>CM059203.1:15238782-15604079 GCA_030323885.1 Branchipolynoe longqiensis
GACAGCTGGGGGGGGGGGGGGGGGCCCCAATGCACCAAGGAGGAATATATATAAACAGTATATGTTCACCTTGCACTTATACTCGTGCAATGCGTTATACATCATATATATATATATATATATATATATATATATATATATATATATATATATATATATACAGCATACCCCCGTTAAACCAAACTTGAAGGGACCTAGAAATTTGTTTGGATTAACCGCTCATTGGTTTAACCGAGCTTTGACTTTGACTTGGCTTTGGCAGAAACGGGGGTGCATTATGAATGTACAATGTATGTGGACCCAATATTATTGGTTGTTATGTATATACAGCTTAACCCCATTAAATCAACCTCTGTTAAATCAAACGATCCGTTAATCCAAACTTTTTCGGCGACCTGGCAAAATACTACCAGTTATCATATAAAAAGTCTCAGATGACCTTAAAACCACATGAAAGTTTGGTTTAATTGTACCGGAAGTGGCCTGGGGACGACGATTTTGTTTGAATTAATCGATACTTTGGATTAACCGACTTTGGTTTAACCAACTTTTTTATATGATAAATGGTAGTATTTTGCCGGGCCGCCGAAAAAAGTTTCGATTAACCGATCGTTTGGTTTAACCTAGCTTGGTTTAACGGGGTTGTACTCTATATATACTACTTTGGTTATATGTACATCGCCTAGGTGTCCGTGATGATGATTAATAACCATTTCCTATCTCCATTGCATAAAAAACCTATATTTAAAAAATGATGTATACAATAAACAGTGTACATACACCGAAGACCGGTGCTTCAGTATTGAAAATGAAGAATTCATAGCAATAAAGTATTTACTAAGAAGAAAGAAATGCCGAAGATTAAACCATCGATCTCACAAAGCTATACATTTGAGATTGATCGATTGATTGATTGATTGATTGATTTGTGATGCTTAACGTCGTGTAGGCAGCAAAGGTCATATTCATGGCGAAAAGTTAGTGGTTATTTATTGTCACTGACCTACTCTGAAGTTATTATTCAACAGTTACTAATAATTAACTTCAGCCCCTACTCAAAATGTATTGTGGGTGATAATAGGGGAGGTTGTTGTTCGCCAGGATTCTTTCTATGGCAGTAATATCAACTTTAATCAATCATCCCTGGAAAGCGGGCTGCATTATTTATTCACTGCTCGGAAGTAGTGCATGAACAGACGACGTTAATGTTTTGGCGCGAAACAAACTGGAAAGTCGTCTGCTTTTAGACCGAGACACTAAAACCTTGTCATTGTCCGTAAAATCGACACACAAACAGATCAAAATTAGCTGCTTTCATGGGTTCGAGGCGGCGAATCCTGGAGAGTCGTGATGTGAAAACGTAGTGAAACGAAATTAATCATGTTTTCTTTCAATTTCTTGGCTTTAATATGAGTTGCTTCCATATAAATCCAATTAAAATCCAATTCCTAATATTTTATGTTATGGCTTACTATTTTTTTCAGTTATAAATCATAGTAAGGAGCAATTCTACTAAGTTGTGTCTGTAACAACTCTATTATCGCCCACAAGTGGAAGGTGGCCATACGGGGCATGTCGGTTCCGCGTACCCGACTTGACTTTACTCAGCATTGGGAGCATTCGACTGGGCCTCTCTGTGCGAATATCAAAATATTTCCTTACAAATTCCTATTCGACTGGGACCGGAAGTGGGTTTATATTCATATGATTCAGATGTGTTTTGTGGCTCCATCCGATCCATCCGTAAATCTTGCGGATAGAAAGGGCCCAGTCGAATGCCTCCATAGTCCTATGGTTTTGAATTTTAGTATTATTTCTGAGATAAATATATTAGATCGATCACTAGTATATACTTTACATTAGTTCAAAGTTACTTTTATTTTAAATGGTAAACTTTTGAGATATTTTGAGTGCAAACATGGAAAATTAGTTTTGGCAGGCTTGCCAAAACTGACACCATCGACTTCTGCAGTAACAGGTTCTGTTAAATTGACTCAGTATTTATTGCTTTCCATGCAGAAAGAAATGCTTAATATGTGGATCATTATCTAAGTTAGATATGTAAAATCAAATCTAGATACCTGTAATTGGTTTGGGTTTGAAGATTTTATATTTCATCGGACTATGCAGTTTTAACCGAATTGACTTTACCCAACTTGACTTTACCCGACCCGACTTTAACCGACTTGACTTTACCCGACCTGACTTTAACCGACCTGACTTTACCCAACCCGACTTTACCCAACTTGACTTTACCCAACTTGACATTACCTGATCCGACTTTATGCAACTTGACTTTACCCGACCTGACTTAACCAGACCTGACTTTACATGACCCGACTTTACCTGTCCCGACTTTACCCGACTTGACTTTACCCAAGCCGACTTTACCGGACCTGACTTTGCCCAACTTCACTTTACCAGACTTCACTTTACCCGACCTGACTTTATCCGACCTGACTTTACCCGATCTGACTTTGCCTGACTTGACTTTACCCGACATGACTTTACCTGACCTGACTTTACCCGACCCGACTTTACCTGACTCGACTTTAGCCGACTCAACTTTAGCCGACTTGACTTTTCCTGACTTGAATTTATAATTTGAATGTTTGGACCCCTTTAACAAATTTAAGAGGTTACCTATCTATGCAGACCAAACCGAGTAAATACCATGAGGTGACCTGAAACCACACTAACATGACCCAGGCGATTCGGGTCACCCGACTTGCTAGAATTTCAAATCGAACACCAGTAAAGTGAAGTCGGGCAAAGTCAGGTCAGGTAAAGTTGGGTCGGGTAAAGTCAGGTCAGGAAAAGTCAAGTCGGGTAAAGTCGAGTCGGCTAAAGTCGAGTCGGGTAAAGTCGGGTCGGGTCGGGTAAAGTCGGGTCGGGTAAAGTCGAGTCAGGTAAAGTCAAGTAGGGCAAAGTCAGCTTGGTTAAAGTCGGGTCAGGTAAAGTCAGGTCGGATAAAGTCAGGTCGGGTAAAGTGAAGTCTGGTAAAGTGAAGTTGGGCAAAGTCAAGTCGGGTAAAGTCGGGTCGGGTAAAGTAAGGTCGGGTTAAGTCAGGTCAGGTTAAGTCGGGTCGGGTAAAGTCAAGTTGGGTAAAGTCGGATCGGGTTGTGCAGTGACATTAATATTAGGCTGCCGTATGATGGCTTCGCGGTTTGTTTACATGAATGATATTAAGTGATGCCACTGCAATGACTCTTGCATACTAGTAATTATGAAGTTAATCAAGTAAAAACGTTTATTATTAGAACACATATGACTTACTTTATATTTCATAGCAATTTTGTATTTATTATTATAGGCTAAGTTAGTGTTTTTAACAAAACATGTTGGCTGTATACCTTTTCCCTATGTTTTATGTGGCTATCGCTGAAAGCTGGGGAGAATGCAAATGTCACTTGACTATGAAAGCAGCTAATGACTATGAAAGCAGCCTGACTTCCTTTGGATGGTTGCTTAGGTGTTGTCAGGGACCAATCAGATTGCTTCATAGCGACCACGTGCTAGTTTGAAGGTCGTCAGTCTTACAAATAGTTCGCCAGACCCATTTCGCCAGAATATGCTTGCGTTAAATGGTGTTGGTTGTTGGAATTTTACGTCCTGCAACATATAAGATCATATCAGGATGAGTATCGACTTGGGACAACGTGCGCTCATGGCAACTTTATAGTGCTGCCCCATGGAGAGACGAGGCTGCCAGCACCATGATGTGATAGTCCACTCAGTCACATAATCCTGAAACTGAGAAAACCAGACCTTGCCCTATCCTAATAATGCCAAGTGCCTGACTAAGAAGCGACAAGTATAAATTTATAAGTCATTGGTTTGACTCGACAGGGTTTGAACTTGTTCCAATCCCACAATCTACCAAAATAGGAGACGGACGGTCTACTCATTCGGCCATCCCGTCTGGTGCTGCTTGCGTTAAAAGGAACGCAAACGCTCGCATTACATAATCACGCCCATCTATTCTATTATTTTGCGAAAAGATTTCCACAACAATTAATTTGCTGATAATGCAAATATTGCTTTAAGACAGCTTTGGTTAAGTAATATTTCGTGAAAATTTATTAATAATTCAGACTTTGACTCCCGATCTCCCGCACGGAAGGCCTGCGCTCTACCGCTTTACGTCCTGGCAACATTTAATGTCATATCAGGACGGATAAAGCGGCAATGAGCGCACGCTGGTACAATTCAATAGCCACCCTGACATAACCTCATATGTTGCTAGAATGTCAAACCCCAGCATCCAGTGTTTTATGTAGTAAGGCCTATATCTCTCGGCAACACTCTTGTTCAACCGGAAACACGGCGCCTGCCCCAAAAGCCGAACGCCGGAACAAGTGGCCGATAAATGCACAGGAACCGGAAGTGACAAACAAACGATAATCGATCCCGGAATGGATCGCTTAATCGCACCAGCGACAGACTTCCGGTGGGACGGGTGGACCTTTGGATTCTGAGCGCTGTTTGTTGCTGTCCTGTTTGATTTGTAACCAGAAGGGGAATCTGTCGTCAGGGGCGATGGGGGAGGAAGCTTCACCCGTGCACAAATAAATGCCATTTGGAACCTGGTGGAAGGGGTTGTCAAGCCGGTAAAGCGCCCAATTCGCATGTGGGAAGTCATTGGACCATGCCCAGCTCAGGCAAACTGGTTTGTTTTGTATGTTGTTTTAGACGCCACCCTGAGATGACCTTAGATGTTGCCAGGAGGGACAAACCTAACAACAAGCCAAAGTCCTCGCAACATGTAAGGTCATATCAAGACGGGTACCAACTTGCGACAGTGCACATTAATGGCGACTTAATAGTGCTGCCTCACTGAGAGGCCAGGCTGCCAGCACCATGACCCGATACCCCACACAATCACATCATCCTGATACTCTGCTTACCAGTCCTTGCCATATCATATTAATGCCGAGCGCCAAGCTAGGTAGCGACAAGTATCAATTTTGTAAGTCATTGGTTTGACTCCACTGGGAATTGAACTCCCGATCTCCCGCACAGAATGGTATGTGACTCGTGTGCATGATGTCCTAGTTTTGGCAGCCGTTGTCCTCACTCCAAACATCATGGTACTGTAGTAGTCCACAGTGAGCCCTGCAACCACACGGGTGTTGGTGTCAGTGGAGACTACGCTGTCCCCTGTTTGCCAAGAAGCAGCAACAGCGTGCGTGTGGCAGCACGCTAGCAGAAACAGTCCCTAGAGTGGATTGTTCTACCCATTGCTAGCGTCCACCGTCCAAAGGAGGATACATGCTACCCACTCACAGGGGCGTAGCTAGGCATACGTGCATACGCCAAAACGTCCACATCGTTTTGTTTAACAAAAATTAAATTAAAAAATAATAAAGAGAGAGAGAGAAAGAGGGAGAGAGAGAGGAGGCATGTAGTAGTCCGGAGTGTCGAAAACTCAAGTCTAAAATGTGTCAAATCCGCCAGCTTAAGCCTAAGCGGCCCCCTAGACCCCCTGCAGAAATTAGGAGTACAAATCGTTAAAGGTCTAGCTACGCCCATGAACTCATGACTGAATTATGAATAAAGTTTGGCATTCTCCACCGCTGCTTTCCTGTTCTCTGTGCCCGTGCAATGGCAGCACGCACCGAGAAAGATAACATTAAAACCGCATAGCCGATGGTGCTTTTCTTGTTTTGTTTGTTTGTTTGTTTAAT
The DNA here is from genome assembly GCA_030323885.1 of Branchipolynoe longqiensis. NCBI lineage: Eukaryota > Metazoa > Annelida > Polychaeta > Phyllodocida > Polynoidae > Branchipolynoe > Branchipolynoe longqiensis. The sequence goes on from CM059203.1 coordinate 15,244,470, forward strand.
GACCTCCCCTCCCCCCCCCCCCTCCCTCCATCACAAAAAGCAGACATCGACTATTGGGGGTGGCCCGATGAAGCATCAAATTTCCAAAATAATGCACTCACCTACATTTGATTCTACATATCGAACCTATATTGACACACAGAGGAAGCATTTGTTGCCACATAGCAGGGAACACTGAATCAATTTAATAGAACCTGTTACTGCCTAAGCCCATGGTGTCAGAGTTATGGCATGCTTGCACAAATTAAACTTGCATGTTTGTGCTTCAAATATCTCCAACGTTAGCCATTTAAAATAAAAGTTACCGCAAACAAAAGTAAAGTAGATTATATTAAGAATCAATTTAGTATATTTATCTCCGAAAAATGACAGAAACTCAAAACCATCGGACTATACCTACTAGTTACAGGTTGATTGATTGTTGAAGTTTTACGCCCTGGCAACATCTAAGGTCATATCAGGACGGGTACTTGTGACAGGGCACTCATGGTGACTACATAGTGCTGCCCCACTGGGAGACCAGGCCGCCAGCACCATGACTTGATATCCCACTCAGTCACATTATCCTGACATACAGCCAACCATTCCTTGCTCTTACCCTAGTAATGCCGAGCGTCATCTAGAAAGCGACAAGTATCAATTTTTAAGTCATTGGTTTGACTCTACCATGGTTCGAATCCCTCGAGCTACCAAAACGGGAGACGGGCGCTCAATTAATTTGGGCATCCCTTCTGGTCAAAGTTGACCGCAACATACATGCAACTTTAAGCATTTGTTCTCACATAGAAGGGAATACTGACGCAATTTAATATAACCTGTTACTTTAACATTCTGTGGCTAAACTGTCCGCAACTGTTGTCGTCTAGCAACGGAGAGAAGCCAATTATTATGTTTGCATAAAGAAGACACATGTGAGCGCAGAATCACAATAAACACCGTCACCTTGCTACAAAAGCAGACTAGCCTTCACTATCAGTCATCGCGCATGCGCTGCCATCCATACTTAACTCCCATTGATTGTGCTGGGAATTGTATGCTTTAACAAAACTAAGAACTGTGTGAATGCATTAATTATTGTTTCATGAATGCTAATGGTATTGGGAGCGGGACGTAGCTCATGCGGTAGAGTGTCCACATGTGAAGGTGTGGGTCATCCTATCGATCCTGCTAAGTGAACACATTTGCAGTTTGGGTTTTTTCCCGTTCCAACCAGTGGTCCACAACTGGTTCATCAACTGGTGCTAAGTGATGTCCTGTCTGTGGGAAAGTGCATACAAAAGACCCCTTGCTGCTTATCGGAAAGAGTAGCACTATGTGGTGGCAGCGGCTTTCCTCCAAAGAAATATGTCAGAATGACCATATGTTTGGCGTCCAATAGCCGATGATAAAAATCAATGCGCTCAAGAGGCATCGTTAGATAAAACAAATGAACTCGAACTGCGTTAACTGGTTAATCCAAGCTGATGCGGTCATCAGCTAAGAAACTAGCACATAGGCAGGTGGGCATGGATAAGCTGATTGCATCAGGGAGCCTAGATGTTTCAATGGTTAGCATGGTAGCCGTGAATGGCAAGAAGTGTGGGTTCGAATCCTGCTCTAGGTACAATATTTCCTATTTTCATCAACCCCTAGCACCACGCGAGGTAGTGGCAAGTATACATTTTGTACGTCTTTAGTGTTAATCAGCCGAGGGAGCAATAAGATTCCTGAGAAATCTTACTAAGATTCGCTAGCGACGCTGGACCCTGGTGTAGCAGGCGGTGGACGGTTAGAGACTGTCGACTGGGGAAGTGTTGGAGTTTTACATCCTAGCAAAATCTAGGGTCATACCAGGATGCGTACCAAATTGTGACAGTATGCATTAATGGCGACTTAATAGTGCTGCCCCACTGGGAAATCAGGCCGCCAGCATCATGACACAATATTCCACATTATCCTGACACTGAGCTAACCTTGCCCTATCCTATTAATGCCAGGCACCAAGCTACAAAGCGACAAATATCAATTCTATAAGTCATTGGTTTGAGATGACCAGGGTTCGAACACATGGGTTCGAATCCCACGATCTCCCAAAAAGGGAGACGGACGCTCAACTCATTCGGCCATCCTGTCTGGTCTTTTGGTTTTAATCAACCGAGGGAGCAATAAGATTCCTCAGAAATCTTATGAAGAATCGCTAGCAACGCTGGCCCTGGTGTCGCAGGCGATGGACGGTTAGAGAATGTCGACTGGGGAAGTGTGCGCATGCTCAGGTCACGGGCACGGGGTCAGACATTGGCGAGTGAGACGGAGCGGGGAGTGTCATAACCGATTATTGAGTAAACAGGAAGGACTGGAGGGCGATACGCGAGGAGCGCTCAGCTAAACCACTAAATGATGCTGATAACACATTACCATGGCAACACCATCTCACTGGGCACGGTGGCCGAATCGGTAGAGCGGGGGGCTCGCGTGCAGGAGATCGGGAGTTTGATTCCCGTTCGAGTCAAACCTATGACTTATAAAATTGACACATGCCACTTCGTGGCGTTGCACTCCATTAATAGGACTGGTTAGCTCAGTGTCGGGATAATGTGATTGAGTGGGATATCGGGTCACGGTGCCAGGGGCAGCACAATAATGAGTGTGAACAGTCATAGTGCCATTGGCCTGATATGTTGCCAGGACGTAAAACTCCAACAACCAACCAATAGCAACACTCATGACAAAAGTCATGGCATTGTGAGGCGGCCAGATATTGAAGCACTAAAAAGTCACCATGAGTGTGTACTGTCACAAGTCGATACATGTCCTGATATGACCTTAGATGTTGCTAGGATGTAAAACTGCAACAAACAAACAAACTGTCACTGGCCTGGTGACGTGGACTGTCAGGCTTAGGAATGACAAGTTTAAATTGTTGTTCTATTGGCTTTACTGGACCAGACGACCTGGCTAAAGGAAATGTAGTGGACTGAAAAGAGAAGTATTTATTTATATTGGAAATATTCCCCCAACAAAACCACAAACAAGTAAGCATTCAACATAAATAACACACAAATAAACCGGTATTCAAAACGAGCCGCATATAAACAAACACGCATTCTAAACACATCACAAATAAACATTCCAAACAAACACACAACAAAGCATTCAAAACAAACGATACAAACAAACATTCAAAACAAAACACACAAATAAACAGACACTCAGAACAAACACGGATAAACAGGCATTCAAAACTAACATGCAATTAAATAAAGGCATTCAAAACAGACACACAAACAAGCAAGCATTTCAATGATCCCACAAACAATCATTCAAAACAAACAAGACACAAATATAATTAAAAATAAGCAACCCATGACAAACATGAAAAACAAACACAAATGAACAACATTGAAAACAAACAAAGCATAAACAAACAAACATTGAAAACAATAAAAGCATAAACAAACAGAGATTCAAGACAAACAAAGCATAAACAAACAGACATTAAAAACAACCAAAGCAAAAACAAACAGACATTTAAAACAAACAAAGCATAAACAAACATACAATCAAAACAAACAAACATACATTCAAAACAAACAAAGCATAAACAAACAGACATTCAAAACAAACAAAGCATAACCAAACAGACATTTAAAACAAACAAAGCATAAACAAACATACAATCAAAACAAACATACATTCAAAACAAAGAAAGCATAAACAAACAGACATTCAAAACAAACACAGCATAAACAAACAGACATTCAAAACAAACACAGCATAAACAAACAGACATTCAAGACAAACAAAGCATAAACAAACATACATTGAAAACAAACAAAGCATACACAGATATTCAAGACAGACAAAGCATAAACAAACATACATTCAAAACAAACAAAGCATATACAAACAGACATTCAAAACAAACAAAGCATATACAAACAGACATTCAAAACAAACAACGCATAAACAAACATACATTCAAAACAAACTAAGTATAAACAAACAGACATTCAAGATAAACAAACAGATATTCAAGACAAACAATCACTCAAAACAAACACTTCAAAAGAAAAGAAACATAAACACACATGCACTCAAAACAAACAACACACAACCAACTATTGCAGTACAAGGAAACAGCATTCAGAACAAAGCATAAACAATCATTAAAACACAATCATTCAAACGAAACACAAACAATCATTCAAAACAAACACAAACATTTAAAAACAAACCAAAAGAAACCCAAATTTAACACAAAACAGCACAGAGACAACTATTCAAGCACACACATGACCCCCCCCCCCTCTCCCCATAGCCGATGTTTACTTTTTGTGTTGGGGGGGGGGGGCTTAAACAAACTATCCAAGCACAAGGAGACAACATTCAAAACAAAACAACCATAAACAGACATGCATTCAAAACAAACAATAGGAACTACAAAGGATCCGGGCTGGTTATTTGTCGGCAGCATTGTTTCTAGAGCGTTGTCATGTTAACGCCGTTCCTGCTGCTAGGGGGAGATGCAGTTACATCCGGGCCCGTGGGACGCTGCTGAGCTGCGAAGCGTCAAAGGTAATATTGACAATCCACAAACTGGATCTGAGGCCATGCCAATTACCGAATCAACCAATTATATATCACCCAGGGACGACAAGACGGGATGGCCGATTGAGTTGAGAGTCCGTCTCCCGGTTTGGTAGATCATGTGATTCGAATGCATGAGTTTGAAGCCTGGGCAAGTCAAACCAATTTATACTTGTCGCTTCCCACCCAGGTGCTGAGCATTATTAGGAAAGGGCAAGGACTGGTTGGCTCAATGTCAGGATAATGTCACTGAGTGGGATATCAGGCCATGGTGCTGGTAGGCTGGTCTCCCAGTGGGGCAGCACTATAAAGTCGCCATGAGTGCGTCCTGTCAGAATTCGGTAACCATCCTGATATGACCCTATACCCCTGTCACACTATGATGTAAGAGCCAACGTAGGTCACTTTTGGTCATTACGTTCAGGTACGTTGGGTTACGTTATGATGACATCAGAATGATGTTAGACCGACGTCGAGATAAGTCACGTTATGTCGTGTTACGTTGGCGCGCGTCAAGGTTTTGAACATGTTCAAAACTTTCAACGTAGCTCGACGTGATGCTCTGACGTTCAGGTGACGTCACACTCACGTTACGCCGACGTTAGACGTGCGGGAGGGATGCATCGGCTACGTTAGATCAACGGTGCATTGTTTGGTTGTTTGGTTGGTTGTTGGTTGGTTGTGGATTGGTTGTTGGCTGGTTGGTTGTTGGCTGATTGTTGGTTGGTTGTGGATTGGTTGTTGGTTGGTTGGTTGTTGGTTGGTTGTTTGGTTGTTGGTTGGTTGTGGATTGGTTGTTGGTTGGTTGGTTGTATGGTTGGTTGTGGATTGGTTGTTGGTTGGTTGGTTGTGGATTGGTTTTTGGTTGGTTGGTTGTTGGTTGTTGGTTGGTTGGTTGTTGGTTGGTTGTGGATTGGTTATTGGTTGGTTGGTTGTTGGTTGGTTGTTGGTTGGTTGTTGGTTGGTTGTTTGGTTTTTGGTTGGTTGTTTGGTTGTTTCGCTGTTTGGTTGTTTGGTTGGTTGTTTGGTTGTTTGGTTGATTGTTGGTTGGCACAATGCTATACCGACGTTACGCTCACGTCAACTACGCTGCATCGACGTCCAACTTGTGCCGCAATTTGCATACTACGCCGAGAACTTCGACGTAATATAATTATTTTCACGTTGTGCCTACGCTGACATCTTTACGTCGTAGTGTGACAGGGCCTAATTAGATGTTGCCAGGACGTAAAACTGCAACAACCGTCTAACCATACGATGTGTGTAGCCCCTAACTACTACTGTGTAGTAGTAGTTAGTGGTGGGATGATCATTGACTAGAGTCGAAAGTCAGTTGTTTTACCGTAAAAACCTGCCGTAGATGGCGCAAGTGTCCAGGATTTGACGCAGCAACAGGGGGTATCGTTTTGGTTTATAAAATCTGACGAATTCATCAGACTATGGCAGCCTTAACAAATACAAAACGCTGACTTGATTGACTCTGTAAGACTCACCCATATATACAATGTGACGCATTCATCGGACTGTGGCAGCCTTAACAAATACAAAACGCTGACTTGATTGACTCTGTAAGACTCACCCATATATACAATGTGACACATTCATCAGACTGTGGCAACCTTAACAAATACAAAACGCTGACTTGATTGACTCTGTAAGACTCACCCATATATACAATGTGACGCATTCATAGAACTGTGGCAGCTTCAACAAATACAAAACGCTGACTTGATTGACACTGTAAGACTCAGCCATATATACAATGTGACGCATTCATCAGACTGTGACAGCTTTAACAAGTAGAAAACGCTGACTTGATTGACACGGTTAGACTCACCCATGTATACAATGTGACGCATTCATCGGACTGTAGCAGCCTTAACAAATACAAAATGCTGACTTGATTGACTCTGTAAGACTCAGCCATATATATGTTTCATCGGACTGTGGCAGCCTTAACAAATACAAAACTCTGACTTGATTGACTCTGCAAGACCCACCCATATATACAATGTGACGCATTCATCGGACTGTGGCAGCTTTAACAAATACAAAATGCTGACTTGATTGACTCTGTAAGACTCAGCCATATATATTTTTCATCGGACTGTGGCAGCCTTAACAAATACAAAATGCTGACTTGATTGACTCTGTAAGACTCACCCATATATACAATGTGACGCATTCATCGGACTGTGGCAGCTTTAACAAATACAAAACGCTGACTTGATTGACATGGTTAGACTGACCCATATATACAATGTGACACATTCATCGGACTGTGGCAGCCTTAACAAATACAAAACTCTGACTTGATTGACTCTGTAAGACTCAGCCATATATACAATGTGACACATTCATCAGACTGTGGCAGCCTTAACAAATACAAAACGCTGACTTGATTGACTCTGTAAGACTCACCCATCTATATAATGTGACGCATTCATAGGACTGTGGCAGCTTTAACAAATACAAAACGCTGACTTGATTGACACGGTTAGACTCACCCATATATACAATGTGACGCATTCATCAGACTGTGGCAGCTTTAACAAATACAAAACTCTGACTTGATTGACCCTGTAAGACTCACCCATCTATAAAATGTGACGCATTCATCGGACTGTGGCAGCTTTAACATATACAAAACGCTGACTTGATTGACTCTGTAATACTCACCCATATATACAATGTGACACATTTATCGGACTGTGGCAGCTTTAACAAATACAAAACGCTGACTTGATTGACTCTGTAAGACTCACCCATATATACAATGTGACGCATTCATCAGACTGTGGCAGCCTTAACAAATACAAAACGCTGACTTTATTAACTCTGTAAGACTCACCGATCTATAAAATGTGACGCATTCATCGGACTGTGGCAGCTTTAACAAATACAAAATGCTGACTTGATTGACACTGTAAAACTCACCCATATATACAATGTGACGCATTCATTGGACTGTGGCAGCCTTAACAAATACAAAACGCTGACTTGATTGACTCTGTAAGACTCACCCATATCTACAATGTGACGCATTCATCGGACTGTGGCAGCCTTAACAAATACAAAACGCTGACTTGATTGACTCTGTAAGACTCACTCATCTATCAAATGTGACGCATTCATCGGACTGTGGCAGCTTTAACAAATACAAAACACTGACTTGATTGACACTGTAAGACTCACCCATATATACAATGTGACACATTCATCGGACTGTGGCAGCCTTAACAAATACAAAACGCTGACTTGATTGACTCTGTAAGACTCACCTATATATACAATGTTACGCATTCACCGGACTGTGGCAGCTTTAACAAATACAAAACGCTGACTTGATTGACTCTGTAAGACTTACCTATATATACAATGTGACACATTCATCGGACTGTGGCAGCTTTAACAAATACAAAACACTGACTTGATTGACACTGTAAGACTCAGCCATATATACAATGTGACACATTCATCGGACTGTGGCAGCCTTACCAAATACAAAACTCTGACTTGATTGACTCTACAACACCCACCCATATATACAATGTGACGCATACATCGGACTGTGGCAGCCTTAACAAATACAAAACGCTGACTTGATTGACTCTGTAAGACTCACCCATCTATACAATGTGATGCATTCATCGGACTGTGGCAGCTTTAACAAATACAAAACGCTGACTTGATTGACACTGTAAGACTCACCCATATATACAATGTGACGCATTCATCGGACTGTGGCAGCTTTAACAAATACAAAATGCTGACTTGATTGACACAGTAAGATGCACCCGTATATACAATGTGATGCATTCATCGGACTGTGGCAGCTTTAACAAATACAAAACCCTGACTTGATTGACACTGTAAGACTCATCCAAATATACAATGTGACGCATTCATCGGACTGTGGCAGCTTTACAAATACAAAACGCTGACTTGCTTGACACGGTAAGACTCACCCATCTATAAAATGTGATGCATTCATCGGACTGTGGCAGCTTTAACAAATACAAAACGCTGACTTGATTGACTCTGTAAGACTCACCCATCTATAAAATGCGACACATTCATCGGACTGTGGCAGCTTTACCAAATACAAAACACTGACTTGATTGACTCTGTAAGACTCACCCATCTATAAAATGTGACGTATTCATCGGACTGTGGCAGCTTTAACAAATACAAAACGCTGACTTGATTGACACTGTAAGACTCACGCATCTATACAATGTGATGCATTCATTGGACTGTGGCAGCTTTAACAAATACAAAACGCTGACTTGATTGACTCTGTAAGACTCATCTCGTCTCATCACTGCCACCACACCTTATCAATCCACCGTGACAAGAAACTGGGTCTGATTCTCGGTAACCATGATGACACATTGCAGAGATAACATCTGACAAGCTAAGGGCATCTCGATCCACTTATGTATTCCCAGACCCAGCTAAGAGACTTAACCGTCCAGTTTCCTCTGAGTGTGCCAACACTAACACCCACTTCCAACCGACTCACAGCCTACAGAGCCCGCTCCTAATCGCGCCGCTAAGCCCCGCCCCTTCCGGTACTAAGCCACGCCCCCTCCGGATGGGTGCAGCTGTATCCGTCCCTTAACCCTTCAGCAATGTGTACCCTGCAGTGCACAGCAATGGCGACATAACAAATTGCAGTAGGGATGAAGTACAACCCATTAGAAAAAGTGACAAAAGGAATTTGACTTCCTGTTCCGTACTAAAGCTATTTAGACTACATTGTCATTCAACCCTATTGATATTAATGTATTAATGTCCAGCAGGTAATCTTTGTGCAGTATAACCCCGTTAAACCAAACTTGAAGGGACCCCAGAAATTTGTTTTGATTAACCGATCATTGGTTTAACCGAGGTTTGGCTTCAACTTTGACTTGGCTTTGGCAAAAAAGTGGGTGCATTATGAATGTAAAATACAATGTATGTGGACACTTTGATTATTGTTTTCTTATGTATATACAGTATAACCCCATTAAACCAAGCTTGGCTAAACCAAACGATCGGTTAATCCAAACTTTTTTCGGCGGCCTGGCAAAATACTACTATTTAACAAACAAAAAAAGTTGGTGTGGTCTGAGATGACTTTATAATCACATGAAAATTTGGTTTAACTGTACCGGAAGTGGCCTGGGACCCGACAATTTTGTTTGAATTAACCGATAGTTTGGATTAACAGACTTTGGTTTAACCGACTTTTTATATGATAAATGGACCTTGGTTTAACGAGGTTGTACTGTATTGCGTTATTGCCGGCACAACAGGCCCTTAATAATTAATGCTCACTAAATACTGCACACAAAATAAGACATCCGGTCTAGTTAAATTCCAGCAGACGACATCTCTTTACACTGAATTACAGCAGATGACATTTGCTTGCAATACCAATAGACGCGGTAAAGTGGGCGTTGAATGGTTCAGTCACGTGATGGTTCGGTGGAATCTGGCCTATTACACCTGCCTGCCGTGGCGTCCTCTATCGAGATCCATCGGAGGTAATCATATTATCGCTCATCGAGGGTCACTGTCGAAGCATTGCCGGTGTGGCGGTTTCAGCCGTGTCCCGTGCTCAGACGTGTCCAGTTGCTTCTGCGCATGCGCGGATTTCGCATCAACTCGGGTCACCCGAGCCACTTATTGGCGCATGCGCAGATCCTACAAACTCGGGTCGAATAATCGAATACGCTCGGGTGGACAAGTTTTTTTAGTTTTTTTTAATAACCGATAAAAGTACAGCAAAATAGGATTTAAAGTATTTTATGATGGCCTAGTTTTAGCTATATTTCCATTTCATTAATCTAAGTTTTTTTTTTTTGGACACGGCACGTGTATTTGTCGACTCCACTCGCCGTGTTCTATTTGAAATTCGGATGACCCGAGTCGCCCGGGTCGTGTTAATCGATTACGGCCATGTTTATTAGATTCTGACACATGCGCAGAAGGGATGGACATGGCTGAGCACGGGACATGGCTGAAACCGCCACACCGGTCTAGATTCGCATAATAGCCTCCATCATGGTTTCTTATTGCCCGTCGGATATAAGGACAATTTCTAAGCAGATAACGATTACTCAATTAATGCACTGAGAGCTATATTCCAGTTTGTTCGTGTGTTGTTTCACGTCCTATCAACATGTAAGGTCATATCAGGACGGGTACCGACCTGTGACAGTGCACACTCATGGCGACTTTATAGTGCTGCCCCACTGGTAGACCAGGCCGTCAGCACCATGACCTGATATCCTGACACTGAGCCAACCAGTCATTACCCTATCCTAATAATGCTGAGCGCCTGGCTAGATAGCTAGATCCAGGGCTAGTGTGCTAACCATTACAATATCGAGCCACTCTCACTCTCTGATGCAATCACTCTACCCATGCGTATCTATGTGGCTCCTTGCCTGAGAGGTCAGTGCACACTACTACACTTGCCCCCTGGAATTATAAGTCTTTACATATATCATGTGTTGTGTATGTGATGTATAAACATTATGCGAGTATAAAGACGCGGAAGGGAATTTATTATTATTATCCATTTATTATCCATTTACTACCAATTACTGCTCGCAATGTATTTGCTCCGTTCCTTCCATCCTGGGACCGGTGGCGCCACCACCGGCCCAAACCTTACCTACGGACGCACATTGTCATTGTGTATGTGTATATATGAGCCCATATATGTAGATATATGTACTATATAATTTATTATGTGGATATAAATAACGACAGCCCCTCAATGTTTCTCTGTAACCACCTTACCGTGAGCCAACTGTCACTCTACTCACTTTCAAAACCTGTGTATATTTATACATGCATACATGCACATACATACATACATACAGACATACATGCATACATACGTATATACATACACACACAGATCTAGCCTTAAGCTGACAACCCCCCCCCCCCCTTTGCACTGCACCCCCTGGACCCCATCCCCCAACTCCCCAAAAGGCCGCAGCTGCAGCTTCATTAGACGGCCGCCCCTGTGTAATATGTTGAGTCTCGGCCGTCAGAGCCCCAAGATACCACTTACTCTCCCCAGGTGCGTTCTGACAACTGTCTGTCAGCTCCCACCTGATGCCCCTCTCAAACAAACTCATAAGGAAGAAAGGGAAGACAAGTTGTGCAAGATTGACATTGAAGAAGTTTTGCTTTATTGGCATCAACTCCTGTTCACCTACTAGCGACCTATCAGCCTCACTCCTTACCTTCTGTCCACACAGATCCTCATTACTCTCATTAGTGTATAGGAATCAGTGCCTACAGCCCATTGAACCGGAGTCCCATGGTTGTTGCACACAGCTCAGTGTCTTTTGAATAGCTGCTGCTAGTTTGTATATAGAAAGTGGAGCCTCAGACAGAGTGTCTCGGGGCCCTGGACAAGAGAAGAGTGTCTCTGCTAGAGTGCCTAGCTCAGAGTCTCTCTCAAGGGTCTCTCCTTCAAGAGTGTCTCCAGAAGTGAATGAAGAATACTATATATCAGAGTGAGGTCTGAGTGTCAGGTGGTGCAAGGGGTGCAGGTGACTGGTCCTCCCACAGCCAGCCAATCAGACACCCTCTACAGCCTGGGGGGGGGGGGGGGAGGCCCTAATAGGGGCATCTGTCACTCAACCACAGCTGCAGGTGGTGTCCATAATGTGTGCAGGATGGCTGGGTGTGCCTGCCCATCGGCCTGTGGTAACAGGTAGTTGCAGACAGTTACAATTAATATATATTAAAAATGTCCTTCCCCTCCACTTGCACTCTAACTGGTGCATAGAGGGAACATTTCACCAAACATTAACTGTTTCTTACATAGGAACATCACGTCATAATCTCGGGCACCATGTGATATCATATTTTCCAGATAGTCTCTTATGTCACACAGAAAGTGGGGCACCCATTGCTTCTCTGTTACATAACCTTGGTCCCCACTCTGTCGCCCGAGAATAGTAATGCTCTCTGCCAATATATAAATCCGAACCGAAAATCCGTATATTTTTACACCTGGCTTCACGAGGCCGGGCAGCACCCTAGCTGGCCGACTTCCCGACCCCCCCCCCCCTGCTACCGCCCCCTCCCACACTTTCCGATTTTAAGTCAGACGCTGCGCCCCCTGGCGTGCATACTACAATTGGTTGGCTGGTTGTTGGAGCCTTATGTCCTGGCAACATCTAAGGTCATATCAGGGCGGGCACCGATTTTTGACAGTGCACACTCATGACGACTTTATAGCTTCCCCACTGGGAGACCAGGCCGCCAGCACGATGACCTGATATCCAACTCAGTCACATTATCTTGACACTGATAAACCATATCTTATTAATGCCAATTTCCAACATAGGAAGCGACAGGTATGTACGTCATTGGTTTGAGTCTACCAGGAATCGAACTCCCGATCTCCCGTACAGAAAGCGTGCGCTCTACCTATTCGGCCACTGCGTCTGTGATATGTTTACTGACAGGTGAGGTAAAATCTACCTTAGCCATAAGCCCAATTTCCCCTATTGAACCTACAACGTACACGTGGTAATCATGGCAACTAGGTAAACATTGATGCATGTCCATCGCAGCTGATGGTGGTAATTGTACTAACAATTCAGAACAGAAACTTTAAAGAATAAAATGAGCCAATAAGTAATTGAGCTGACCGACCTGTCTTTTAATATAGACACCATTGCGTAATGAGTGTTTGTTGAAGTTTTACATCCTGGTTTAACAGTTCGTACGATGGTAAATAATCTAACGATTATCATAGAGCTGGTTCGGCTGGCTAAATGAGGCAAGGGACCAGTGGGATACAAGCAATAGACTACATCACGGTTCCGACTGCGCATGCGCTGAAAACGGCGTTGGGAGCAAAGCAAAGGCATACGGCCATTGGGTTTGCCAATGCGCGCAGTGAAAAACGTCAGTTTTATTAAAAAATAATAGAAATCCAAAACCCTAACCTTATCAATTTAATATAATCTTTTTGTTAAACATGTTTTCTATATGTGTTCCAAGCGGTTTGTCTCTAGGTGGTGTAGTTTTATCAATATTTAACTTTTTCTGTGGGGAGATTGCTCACTGCCATTGACAATGCATTGAGTACTCTAGCTATGGCTCTAACACTAGTCTGAGTGCCTAGATCTTTCTAAATCTAAATGCACATGGCATAAGATGTCCTGATTATATTGATGTAAATGCAATGCTGGATAAAAGATTAATATCTTAATTTATTATATATATTTTTTTAGTTGGTATTCGATGTTTCAAACAAGAGCTGAGATGAGCTGAAACTAGCACATTTCATAGCTGCACCCAGTGTATTAGCATATGCCATGTGCTTTTGGGGGGGTTGTTTTGCTCTGATGCATCCCACAATGCACCGCGCCGCTGGAACCGTGATGTAGTCTATTGATTGTTTATTATCTAAGATAATCCACATATATGGCTGAAGGATATAATAGCAATCACATATATAATTACATATTAAATTACTACAGATTAAATAGAACCAAATCTTTAATAAATAAATCAATATAATTTAATGTTACTGGGGCACGTCCGACGGGCTCGAGCAGAGTGCTCGAACCTCCGTCCCTCACAGGCAAGCCAATATATATATGCTAGCAGGCACCACATAGTGAGGGAAGGAAGAACTAGTACTGTCTCAGCACTTAGGACATATGCAGGCCCAAGTAGGCGAATCACCCGCAAATAAGTACATGTCACTCGTCCTAGGCCTGCAAATGTCGAAGCTCGCCCACTTTACTAGCAACATCAAAGGTCATATCAGGACTGGTGCCGTCTTGTGACAGTGCGCACTCATGGCGACTTTTTGTGCTGCTCCACTGGGAGGCGACACCACCCAATTTCTCACAGTCACACTGTCATGATACTAAGCTAATCAGTTTGTATTATGAAGGAAATGGATGACCACAATGATAGTAGAAAGAAGCATCGTTTGTATATATTTATCTGGGATATTTTAGGTTTTGCTGAACTTAGGTGTGCGTTAATACATCAGATTACAACGACAACTTCACATCTTCTCCCTGTCACAGCTGTCACATCTGACACAACTGAAAATGCGTGCCAGCCAGTGCAGCAACACTGTCAACATAATGGTGCTGTCAATATTGGAACCTGAACCATCACAGCAATCTGAGAGAGTGATTGGGGTTTGACGTCCTAGAGACAAACAGTCACATCAGGATGGACACAGGATCCTGGCAGGACGTACTCATAGAGGGTTTATAGTGTTGCCCCACTGAGATATAACACCACCAAAAAAGTTTTCGTTTGGGGTGTTATGACTTAGCAACATCTGAAGTCACACCAAGACGGGTATCGACTGGCTACAGTGTGCATTGATGGTGACTTGATAGTGCTGCCCCACTAGGAAGCAGTGCCACTGGCACCGTGCCCAGATATCCCACTCAGTCACATTATGATGATACTGAGGAAGCCAGTATTTGCACTATCCTAGTTTCGCCGAACACCAGACAAGGTGGCGACAAGCATTAGTAGTTGGATAATGTGACTGAGTGGGATATCATGTCAAGCTGCTGGCTGCCTGGTCTACCAGTGAGGCAGCACTATAAAGTCACCATGAGTGTGCATTGTCACAAGTCGGTAGCTGTCCTGATATGACCTTAGATGTTGACAGGACGTAAAACTGCTCACTGCTGCCCTTGCGGGGACATATACCCCTGTCACACTATGGCGTAACAAGCAAACGTAAGCCTGACGTGATCACGTTTCGTCATTACGTTGACGTACGTTGGGTTACGTTATGATGACGTCAGAATGACGTTAGACTGACGTCGAGCTACGTCAAGTTACGTCGTGTTACGTCGGCGTGCGTCAAAGTGTTGAACCTGTTCAAAACTTTGGACATAAATCGAACGTAAGGGTTTATGTTCGCCATACATTCTGTACACGTTCAGCGAATGTCAATGACGTTAAACAGACGTTAGTCAAACGCTGCTCAGCACGTTCAACTACATTGACCCACATTAAACCCAGTGGAAACATCCACGCGGCGTAATGGGAACGTCAGGAGAACATCAGGAGAACGTACGTTCAACGTACGTTCAACATTTCACCGTGTCATGACGTATGTAACATCACATAACGTAGTTCTGGTGATGGAATAATGTTCATAACGTTCCGTAAGCATACTGACCTTGTCCTCTCTCGTTGAATGACGGTATCACTACGCTTTACCGATGTTACGCTCTCGTCAACTACGCTGCATCCACGTTCAACTTGTGCCCAAATTTGAATACTACGCCGAGAAGTTCAACGTTCTTCACGTTCTCCCTACGCTGACGTCGTTATGTCGTACTGTGACAGGGCCTTTAAGGGGACTGTGTGTGCGATTTGGGGTGTTGGTTTTTCCATGGGGGTTGGGGGCTACCAAGCTAATCAGCAGCAGGTCATACAATTCAGGTGGATTTACATACAATTTGTGCAGCTTCGTGAAGAAATCAGCACAAAGGCAATACACATCCACAGGAGGGAGTTGGCGTTCCAGTCAGTGCCACTTCCGGTTCCCGCCAGTTGCTCATCACAAGCGGTTGGTTGTTTTGATTTTTACGTCCTGGCAACATCTAAGGTCACATCAGGATATGTACCATCTTTCAGGCCCCGTTTAAAAGAGAAATTCTGAAATTGTCGTGAGCCGAGATTCCAGTGGGTTGTTTGTTGGAGTTTTATGTCCTGGGAGCATCTAATGTCATATCATGATGGATACTGACTTGTGACAGTGCACACTCATGGTGACTTTATAGTGCTGCCCCACTGGGAGAACAGGCCACTAGCAGTATGACCTGATATCCCACCCAGTCCCATTATCCTGACACTGAACCAACCAGTCCTTGCCCTATCCTAATAATGTAGAGTGCTTGGCTAGGAAGGAACACATATCAATTTTTAACTCATTTGTTTGACTCGACCAGGGTTTGTGAATCCCACGATCTACCAAAATGGGAGACGGATGCTCAACCCATTCGGCCATCACGTCTGGTCACCACCCACTGTATGCAGTCCACCTCCTGACCACGACGCCCACCGACAAGTCGCCTTGAGGGCTCATGAATATTAGGCAGCATGTGGGTGTGTGACACCTGTGCACTGTCATACAAGCATGTCTCTTCCACCCTGCCCGAATACCCGGTGTAGTAAGTTCAAAACACTACCCCACAAAAACACTACGGCGGTGTTTTCAACCTAGGTTCAAAACACTATGGTAGTGTTTTCAACCTAGTTGAAGGTAGGTTCAAAACACTACTGTGGCCATGCTCAAAACACTATCCTTAAGTTCAGAACACTCCCTTTAAGTTCATAACACTACTCTAAATTCGGCAGTCATTGGACCTATTCGACTGGGCCCTTCGATGCGAATATCAAAATATTTTTTTACTAATTCCATTTCGCCTGCGACCGGAAGTGGGTTTCTACATATACTATTCGGATGTGTGTTGGTTGCTCCACACACAAGTTCATGTGGTGTATTGTTGCCAGTAACCCGACCGTACGAAAAGTTGTAGGAGTAAAAATGTGCGTAAGGAAGTTTGAGTAAGTAACAAAAAAAAGGGGGGGCATCCAGGTTAGTTGTTTTGGGTTTTTTTTGTGCTTGTCAACTTTATCCAAGACAAACTGCATCATGCAGCACCTTCAGCATAGGAGAGCACTATGCTGCACCACCCGCAGCAGTGTCAGCGTAGGTAATTCCCAACTGCACCATACAGCACCATCAGAGTAGGTCATTACTAACTCCACATGCAAGGTTGAGAGAACAAAGTATGATGGTTGAGCCAAATATTGGGACACTGACCGTGCACAGCACGGTCACCAGTAGGTTACATTTTGCGGCATTACAGCCTTCACTCCAACTTAAGTTGAAAACACTACCGTAGTGTTTTCAACGGGGTAGTAGTGTTTCGAACGTCCTACACCCCACATCAGTCGGCAAACTGCTTGCGACCAAGGCCAACAAAAAACGTGGGGAAAAAGGGTTGGCCCCTGCCACCAAAGACCAAGGAAGAAGTTGGATTTGATTGGCGATTGGTTGATTATCAGTTGGCGATTGGTCGGTGAGAGGTTGGAGACTAATTGTTGACTGGTTTGTGACCGAATGGCCTTCGATTGCAGGTCAGTCGTCCCTGTCCTCAAGACGCTCAAGTCATTCGGTCATTCCGCCTGGTGTACCCTGAGTGGTGGTTGCTGCTTGTCCTACAACTGGGACATATTTGGCTGCCATAGATGGGCGTATTACCCCTGGGGCTGGGTCCAATTGACGCTGGGAGGCGTAGTTTGATTGGTGCTCTGGGAGCCCCGGCGCGCCACTTGTTTAAAGGTGCCTAATCTGATGGTTTTGAGTTTCTGTCATTTTTCTGCGATAAATATATTATATTGATTGTTATAATCTACCATACTTTAGTTTGAACTAACGTTTACTTTAAATGGCTAACTTTTGAGCTATTTGAAGTGGAAACATGTAAAATTAGTTTCGGCAAGCATGCCAAAACTCTGACTCCATATGCTTCTGCAGTAACAGGTTTTTATTAAATTGCCTCAGTATTCCCTTGTATGTTGCAACAAGTGCATCAGTATCTAAGTTAGATATGTAGTATCAAATCTATATACTTGCTTTGGATTTGAAAATTAGATGCTTCATCGGACTATGTAGTATTAAAGACGCAATAACATGACTAAGACAACTTTACATATTCACACGTATCACCCACCCTACCTCTGATGACAGTAACCAGAACTAGTGTTGTGATGGGAAGCTCATTATGAAGCATGCTGTGTAAAAGGTCTTATAGGGGATTTCAACCACCACCCTACCTTCTGATGACAGTAACCAGAACTAGTGTTGTGGGTGGCAGCTCACTATGAAGCATGCTGTGTAAAAGGTCTTTTAGGGGATTTCAACCACCACCCTACCTTCTGATGACAGTAACCAGAACTAGTGTTTTGATGGGAAGCTCATTATGAAGCATGCTGTGTAAAAGGTCGTATAGTTATAAAGGATTTCAACCACCACCCTACCTTCTGATGACAGTAACCAGAACTAGTGTTGTGATGGGAAGCTCACTATGAAGCATGCTGTGTAAAAGGTCTTATAGTTATAGGGGATTTCCATCACCATCCTACCTTCTGATGACAGTAGCAAGAACTAGTGTTGTGATGGGAAGCTCATTATGAAGCATGCTGTGTAAAAGGTCCAATAGTTATAGAGGATTTCAACCACCACCCTACCTTCTGATGACAGTAACCAGAACTAGTGTTGTGGGTGGCAGCTCACTATGAAGCATGCTGTGTAAAAGGTCTATAGTTATAGAGGATTTCAACCACCACCCTACCTTCTGATGACAGTAACCAGAACTAGTGTTGTGATGGGAAGCTCATTATGAAGCATGCTGTATAAAAGGTCTTATAGTTATAGAGGATTATCTAGATTTTTTCTACATATCTAACTTAGATACTGGTGTCCTTTTGTCACCACATAGAAGGGAAAATTGAGTCAATTTAATAGAACATATTACTGCAGAACCCTATAGCGTCAGAGTTTTGGAAAGCCTGCAAATATTATTTTTGCATGTTTGCACATAAAATATTTTTAAAGTTAGCCATATAAAATTAAAGTTACTTCAAACTAAAGCATGGTACATACACAAAAATCACTTTAATATCTTTATCTCAGAAAAATGACAGAAACTTTAAACGATCAGACTATGCAACTTTAATCAATGAATGTAAAAAGCCAATGAAAAAAATTGAATGAATACAATGAGTTAAATAAAATATTAATGAAGTAATCAGGCCAATAGCATCGTTTATGTAGTTTAAGCACTTTACTTTGGCGAGTGAACTGGCTAGATTGTGCGGGGTGGCGCCCCCTGGTGAGAATTTTACACGACACTGATGTTGATGTTGACAAATGGGTCGATCTGGTGGAGGCTGCACGCAGATCTATACATAATGCAAAGCTGGTGCTGGAATACAGCGACCATTGACTGTTTCTGGACCAACAATGGCCCCTGTTGGGTGCACAGTACAGAGCGCATCCCGCCCCGCCCGACCTCACCCCGCCCCGCCCTATCCCGCCCCACAGGCGCAATGGCCAAATTGGTATAGCGTAGACATCGCTTGCGGGAGATCGGGAGTTCGGTTCCCAGTCGAGTCAAACCAATGACTTATAAAACTGATACCTGTTGCTTCCTAGCTTGGTTTGGCGCTCGGCATTAATAGGATAGGGCAATAACTGGTTAGCTCAGTGTCAGGATAATGTGACTGAGTGGGATATTGGGTGATGATGCTGGCGGCCTGATTTCCCAGAGGGCGCAGCACTAATAAAGTCGCCATAATGGCAGCACTATAATGTCCGTCGGTAAAATGTCCATCAGTGAAATATCCGAATAGCGTCAATTGGGATAGTTTAGGAATAACAGAGCTGATCGCTAATCTTGTTTGAACCTCAAATTCTTGAACATTAAATATTCTGTTAGGAAATAACCTATAGTTATGCAACGAATTAGATTTCAGAAGGGGATTTGTATTTCTGATTATCATACAACTGTTTTTCTATTAATACCATTACACTTCTCACGTTTATTAATTGCTCTCAGATGGCATTCTGTTTAATTGTTGTTTTGTTGCTACATTCGTTGATTGAACGGGGAAACTTGAACTGCGGCAGACAATGGGTCTTCCTCATTCCACAGCTCCCTGTCCTTTCCTGGTAATTCCCGGCGCCAGGCTAGGTAGCGACAAGTATACTTCTTTAAGTCATCGGTTTGAATCAGCCAGGTTCCACAAGGGAAATGGGCATTCAACCCAGCCGGCCCTCTGATTTCTCCAGATGCAATTTCTCTGTTGTAATTAGTCTTTGGCTTTTTTCCCCTAATGGCAAGGAACATTTAGTTAGGAGTATGATTCATCACCGTCATGTCAGGTAAATCAGAGAACCCCTCTCCCCCCGGGTCCATCCCTATGCCATCCTCACCCACCTAGCACCAAAGGCAATGTACGACAAGACGCGCCACTCACCGCTTTCCTGTGAAATACAGATGCAATGCGGCCATCCAACGGCAAACAAGGCAATTGGCCAGGTTCCCCAGCTCAGCCTGACTGCTGTACCATTGAAACAAGAGGACAGGTTCCCTAGCCCACCCTGACTGCTGTACCATTGAAACAAGAGGACAGGTTCCCTAGCCCACCCTGACTGCTGTACCATTGAAATAAGAGGACAGGTTCCCTAGCCCACCCTGACTGCTGTACCATCATAGATAATGTATGACAATTATAGTGTATTATCTCCAAATATTGATTATGAAAACACATTTTTTATTATTGATGGTGTATTGAAAAGATATTTTTACTGAATCATTCAAGAAAAGCGATCAGTATGAGAGACGAGTGTGAGATATATACACTGTGTAAATATAACATTTTAATTGCCATTTAATGTGCACCTTGTTTGCCGTGGGATGGCGCCACTGCATGATTATTTCAGAAATTCCTATATGAAAGTGGTGAGTAGCACGTCTTGTGACACTTTGTCTTTGCTAGCACTCACCCATTCTACACATTTCTCTAAGGCAAACCAACAACCACAAATCATTCATTAAGGGTACCCAGTTTATTAGAACATTTTTCTTTAATTCAAAATTTAAAAAAAAGAAGAAATATGACCATCCGAGCGGGTCAGGCAGCGGTAGTGACCAGACACAGTTGGTATCCGGGTGGCCAGGAGCCACTCACAGGTGGCACCCTAGTGGAGGAGGCAGGAACCAACTCCTATGGAGTAGTACAGTAGGTAATAACTAACTCCTATGGCAGTAGTACAGTAGGTAATAACTAATATAGGGAGAACTGATAAGTGATAGTGTCCTTGTTTATATTCCCATAATAGATTATAGAGCACATAACACGAGTTCTACCTGACTATGAGTGATTGTGAGATTCCTGTGATAGTTGCATAGTCCGATAAAAGCATCAAATTGTCGAAACCCAAAACACTTATCTACATTAGAAGCTACACATCCAACATAGATACTGCACCAGACAGGGTGGCAGAATGAGTTCAGCGTCTGTCGCCCGTTTTGGTAGATCATGGGATTCAAACACACAGGTTCGAACCCTGGTCCAGTCAAACCAATGACATACAAATTTATAGTTGTCCCTTCATAGCCACGTGCTTGGCATTATTAGGATAGGGTAAGGACTGATTGGCTCAGTGTCAGGATAATGTGATTGAATGGGATATCAGGTCATGATGCTGGTGGCCTGGTCTTCCAGTGGGGCAGCACTATAAAGTCGCCAAGAGTGCGCACTGTCACAAGTCAGTACCTGTCCTGATATGACCTTAGATGTTTCCAGGGCATGAAACTCCAACAACCAACCAGCATAGGTACTGGTGCAGTTATGAAATATGTGTTACCCCATAGAATGGGGTGTTAAGTCAATTTAATAGAACCTGTTACTGCTGAAGCCTATGGGGTCAGACTCAGAGTTTTGACAAGCACGCCCAAACTATGTTTTTCATGTCTACACTTCAAATATCTCAAGAGCTAGTCATTTTAAATCAATGTTACTTCAAAGTAAAGGAAGATTATAATGACTGGCCTAATATACCTATCTCAGAAAATTACAGAAACTTAAAAGCATCCACCTCTGTGATGGGGCTGTCACACTACGACGCTTCTTACCGGCAACCCGTCGACGTGTTGCATTTTTGGGGAAACGTCGGCATGCATCAGGACGCGTTAGCGGTGCGTTAGCGGCGTGTCGGTACACTATGTTTGATGTTGACGGTCGGCGGACAATGTCGGCGCGCGTTATTGGTCGCTGAGTGTTTTCAACATGTCAAAAAAAACAACGAGCGCGCGCAAATATCTGGGTAAGGATGTTAGGAGGACGTTAGGCGGGCGTCGAGCTCCGTTAGACGTGCCGGAAGAGCATTATGTGAATGCTAGGCAGACGCCGCGTGCGCGGGCGGGTCATCTCTACACGTTGCACCAAATGGTTGCTTTGTTGTTTTACGTCCTACCAACATCTAAGGTCATACGAGCACGTAGCGCCAAACCTTTATTTTTTTTTCCTCACTTGTCAAAACCCGTTGCCTGTGCGCTAACAAAACGCTACTCACACGCTGCGCCAACGTCCAATTGTCCCATATTTCCCCTAAATCTTTAACGTTTCTCGACGCTTTAATTTTATTTTCAACGCTGACGGGTCGCCGGTGAGAAGTGTCGTAGTGTGACAGCCCCATCACTTTCACTGCGGTAAATGACAAATAATTCTACACGATGAAATAATGTTAATGCAAACTTTGACCACCCATTTCTGGTCAGTATCTGCAAATTGAGGCTTTTATGTAAATATATATTCTAAATAGTCTATTTATTATGTGAACCTAAATAACAAGGGTACAAATACATTTGAATATTCTACATAGCATTGCGCCGGGTTCGCACACATCTGAAGATATGGAATTAAAGGATATTTCAAGGCTCTTCAAGACTGTTTTTGATAGGGATTCAAGACTATTTTCACTTGAATTTCAGGAAAGAAAAAACAATGGCGATTGGCGATTTCAGACTAATTTAGATCAGTTGGGACAGTTTAATGGAATTTAAGGTTTTTCAAGACTAAATGCCCAAAATAGGTTAAATTCATCGCTTTTCAAGGCCTTGAAAGGGGGCAAATTAAGTTCAAGACTTTTCAAGACTATCCAAGTCCCGTATAGACCCTGCATTCTGCATTCTTCCATGTATATACAAGGGCCACCCCCTGGTGCCATTTCCAGTCACTACCACAGAACAGGTTAGTTTGTTCTTGTTTTACGTCCTAGCAGCATCTAAGGTCAGGACGGGTACCGACTTGTGACAGTGTGCACTCATGGCGACTTTATGGTGCTGCCCCACTGGGAGATCAGGTCGCCGACACCATGACCTGATATCCCACTAAAAAAAGTTAGTTTTATTTAATGACGCCTTTAGGTCATTCTGAAATATTTCTTTTGGAGGAAACCAGCTGCCACCACATAGGCTACTCTTTCCGATAAGCAGCAAGAGGTCTTTTATATGCACTTTCCACTGAGAGGACAACACATACACAGACTTTGATGAACCAGTTGTGGACCACTGGTTGGAATGGAAAATAGCCCAAACTTCAAATGTGTCCACTGAACAGGATCGATCGGATGACCCACACCTTTACAGGTGAACACTCTTCTGCCTGAACTACATCCCACTCCTGATATCTCACTCAGTCACATTATCTTGACACTGAGGTAACCAGTTCTTGTCCTATTCTATTGATGCTGAGCACCAGGCTAGGAAGCGACAAAAATCTATTTGAAAGTCATTGGTTTGACTCGACCGAGAACCGAACCCCCAACCTTCCGCACAGAAGGCCCACGCTCTACCGATTAGGCCACCGCGCCCGGTACCACCGAACAAAGAAGACATCTCCTACTCTTAATCAGATTTATTCCATGAATCCTCTTCCTCTAACGAAACCGTATTTTCTTCATGTTTCCACGTGGAAATCCCACGCATGTACCGGGAATAATTGGGTTAAATGAGCGGATGGCGCTCATTTGTTGTCATTGTTGTGGGTTTGGAGAACTGCGACGAAACCCCTCTCACCTGCCAATCAGCCCGAAAACCCCAGTCTGATTGTCGCGCCTTACTCCTCAACAGCCAATCACATCACTTCCACCCTCCCCCCCTTCTTCACACCCAGCACTCTCCCACTTAGCCACTCGTAAACTGACCACCATCAGCGCAACACCTCTTCTCAAACCACCCAACTACTACCAATGCACTTTGCTCGGTAAAAACACACCTGAGCAAACTAAAAAAAACACTATTGATTTAACAAAAGAATGACTCCATACTATATTACCTTGATTGATGTCTGGTGTTCTGCTCATATTTGATATAACCTGTATTTGCATTGTTTAAATGTATTCTTATATCTCATATTATTTATATTCGAGAGGCGACAGACGGGATAGTCCAGCCGACACAACGCCCACCAGCCTACCGGTGGTTGCAATCACTAGGCCCCCTCCAGCTTAAATAATATGATCATAACAAGTCATACCATACATACTTTATGTTGTTAATTATGTACTGCGTTTACCCATTACGTAACTTCCGGTAAATGTGAGACCTCGTTTTCGGTTGCCACGCATCTACATTGATCGGGGCATTTATCGGGGCATGGCCTACGAGCCGACAACCCTGGCTGTCATGGGAATAAAGTTTGTTTTTTTCCACTCCTGTTTCCGCGTTCTCTATGCCCAGTGTGGCAATGAGGCGAACCATGAGTGAAACAAGTGAAAACAGAAACCTCAGGGCTAATTTATGCGCGATGGAACAGTGGCGCCATCTTGCGGCAAATACCGTCGGAGGGACACAATACTGTACAACCCCGTTAAACCAAGCTCGGTTAAACCAAACGATCGGTTAATCCAAACTTTTTTCGGCGCCCGGCAAAATACTACCATTTATCATATAAAAAAGTTGGTTAAACCAAAGTCGGTTAATCCAAATTATCCGTTAATTCAAACAAAATTGTCGGACCCCAGACCACTCTGGTATGGTTAAACCAAACTTGCATGTGGTTATAAGGTCATCTGAGACTTTTTTATATGATAAATGGTATTATTTTGCCGGGCCGCCGAAAATAGTTCGGATTAACCGGTCATTTGGTTTAACTGAGCTTGGTTTAACGGGGTGAAATGGTATATACATAAAAAAAACAATGATCAGTGTCCACATACATTGTATATTACATGTGCAATACACTCTTACTCAAAGTCAAAGCCAAAGCCACAGCTCGGTTAAACCAATGATCGGTTAATCCAAACACATTTCTAGGGTCCCTTCAAGTTTGGTTTAACGGGATTACACTGTATTAAGAATGTAATTTGATCCTTACCTGGGAGACGATCCATACACCACATCCAACACGTATCACCCCGACAGATATTCCACATCCCGATCGTTACGTACTCGCCCACCTTAATGTCCGAGCCCTTGAACGACCTTGACCTTTCCGACTGCATGACACTGGTCCTGCCCAGAAGGAGGTTGGCCACGTGCGTCTGAATGTGCGTCCTGTTCCGCGTGCCGCCACCTTCCAAGGCCACACCATGTTTGCCAAGGTCAGCAGTGGCTGAGCGACCTTCAACACTCCGCGAAGCAAGGTCAAGGTCGGTTGGCTCGGCGTGACCAGTTTGGACGGTGAGCTGCTCAGGAGTAGGGTCAGTGGCGTTCCTGGTGAGAGTCGCAAATGCTGGTGTCCAACTGGAGTTGGCCTCCTCTGGCTGTGCCACGCTGTCTGTATTGCCCTCCTGGGTCACTGGCCACTCAGGGTCCGCTACGTCCCGCGAAGGGGCGCCATAGCCGCCGCCTTCTCCCGTCTCAAGGGTCACGTGACCTGTGCTGACAGAGGCAATGAGTTGTTCCGAGTTTGTGAGCTGCTCAGTGTCGTCTATAAGCGACTGGGGACTACTACTGATACCGATACTGACCCCACCACCACCAGCATCATCATCGACATCCTGCACGTCATCGCGGACTTCAGGTAGAGTTCTCACCACAGGCGGCGCTGCGGTCACTGAACCCGGGGCCAACTCTTCGGGCTGGAGAGGTGGAACTGGAAGTGCCGGGGTGTAGACCTGGAAGGGCAGGTCGGGTGGCGAGTAGGTGACCGCGAACCGTGCGTCGCCCATGTCCGCCTGAAGACCGATGCGAGACATGCACTCCCCACGCCACCCACCCGCGCCGTCCCGCAGAGGCCGCCCTGGTCCGCGTGCCTGGCCTCGTGCCCAAAGTGGCAGCGAAAAGCTCAGCAGGTGCCCCAATGCTGCCGTCAGCACCAAACCCGTCGCCAGCCAAGCCGGAAGCACCGACCATGCGTTCTGTACCCCTGCACAGTCAGGCCGGAAGTGTCGCCGCCGCCGCGCCTGGCACCCGCGCCTGTAAGTTGCGCTGTGTGCTCGCGGCCGGTTGCCCGAAGCAAACGCCAGTACCGAACCGGAGTCCACCTCCATTTCCGTTTCCGCTTCCTGCGAGTTGCTCGCCGAAGATGGGAAGTAGAACTCTATCGAGCAGCGCCTGCTGTCCCAGCGCGTGTACGCCGCCGCGTTGTCTGTTGGCTTCCCACTTCCAGTTTTCTCACTACTGACCGGATGTTGATACTTCCGCTGGTGCTGTGGTTGTTGTTGCTGTTGCTGTCCGAACGCTGTGTCGCCAGCTGCGTCAGCACTGCGTTGGAAATGCACTTCCGGTTGCGATGCCGGCCCATGCGCAGCGCGACAGCCTGATGAGGCGACACCGATTCCATTGCCGATCAGCGGCGCTTCGAATCCCCCGACACACACCCCGCACCTGCCAGTACCTATGCCGGCAGCGTTTCCGTTTCCAGTTCCGGCAGGGCTCCTTCCGCCTGGGTGAATTGCAAAGCAGTCATGCGTGACACCAGTCGTCCCACTCTCACCCCGGCAGTCGGTGAATTCCCGACAGGCGTCTAGCCCTTCCCCCGTCCCTGGCTCCCCGTCCCCCCCTCCTGGCCCTACTCCCTCTTCTTCGTCGGGCGAGCCACAGCCACAGTCACACTCACAGTCCCCGGGGTCTCCCCGGTCACAGCCGGCCTCCCCGGTCGCTTTCAGGCAACTCCGGCACCCGTCCGCCGCTCCACCCCCGGCCCCTAACCCGGCCCCGGCCCCGGCCCCGTCCTGGTCGCCGTGCACACAAACTCCTCCTTCCCACTCCTCCAGGAACTGCTCCCCGCTGCACCGCAAGCACACCCCGGTCTCCCCCGGCTCCTCCTCCGGGCCCTCAGTGTCCTCCTCCGGGGGCTGCACGCCGCTACACACCCCGCCGTACCCGCACCCGACACCGTGGAGCGCGCCCGGCGCTATGCCGGCCCCGGCCCCGGCGTGTGCCGTTGGTGCTGGGGCGGCGCGGCGGGCGGGAGGCACTGGGCGGGGCGCGGGGCGGCACCCGGCGCGAGGCGGCACCACCAGCGGCACCAGCGGCAGGCAGGCGCTCAGCACACATCGATCCCCGCGCCCGCAAGGTGGCGCCTCAGGTCGGGCGTGGTGGTGTGGGCAGTGTCGGTGTGCGTTTTGGTGTTGGTGATGTTGGTGTTGTTGTTGGTGTGGAGCAGGAGACAGGAGGAGTAGCTCTTGTGAGGTTTGAGTGTGCACTGTGACAGTTGAAGGACTAAGAGACGCGATCTGCGCAGCAGTAGTACTAGTAGTAGTAGTACTAGCAGTACTAGCAACCACAGCCGGGGTGGTAGGCAGGAGGGCGACTGTCAAGATTGACTCTACCGTCGCTACCTGGTTGTCAGGTGTCGCTACCTGGTTGTCAGGTGTCGTCACCTGGTTACCGTTATCGTCAAGGTCCGACATGGCATCGTCCTATTTATCGGATTCCTATGGAACCACCACCGCTGAAGGCGAATTTAGGAGTAGGACCTTAGTTCCTGTAGCAGTTTGTATAGTTAAAGAGCACTTGTCACCAGGACGGTCTGGTCTCCCTAAATGGTCATTTTCTGTGAGGGTTCCCCGGGTGAATGACCATTTAGGTTGGTCGTTGGAGTTTTACGTCCTGTCAACATCTAAGGTCATATCAGGACGGGGCACATTTAGGTGATGCGGTCAGCATATGCTGTTTTTGTTTTGGGTTCTTAGGGTTTTACATCTTAGCAACATCTGAAGTTATACCAGAATGAGGCATCAAATTGTGACAGCGCGCACGCATGAATGGCGGGTCTATAGTGCTGCACCACTGGGATACCTTGCCACCGGTACCATGACGCTGAACTAGCCAGGTCTTCTCTTATCCTAGCAATGCCACTCACCAGGCTAGGTAGTGACAATAATCAATACGCACGTCTTGGCTTTGACTCCCTCGGGAATTGAATCGACGACCTCCCGCATGGGAAGCGGGTGCTCTACCTATTCAGCCACGCCGTCCGGTGAAAAGTTAGTACCACACAATATTAAATCGGGACATATTTAGATACCCAGATTACAGGGAGTAAGTAGGTCAGTCAGCGCCAGTTTAACCGGACATCATCACATGTCCATCTCACGCAGGCCATTATTCCAATATGGAACCGCCCATTTTCCTGCGTGCGCACTGAAAGTTACATAGTCTGATGATTTTGAGTTTCTGTAATTTTTCTGATATAAGTACAATAAATTCATTGCTATAGTCTACCTTACATTAGCTTGAAATAGCTTTTACTTTAAAGGGCCAACTTTTGAGATATTTGAAGTGTAAACATGTAAAATTAATGTTGACAAGCACGCCAAACCTCTGGCACCATAAGCTTCAGCAGTAACAGGTTCTATTAAATTTGAATTAGTATTTGCTTCTATGTAGCAACAAATGCTTAATAAAAGTATCAATACCTAAGTCAGATATGTCGAATCAAATCTAGATATTGGTTTTGAAAATTTGATGTTTCATCGGACTATGCAGCTTTAATATTTTAGTCCTAGTGACTTCAGACCAAGGAGACGCGGGTACTCTTTGTCTTCACCAATTGGGTACCGACTATCTCCAGTGGCAATTTAACCCGACTCTTCCGTCCGGTCATTCAGCGTCGCTACTTGCCTTTCTTGTTTCAGGAGATTCCGCCTTGTCACTTGAGCAAGCTTTCTGTCTCAGGAGGTCGACACATTCCCAGGGTTTGCACATATGTGAAGATACGCAAGTCAAGGCTATTTAAACGCTCTTTTTGATAGGATTTCAAGAATATTTTCATTTGGATTTCAGGAAAAAAAACAATGGCGAATGGCGATTTCGGACTAATTTAGATCAGTGGGAACAGTTTAATTGAATTCAAGGCTCTTTCAGACTAATTACCCAAAATAGGTTAACTTCAAGGCTTTTCAAGGCTATTCCAAATGTTTATCACAACTGGATGCTTCCACCTGGCTACACCAATCTCCTCACCTGGCTATATAACACCTGTCTATTTCCACATAGCTATTCCTCATGGCTATCCAAATCATTTGACCTGCATATAACTATAACACCTGGCTATTCCGGCTGACTTATACAAGCTCTCCTTGTTGATTTGATGATGATAAACCAATGAGTAAAATCACACTGGTACCACCTATCGATTGCACCAAGCGGGAGATAGTGCTGCAGCAGTGGATATAGAGGAGAATGGTCCTCCTATCACTCCGGCTTCTTCGGTTGGTTGCCCGTTGGGGTTTTACGTCCTAGGCGCATCTGACTGGCTTCTTCGGGGACTACTGGTGCTGTGGAGGCTTCAGTCTGTTATGTGAAGAGTATCGGTTGGTTGGTTGTTGGAGTCTTACGTCCTGGCAACATCTGAGGTCATATCAGGACGGGTACCGACTTGTACCAGTGCACACTCATGGTGACTTTATAGTGCTGCCCCACTGGGAGACCAGGCCGCCAACACGATGACCCAATATCGCACTCAGTCACATTATCCTGACACCGAGCCAACCAGTCCTTGTACTATCTTAGTAATGCCGAGCACATCCACAGTGCATCATGGGTGTAGAACCAAGCCGAACCTGCAATCGAGAAAACAGAGTGAAATGTACATAATTGAATACATCTATTTAACAATTCAAATATCATTATTTTTAGTACACTAGTTGATTAACGTGCCATTAAAATATTATGTAACGAGTGAATATTCCAAGCGACTCTCGGGTTTCACTACATCATGCAATAAATGCTCAATAACTATGCTTAGATTTGCTAAGGAATAGATCTACATTCTTTAGTGTTAAACGGCTAACAGCATTAATACTATTATGCATATATATATATATATATTTTTTATATATATATATATATATATATATATATATATATATATATAAAAAATCAGAGCGGTATTATCCTCCTCTAGTACGGTTGGATTATTAGATTAACCACCTCCATCACCAACGAATATAACTGGTGGCGCCACCGCTCGGCTCTCCATCTCACTAATCGCCTCTGACTACCAGCGTCAGTTGTTGTGGAGAAACTCTATGCCTTATAATATATATAAGAGTTAACAGTATTATTACCATTTTATATATAAATGTATTTAATATAAGACTCCCCTATGTTTGTTTGTTTGTTGTTGTTTTACGTCCTAACAACATCTAAGGTCATATCAGGACGGGTACCAACTTGTGACAGAGCGCACTCATGGCGACTTTATAGTGCTGCCCCACTGGAAGACCAGGCCACCAGCACCATGACCTGATATCCCACCCAGTCACATTATCCTGACAACCAGTCCTTGCCCTATCCTAATAATGCCGAGCACCAGGCTAGGAAGCGACAAGTATCAATTTTTAAGTCATTGGTTTGACTCGACCAGGGTTCGAACCCATGACTCCACGATCTGCCAACACGGGATACAGACGCTCTAACTCATTCGGCCATCCCGTCTGGTCACTCCCCTATGAAATGACAAGGAGTCCAGCAGATTGGGTTGGTTCGTTTATTCGACTCCGGGCTGAGCAATAAATGCTAAAGGGAGCCGACACGACCCCCTCCCCCAACCCAATATTGCTGTCTCGGTGCACAAGGTGGTGGCAACCATCATGTCGTCCATAATGCGGACCGATAGCGGAGCTTTGAGATATGCGTAGACTGTCTCTGAGGCCCAGTCCCCCCAAACCTTGATCTCTTCTACAGTGGCCCCACATAAAGTTAAAAAGGTGCAGCCACCCCGTCTGAGTGAATGTGACGATAAGTTCTCAATATCCATACCTGCCCTTGATGCAAACGTCTTTAGTGTCTGTTGGTAAACAGCATAAGTCATCGGTGTAGAGCCCCCAACCCCATCAGGAAGTCTGAATGCCTCCTCTGTGGGTTCCATGGGTAGCTGACTGAAATGCCATTCAACCCAATGCCGCACATCCCCGGGTCGCCACAGTATGCAACTGGGACTTCCAATACTCTCTCAGAGAAGTGGATGTTCTTACTCTTCCTAATCCTTATTACCATGCCACAATCAAAAATGTTAAAATCCCCCCTCAGAAGCGTTGAATCAGAAAGGGTCACTCGAGGCTTCTTCAAAATGCTCTAAAGGAAACTAGTATTGTGGCTCTCCATGCTATATGACCCGGGGAATAGCGCAACATGGCAAATATCGTTCTCATCATTGACGGCAGCAGGGGCCTCGCCCACTGTGGGGCAAACCCCTTGACACGCTTAATCCCTCTAAGTGTTGAGGTGATAATAAAGCTGTTATAGTCAATAGGCTGAGCGCCAGCCTGTCTTAGAACATAATTTAAACCACTCAGGTAGTTTTTGATTGACCCGTACTTCATAGTGCGGGCCAGCCAAGTCGTGCACAGGGCCACTTGCTCATCTGAACAGGGAATTCGATCAGAACTAAAAGTGCCCTTGTTGTCAATGAATTCGGCACATAGAACTGCTCCTGAAAACTCTTTTGCTCACTTCTCAGCTGAGATATTTTTGTAAGAAGATAGCGTATAACACAATTTAGGCCTACCGCACAACAACCCCTCTGCATCTGCATTCAAAATCCTCATGTTACTAGCACTGTCGTCCAAGCAGCTTAGTGAGTCACAGATTACGTTATCATTACTGCGAATATAAACCGACTTAAATTCAAAATTCCTTTCCACTGCCATCCAAAACAACCTCCTTAGATAATACATGATCCGACTTGATCTAGATCTGCCTGTGCTCAGAGCCGCCTGAACGACAGCACTATCCGTAACCATAACCACGGTTGCATCACCCCATTTATGCGACCACCTCTCGCAGGCCGCATACACTGCAGCCATCTCCTGAATATTTATATGTGATGATGCACCATGACTATCGGGGCTCACATGATGGTGCACCAGATAGCTAGCAAGCAAGCTATCGTCCGCTTCCACAAACGACCCGACCAACCGGTCGTTCCCATGAAGAGCACCGAGGCCCCATCCTGATGCATCACTGTAAGAAGAAATCAGAGGGGAAAAATGCCTAGAATAAAATAATTCTCTGAGCGTTTATATGTATATAAATGCTTACTACAGTACAAATGAGGAGACAAGACAAAGTAGTGGTTGAGATAATATATTCTCTGGCATAGGGAATATGATGCCCTAGCCTATAAAAAAAAAACTCTCGGGCGCAAGTGACAGTATAGCGTCCAGGATAGGTGCGCCGGAGGGAGCCCCCCCGGTCACGTGGTCAGAAGGGGGGGCCATACAACAAGTAAGCCACCCCATCCATATTAGGGTAGGAAATAAACATATAATCCCTTACGTGCATTTATACTCGCATAATGCTTATACATCACATAAATGCTTACTACAGTACAAATGAGGAGACAAGACAAAGTAGTGGTTGAGATAATATATTCTCTGGCATAGGGAATATGATGCCAAGATCGTAGATACCCCAACCCGGAATAGTCAGGTCTTGGATAGTAGCGAGTGACACAGATAAGGAGTGATTGGCTTAGTAATTGTCAGGTACGGTTGCGGCCAGTGACGTGGCCACCCGCAAATCGTTCATTATACGTACGGAGAGGGGGGTCTTAAGGTAGGTAAACACTGTGTCTGTGCACCAGTCCCCCCTAGTGCGGAGCTCCTCAATTGAGGCCCCACACATGGAGAGGAAGGTGCAGCCGCCCCGCCTCAGAGAGTGGGAGGAGACCGAGTCCGGATCGAGTCCCGCTTTCTCTGCGAATAACTTAAGGGTCGTCTGGTAGACCTTGTATGGGAGGGGGGCGGAGACCCGCGCGAAGGAAGGGATCCGGAAGGCTTTTTCCGCCGGGAGTGCTGGGAGCTGCTCGAAGTGCCGCTCGGTCCAGTGGACCGCGCAGATCCTCAGGTTCGGGCAGCGAGCAACTGGTACTTCTAATACCCTCTCTTTGAACTGTATTGTTTTAGACCGTCTTATGGATATTACCATCCCCCAGGGAAAGAAGCGAAAGTCTCCCCTGAGGAGTGCTGAGTCGGAGTCGGTCACCTGGCACTTCCTGAGGAGTGCCCTGAAGCTACATAGCAGTGCGGCGCGCCAGGCTACATGACCCGGAGTTGTCGATAGGAAGGAGAACATCCAGAGTAGGGTCTCCGGCAAGATCGGCACGGCTTGCTTGGGTGCGGTAGCGCACTCTCTCCTAATTCCCCTCAGGGTGGAGGCAACTTCGAAGCTGGTGTATGCTATGGGTTCCGACCCATTTTGCTTAAGGAAGTTGTTCAGTCCGCTGAGGTAGTTTAGGATGGAGGAGTACTTCATGGTTCTAGCAAGCCAAGCGGCGTAAAGTGCCACCTGTGCCGGTGGGCAAGGGAACGGGCTGTGCGTCTCCGAGAAGTCTGCCACAAATTCCAGGTATCTCCTTACCTGGACCCCCGGGTCGCTATCGAGTTGGGGGCGTATGACCTGCTCTGGAAGGTCTGCTTCTCTTTCTGCAGCTGCACCACCCCTGCAATCAAAGGGGGATGGTTCATTAAATAGGCTGCTGCAGCATAGGTTGCGTGCCTGGTCGGCTTGGGAGATTCGGCCGGAGCTGGCTGGGTCGTCCAGCCTGCTTAGAGCGTCGCAAATTACATTATCGTTGCTCCCGATGAATACTGAGGAGAATTCGAAGTTTTCCTCTGAGGCGATCCAGAATAGCCGTCTGAGGTAGTACATGACCTCTGGACTTTTTGAACGGCCTGAGTTAAGAGCGGCCATGACTGTGGTGCTGTCCGTGACCATGACTACTGCGCAGTCCTGCCATAGACTACCCCACCTTAGTGCCGCGGCATAGGCCGCCCACATCTCTCTCACGTTAATGTGCGCCGACGAGCTGTGCTCGTCCGGCGGGGTGTGGTGGTGGCCGAGGATGCGTTTTAAGCGTAAGTCGTCTGTGTCACCGAATGCGCCTGCCAACCAGTCGCTACCATGGAGAGCCCCGAAACCATAATTAGAGGCATCGCTGTATGTGGCCAGGTGTTCGGCGAAAGATCCCAGGATTTTCGCCTTCCCATTGAACCTGGCGGCAAATTCAAACCACCATTCAATGTCCTCCCTAAAACCACAGGAGAGCCTGACTTTGAAGTGGGGTTCCCTGACGCTGTTAATGGTGTCGTATATGCGCCGGCAGAAAGTCCTGCCCCCCTTAACCACCTTGCTGCAATGGGCCAGCAGCCCCCCGAGACTCTCCAACTCTTTTCGGGTCACCTTGCGGCGACCTCTCACCTCACTCAGGACCTTATTTAACCTTATGAGCTTGTCCTCTGGGAGGCGCATTTCTAACTCGACTGAGTCGATAATGATCCCCAGGAAGCGGACTGCGGTGCTAGGCGAAGCAAGCTTCCCAAAGCTTATGAAGAACCCCAGTCTTCTGAGAATAGCCATGACCACCTCCTGCTCTCTGCAGCCTTCCGTCTTCGTTCCGCTCACTATGCAGAAGTCATCGAGATAATTGATGACCCTGGTCACCCCCTCCCGTACCGCACATCTTACAACAAAGTCAGAGATTTTGCTAAAAACATACGGGCTAGAGGAAAGCCCCATGCATAGTCTGTTATCTTTCATATAGGTGCAGCCCCCGCCTGCTTCAAATAGCCAGTGCAACCCCTGTCTCTCTCGGTCCCGGGGGTGGATGCAGACTGCCCGGTAAGCATCCTTAATATCTACCGTGGCCATATAGTCGCCCCTCTCCATTACGTCTGCGACGGTGTCTACGCTCTTATAGGAGAATTTCACGCACACCTGGTCAGTACAAGTGTTAACGGAAGCGCCTGCGGGACGGCTGCAGTCTACAATAGTCCTGTTGCCTCCATCATCCTTTGGGACACAGAACATGTGGTGAATGCACGTCGGGGGCTCATCAACTACAGAGACGCATCCCCTGTCTATCTCCGCATTAAGTTTATTTGTAATTGCACTTCTCTCATCGGGGTCGCGGGTGCGCCTGCAGCTTGGGTTATAGGCTAAGGTGCAGTCAGGGTTTATGACGTTAAAGCCGAAAACCATCCCGGTTAGAATGTATTGGGCGTCGGGATCGGAGTCCCCCCATAGGAAGAGCTCACTAAAAACCCTGCATGGGCGAAGTTGGGCAGTACAGCCCGCTATCTTAAATACACATGAGCAGGTGCCTTGAGAACAATTACTATGTACATCGAAGTGTCGGGAGGATTTTGGGCTCTCCCAGACTGTCACCTGCAGCTTACCCTCATCATAGATCACAGACAGCCAGTCGCCCACCCCCTTTCTAGTTTCCCAGCCCATAATCCTGCCAGAAGGGGAGCGGTCACCGTCTCTGCTGTTGTCACTGGCGTCGGGTGCATGGATTATTCTGCCACTGTGATTTCTATCATTAGCCACCCTTGTCTCGGCATAGACATTCCCGCTCATGTGTGCGCAGTGATTGGCGCTCACTGGGACATCTGAGTGGCCGCTGTCTCCCCCGCCGTGTGTGCAAGGATTAGCGTAGGCGTCCTCACCACCCCTGGTGGCGCAGTCACAACAGCTACCGTCACAGGCTACTTTCCCGCCCTTTCCATCCCTGATAGCGTCCCCCCTACTCCGGGTCGCACTGCTTAGATGCGCGGTATTCTTAATTCTCGCTAAATTGTTATGTATCTGAGGGCCCGCCCCAACTGCCCCGTTTATCGCGCAGTCGCCCTTATTTTTAAATGTGTTGTTTATATTGCTTACGTAGGGGCTTATGCTACCCCCCCCCATCTGTTTTCCCATGTGCAGCATTTATCAGGCAATCGGGCCCACCTTTACCCGTGTCGTTTATAGTGCCTATTTGTGCGGCGGCTGTATTAATATCAGCTGTACCTATGTCACTCGCTATACTACCACGGCGTGTGTCGTCGCACCCACCATAGTTATTTTCATCTGCAACTCCATCAATGTAATAGATTATATATAATATAATATTTTCAACTATTTAAATCGATACCATACATATACCATTGGCAATGTAATCCCAATCATATATAATTATGTCTATACATGTATGTAAGTTTCAATGAATTATATTTATGTATTATACGTAATTATATATAATCGACACCTTATATATAAGGTTTAACGTTCACTATTACATACATATGTATATCTATGTAATGATATATCAATTATATTGATATATTATACCTAATTATATATATATATATATATATATATATATATATATATATATAATCGATACCTTATATAAAAGGTTGACAATCATCATAACATAAAGCTTCCGAGCAAGTAACATGTTCGGCCGCGCGCAGGGGGAGGGGGGTGATGCATGTTGGCACACGCCCCCCCCCCCACCCCACCCTCCCAGCCAGAGGGGGGGGGGAGGACCACTACATAGCTTATTACATGTGATAAAGGATTGATCACTATCTATATATATATATATATATATATATATAGATGGTGATCAACCCTTTAAATAAATATATATATATATATATTATAGTTATACAAATCTTACCTGGGTAGAGATGATGGATAACTGTTCTTTTCCCGAGGTACGAGCCTCGGATAATCGTGGGTCAGGGAGAAGGAGGCACATCCAGGTCCAGCAATCTTTTACATACTTAATAGGATACAAAATTATCTTCAATTTCTATGGATACTAATATGTTTTTGCTTCGGCACAAGCCAACATCATAGTCGTGGTAGGGTAGTGTGGGTGGGCCCTGACCCACGACTATCTGAGGCTCATACCTTGGGAAAACAACAGTCGTTAACGCGTCTCCGTGGACTGTTAGTGGTCCGTGATGTTGTAGGTTGTTCCTTTCTCGTAGAAACCTGAGCATGTCTTTTGCTTGTAATTTCACTACTGCTAGCCATGGTTTTGTGTCCCACTCCGGTACTATCAGTGCTGTGTGTGAGCAATCCATCTTGATCTTCCGGGCCACTCGGCTGATAATGCTGAATGGTGGGAATATGTAATAATATATATTATTCCAAATCAGAGAAAATGCATCCACTCTCCAGGCTTCTGGCTCTAGATGCCAGGAAACATATGTGGGTAAATTTGTGTTGTTTCGTGATGCAAACAAATCAATATCTGGCTTGCCCCATGTATCACAAATGTAATTGAAAATACTGTGATTTAACGACCATTCTAGATGATCATGGAAATATAGACTTTTCCTGTCAGCCAACGTATTTTGACTGCCTGGGATATGCGCTACTGTTAACCATATGTCATGTTCCTCTGCCCAGTCCCAAATTAGTTTAGCTAACTGGTTATATGGTTTGGAATGAGTCCCTCCTATATTACGTATGTAAGCCATAGATGTTGTATTATCTGTTAATACCCTTACAATATTTTTAGGTAGGTGAACTAGACCATGTAGTCCTAAATAAATAGCTCTAAGCTCTAGTACATTTATGTGGTTGGAGATTTCATCTTCCATCCACCACCCACCTGTTGCCTGTTGGTCTCTATGAGCCCCCCCAACCTTCTAGCGAAGCATCAGTCATAACTGTCGTATTGGGTTCTCCCATTGTAATCGGGTTAAGTGAATTCTGAATGTGTGAAAGCCACCACATAATATCCTGTAGGCCTACTTGCGAAATCATCATGGGCCTTTCAAAATTCCCTTTAGTGCGAGCCAACGCTAAGTTCTTATCTATTTCTAGCGATTTAATATAGGCCTTGCCATATAGAATAGCAGGGGCATATGCTATCATCAGTCCTATCAAAATTGTGACTTGTCTTATCTTTGGTTTAAGCAAATGTCATAATTGGTTGCCGTAGTTGTAAATTTATCAACTTTCTGTTTCGTTAATGAAATAGTCATCCCTGTTGTGTCAATAACAAAACCCAGAAACTTTAATTTCTTTGTAGGTGTTAATATTGATTTAGTTTCATGTGTGTAGAAACGTAACTTTTGAAATGTCTCACATAGCTCGTCTACTGCTGTTTGACAATGTTGTTGTGTTTGTGCAACAATATACGAATCATCAATGTAAGGAAACGTGTCCTTTCCTAGCCATGTGGGAGAAAATTGGTTTTAATAACCTTGTGAAAATACATGGAGCACAAGCTAGGCCGTTTGGCATACAGGTAAAATCATTCCAACAAAACCTGAGAAATTTACGATCAGGTTTATAAATTGGCACTGTATAGTATGCATGTCTGAGATCCACGCTGGCTAGCCAGGAGTCCTGTGGTACTAAATCCCTAGCTGTGTCTATTGAAAACATTTTTAAATGTTTATTTTCCACTATTTTGTTTAACCTTGTCAAATCCAAAATGAGTGATATTCCCATTTGGTTTGGGTCTCGGAAAAATATTCGAGATAAACTCCCCAGCGACATGCAGTGCTGGCTCTGTAATGCCTTTTTCACAAAATTGTAGAACTTGAGCATTTAAGGAGTCACGCTCAGACCCACCAAATCTATAAGGAAATGGTATGCTATTTTGAATGGGTTCCTCCGTGAGTGGTATCCTAACCCCTATTGCCAGGCTGAGGATAGTTAGATTCCCCATAATCCCACTCCATTCCAGCAAGCAATTAATTAAATTACCCGAGGTAAATTCGCTTCCTGGAGTCTACGTCACCATTTCTACTTGTTGCCTGGGTGGGGAAACGGCTTCTGCGGAGTGAACTCCCTCTTGAAGGGCCTGTACTCATTATTCCAACAGAAGGGCTGCCTCTGGCCCCTTCCCCTGGCCTGATAGCTGTAGCCCGTCCCAAACTGGCCGCCTCACTGTCCTGTTCGACGGTTTCGAAAATCCTGCCAGGCTTTCTTGCTGGCGGCTGTGAGCAGCGCAATTCATCCCACAAAGGGATGAGAACTTATTCTCGGTCATCATTCTGTTGGCGATCGGTGTGATGGCTGCCAGTGCTGACAACACCGCCTTGTGCGCGGTGTGTAGGACACCTTCAAATTTCCTCCGGTCCTCGCTCAATTTGACATCACTGTCCATCTCCTTAATGACCGATTCCGCGTCCCCTTGATCCCCGTGAACTTTTCTCCCAGCTTCGTAATCACCTAGGCCAGTAAAAACTGTGTTGAAGTGACCGAGAATGGTTTTCCGCATCATCCTAGTGGTCAGAATCTTCTTGCTCTTCAAAGTTTTCCACATTTTCACCACTTTTCCACTCATTTTGGCGTACTTCCCCACCCGCTGAGTGTCCGAGACGAATCTGTCGATGAGTCTGAAGTAGACGTTTTCTTACTCTTCTTCGTCTTCTCTTTTTCTTACTATTTTTCTGTGAGCCCTGGTGAAATCCTCCCCATCTGAAGAAATCTCTTTCTTCTTGTGTTTGCGTTTTCGCGCAACCACTACGTCTTCCAGGGACTCTTCCGCCGAGGAATCTTCGTCCTCTGAAAAGTCCTCCCACTCAGACTCTTCCGATACTGGCACATGCTTAGCCACCTTACCAGTATGCGGCCTGGCCGGGAGCATCTCCTCCAACTTGAGCTGAACAAGGCACGTCAAACGCGCATCTAGGTCAGTGGGGCCGGTTTCAGAGCCCCTGCCTCATCAGAATCCCGTTGTTCTGGCGACCTTTGAACCCTTACTGATGGTGAAGGGTCTTTGTCTTCACTGCGCTCTCGGGGAGCACCTGCGTTACTCCGCTTCCTAGCCATAGCTGGGAGTCTGCAACGACCAACACCAAAGGTTAGGCAATGCTCAAGGTGAATGTCACACAGATAATTAACGCAGAATTATACCAAGTGTGCATCAAGGGATTAAATCCGTATTTAAACCGTCTTTAACACAGGCGTGTGGGAAATTGAGTGTCGTAGGTAAACGGTATGGACAGCCAACCAAAACCAAACGAGGGTAGGGACCAGTGTAGTGGTAGCCTCCCACACTCTTTGTCCAATAAACTTCTCCCACCTGTGGCTTTCTTGGCCAACAAGTTGGAGAAAATACTTCGGAACTCAGAGGTAAACAATTGGGGAATGTGGAAGAAACCCAGGAATAAATCCTATCGATGTAAATGACTCCTGCCAAACATCTCCCCCTTCGGCAATGGGTGGCAAATCAAAGAACAATGGTGGCATTGTTCTAATGAAGTTACGACATGTCGTAAATAAACTGTAACTCAGTTAATAGTCCATAACAAGTTTCAAAAACTTGAAGTATGTTAATCATGAACTATACCAACAAATCCATTCCAAATGGTACTAACCTGGTTGGTTTAGTAATTAAGGTAGAAAACTGCCGGAGCTACCAAACAAATGTCCTCCCGTTGTGAGTAGATTATGCTAATTGCTGGACCCTGATGTGCTTCCTTCTCCCTGGACTATGAGTAGCCACAGGTGTAGTACAGAGGTAAAATATATATATATATATATATATTCTACCTTCTATATAAGAGAACAGAGGATATCGATTCCTGATTAATCTGTTTATCAGTTGAGTCAAATTCTCGCTTCGATCTACTACTTACCCACCGGTCCTGGAATGACCTTAGATGTTGCTAGGAAGGAAAGCTCCAGCAAAACAAACAAACAAACTACTCACCTAGATACAGGATCGGAAAAGCCTGTTTAGCTACGCTTTTGTAACCTAGCGACATATAAGGTCATATCGGACAGATATCCACTTATGATTGTGCACTCATTGAGACTATAGTGTTGCCTCAATATTGTACCGTGACACCAGCCAGATGACCAGATTCGGAGCCAACGAGTCACCAGCTGGCAAGTTGTGAGAGTTTTATATCCTGGCAACATCTAAGGTTATATCAGGATCTTGTGACAGTGCGCACCCATGTAGACTTCATAGTGCTGCCCCACTGGGAGACCAGGCAGCCAACACCATGACCCGATATCCTGCTCAGTCACATTATCCAGACACTGAGCCAACCAGTCCTTGCCCTATCCTAATAATGGCTCGCTAGGAAGTGACAAGTATATATTTTTAAGTTATTGGTTTGACTCGACCAATGTTCGAACCTGTGGGTTCGAATCCAACGATCTACCAAAACGGGAGACGGACACCCAACTCATTCGCCCATCCCGTCTGGTCACCACCTGGCAGCAGGGTAAACGGCAATGTTAAGTACCGGCCCTGCAAGTCTGTTTTAACTCAGTCGCGATTCAATCCCATTAATTGGCAGGCGCCCTAACCACCCGGCCATCCCACCCTTGGGAGATAGTTGGCCGTCTCATATCATTGCTTGTTTGTTTGGGCTTTATGTCCTAACAACATCTAATGTTATAGCAGATCGCGTATTGAATTGTGATAGTGTGCACTCAAGGTGACTTCATAGTGCTGATTGACTGAGCTGCCAGGCTGCCAGCACCATGACCTGATATCCCACTCAGTCACATTATCCTGATATTGAACAAACCAGTCCTTATCCTATCCTAGTAATGCCGAGTGCCAGGCTAGGTAGTGACAAACATCAATTTTGTCTGTTTTCTTGAGTTTTACGTCCTGGCCACATCTAAGGTCATATCAGGACGGGGTCAATTTTGTAAGTCATGGCTTTGACTCATTCGGGATTTGAACATGCTGGAAGCCACTCAGCGTTTTCCCGTTCGGAAATTGCTGTCAGTGTCTGCTATAGTGCAAATCTAACCATCAAACATGCTGAGGTTGACATTTTCTTGTGTGGGTTCATGATGCAGCTGGATACAATGACGCCTATGTCTGAGCGCGGTGCTGTGAGGGGCTGTGATGGGATGTGAGGGGCTGTGATGGGATGTGAGGGATTGAGGGCTGTGAGGGTTGTGAGGGCATCTTACGTCAGCTATGGGGGTCACACACTGAATTACTTCCGGTTGCTAAATACTAGTCACTTGGTTGTTGGAGTCTTATATCCTGGCAACATATAAGGTCATATCAGTACAGGTACCGACTTGTGACAGTCCACACTCATGGTGGACAGTCCAGCACCATGACCTGATATTCCACTCAGTCACATTATCCTAACACTGAGCCAACTAGTCCTTGCCCTATCCTAATAATACCAAGCACCTGGCGACAAGTATGAATTATTAAGTCATTGGTTTGACTCAATCAGGGTTTGAATCCATGGGTTCGAATCCACCAAATACTAGTACAATGTTCACCTTTGAAGTTATTGCACTGACCGCTCAGGCAAGGAACTGCATAGACAGGTAGGCGTGAATAGGGTGGTGACATCAGGGAGCCTAGGTGGTGTAATGGTTAGCACAGTGGCCCGGAATGCAAGAGATGTGGGTTGAATTCCCGCTCTAGGCACAATATTTCCCATTTTCATCACTACCACAACACTGGTGCCGTGACCATGATGCTGTACAATCTATGTGCTGTATGGTTGTTGAACCTACCCTATGTATGTATATGTAAATGCATTACCTGGTATGCAGGTATTGCAGGTATAGCAATACCTCAGGGAGTTTGATGCCCCTGCCCTGCAGAGTTGTAAACCACTGCCTTGTGGTACAGGTTCTTGACAGAACCGAAGGCTAAGGGAGCAAGCCCTAAACAGAAAACCATGTCACTGTGGCATCATTAAGGGTGGTTGATGTATGGAACTCCCAACATCTCCCGACCAGCCACTGCAGGGACAAATAGTTTTGCGCCTGTCTTGACATGTTCTTGCCGGTGTGAAACCTCTATTTGCTCCCCGAGAGAGTGCCGCTGGTAACTTGCAAAAGACAGCAGCACTTCAACACTTTTGCAGGCACCTTTCATGAAATGTACAACCGCACAAAACCTGAAGCTGAGAGACATTAAGACCGACTCATGGACGGAACTCTCACAGCAGAGAGCTAAATTGAGAGCGGCAGTCAAATAATGAAAGCAGTCTTTGTCGCATCGCGACCTACAGCATGAAGAAGACCTGTATATGTAATTGGAAGCATTAAAATACAATTCTAGGGGGACGAGTGTAGTAGTTTGCACTGACCACTCTGGAAGGAGCCACATAGACAGGAAGGCATATATGT
Source organism: Branchipolynoe longqiensis (assembly GCA_030323885.1). Classification (NCBI taxonomy): domain Eukaryota; kingdom Metazoa; phylum Annelida; class Polychaeta; order Phyllodocida; family Polynoidae; genus Branchipolynoe; species Branchipolynoe longqiensis. Next base: position 15,287,957 of record CM059203.1, read on the forward strand.
GGTGGTGACATCAGGGATCCTAGGTGGTGTAATGGTTAGCACACTGGTATGGAATGCAAGAGATGTCGGTTCGATTCCCGCTCCAGGCGCATTATTTCCAATTTTCATTACACCCCTCAACATTATCATAATGCGGCGCTTCGTGTACATTTACTGCACGCTGTTATGTATTCTCTGTGACCTTTGTAATATAGCTGCAGCCCCCATCCTCTCTACACCCCCCACATCCCCGCATCCACTCCCCGCATCCCTCTTGTACCAAGGCTGTCGATCCATTCAGCCCCGCCCCACATAAGCCGATTAATCGGGGATCTTCGATCGGGAATCCGGTTTGCTCGCTTGGCGGATCCTTTTGCGTGTGTGCCAGGCTGAGGCTAACCCTTATTAGTGAGCACGTGTTCACTCTGACACAAGGGACCGGACGCGGTGGCCGAATCGGTAGAGTGCAGGCTTCCCATACGGAAGGTCGGGAGCTCGAATCCCAGCCGAGTCAAACTGATGACTTATAAAAGCTTTATCAACAACAAAACCACAAAGAATTGTGTCTATCCGTGTATATAAGATTACGTACATATTTGTATTTGTTGCGGTGTCGGGTCCTGGGGAATTCTGGGTATTTTAGTGAACCATTATCATTGGTTGGTTATTGGAGTTTTACGTCCTGGCAACATCTAAGGTCATATCAGGATGGGAACCAACTTGTGACAGTGCACACTAATGGCGAGTTCATAGTGTTGCCCCGCTGCTTAATCAGGCCACCAGTACCATGACCCGATATCCTGACACTGAGCTAACCAGTCCTTGCCCTATCCTATTAATGCCGATACATGTCACTACCTAGCCTGGCACTCGGCATTAATAGTGTAGTGGTCTGCAAGGAGCCGCTTATACAGGTAGGCATGGGTAGTGTGTTGATATCAGGGAGCCTAGGTGGTGTAATCAATCAATCAATAGGATACAGCTATAATAGGCCTTGGACCTGTTAGCCGCTCTTAATTAATAGAAATGGAGACAGTTCTTCAGATGTGGTCGCTCATAGCAACTGTCACTGGCTCCAAGATATATGTAATGCTTGACCAGTATGCATCCAGTCGGGACTTGAAACAGTTCACCGACTCTGCTGCTACGGCACTCTCCGGCAGGTCATTCCACAGGTCAACCACCCTAAAGCCGAAGAAGTTGTGTCGCAGGTCCAGTCTGGAGTACCACTTCCTCAGCTTCAGGGAGTGCCCTCTGGTCCTGGTGTTGGAGTCTCTGATAAGGGGGCCGCCTGTCTTGTAGATACCATGGAGATATTTTAATACTTCAATCATATCCCCCCGGGCCCGTCTGTAGTACATGCTTGGGATCTTAAAATGATGCATACGTTGTTCATAGGGTATTGCATCGAATCCATATACAAGCTTCGTTGCCCTTCTTTGGATCCTCTCAATTGACTCAGCATCCTTCCTGTAGAGTGGTGACCACACAACATTTCCATATTCCAAAAGTGGAACTGGCCCGGAATGCAAAGAGATGTGTATTTGGGTCCCGCTCTAGGCACAATATTTCCCATTTTCAACACCCCACGATACTGGTTGCCGTGACCATGATCCTGTACAAGCTATGCGCTGTACAGTTGCTGAACCTACCCTGTGTATGTATGTGTTAGTGCACTACCTGTATGTATGTAATTGTAAGCATTAAAAGGCTTACAATCCCAGGGGGACGAGTGTAGTAGGCTGCACTGACCTCTCAGGCAAGGAGCCACATAGACAGGTAGGCGTGGGTAGTGTGTTGATATCAGGGAGCCTAGGTGGTGTAATGGTTAGCACATTGGCCTGGAATGCAAAGAGATATGAGTTCGGGTCCCGCTCTAGGTACAATATTTCCCATTTTCAACACCCCACCACAATAGGATAGGGCAAGGAAGTGACAAGTATCAATTTGATCAGATTCATTGGTTTGACTCGACCAGGAATCGAACTCCTGGCCTTCCGCAAGCGAGCCCGTGCTCTACCGAGAAAATATACCATTATAATGGTTATATACATGTCAACTCTTTATGGTCTTACTTCCCCAGGTTTCTGTATGCTATTTTTATCAAGCAAAAGAAGCAACCAGGGAATTAACATCTTCTTTATACTTCATAAATGTCCTAGATTAGTTAATAACCTAAACACCTAGCCATTCAAAACACCGTTGTCAATCAAATTTGCCCTCCCCCCTCCAAAATAAAAAGAATTGAAGTTTTTTCTTTCAGCATTTGGTGAATTTTCAAGGCTTTTCAGTGTCTTTTCAAATTAAAGGCCCTCAAATTCAAGCCCTTTTCAAGATTGTGCGAGCCCTGAGTGATATAAAACGCCTCAGTGAAAATTGCCAACATCAGACGACATTCAGTCAGGAGCAGACGACAATTTGCTTGGTGACTGCGTTCCGTTTCGTCACAAGTCGGCAAACCTTCAACGGCTGAAACTGCTGACACAGCACAGTCACCGGACTCTGGTCTCCAGGATCTAACTCGTCAGTCCACACGGCCAAACAGAACACACATCACCGCCACCGACCCGCCCTCTGACGGCAGTGGCAAGATTTAGTTGGTTGGTTGCTGGAGTTTTACATCCTGGAAACATCTAAGGTCATGTCAGGACTGGTACTGACTTTTGACAGTGCACACTCATGGTGACTTTATAATGCTGCCCCGTTGGGAAATCAGGCAACCGGCACCATGACCCCCATATCCCACTCAGTGACATTATCCTGACACTGAGCTAACCAGCCCTTGCCCTATCCTACTAATGCCAAGCGCCAGGCTAGGAAGGGACACATATCAATTTTATAAGTCATCGGTTTGACTAGATTGGGAACCAAACTCCCTACCTAACGCACGCGAAGCTTGCGCTCTACCGATTCGACCAGCACTCCCAGTGTGGTTTACCAAATACATCACTAATAGAATACATGCCTATATAAGATTATATATATATTTTTTTTGGTCCATTACTTGTTTAAGCAGGGGAAATTTCAGTCATAGACGACTGGTCTTCCTCATTCCACTGCTGGTTGATAGAAAGTCCGAGCCTACACTTTTACCGACCAAAGGGATTTTTAACCTCCCACACCACATAGACATGGTATGAGAGCAACCGGCCTTTGATGACGCTGTAAGTTATACACAGCGGTGGAAATCCAAATTGGCAGAGCTGGGGGCACAGGGAATCGAACCGCCGACCCTCAGATTAGGAGTCTGACCTAGAAAAAAGTCAGACATTCTAACCACTCCGCCACAGAGAATTATAATTAATATATACTGATATTAGAGTGTTAGTGAAGAATTCATTCTAGACAGACTAGGTCTGGTAATTGGCAATTAGTGTAATCCCTCTTGCTCCCGTCCCAACAATTCTGCAAACAGGACCCTTTCATTGTCTCTCGAACACAAGCCGCAATGCTCCCCGGAATCCTATTGTCCCATGGTCTCCTCAAATCACTGTACAGCTCCCGGTTACAGACATTCCAACTAACTAACATAGATACTAAATGTTGGTGGATGTCCCAGATACCAACCCGGTGTTGCGGTTTCCGAGGCACACCAGTTTGCCATGGACACATCCATTCAAATGCATTGTTAACGGCCGTGAGCAAATCTTCATACAGAAAAAGTCAAATATCTCTCAAATTACACCATCTAGAAACAAATCGCTTGGTACACACATAGAAAACATATTTACCATAAAGACTATATTAAATTTATAAGGTTAGGGTTCTTGATTTCTATTATTTTTGAATAAAACTAACGTTTTGCACTGCGCGTACCGTCAAACTCAAGGCATTGTCAATGGTCGTGAGCAATGTTCATACAGAAAATACAGAAGAAGTCAAATATCTCTCAAATTACACCATCTAGAAACAAATCGTTTGGTATACATATAGAAAACATCTTTACCAAAAACATTATATTAAATTCATAAGGTTAGTGACAATGCTGTTCGATTTTGACGCATGTGCAGAAGCGATGTGTCCCTGGCAAACTGGTGTCCCTGGGAAACTGCAACACCGGAACCGGAACCCGGGCATACACCATAACATTCTTCACAGCTGTCCAGCGTTGAAAACAAGCACACTTGCAGGAGCTTAAATGCTCAATCAATCAATCAATGGGTGCCGTCTTCTCGAAGAAGGTTGGCTGCAATGGACCTCCATCTCTTCCTGTCATTCGTTCCTCTCACGCATTCCGCATAGCTCATTGCTGTCCACTCAGTGATGTTGTCCATCCATGTTGTTCTCCTTCTCCCTCTTGGTCTTACGCTATGAGCAGAATAAATACGGTATCAATAAAAAAATGTTAAAGCAGGCCTGGTCAATGTCTTTCATTATTATTGATGTCCTGCCTCCCCACCTCTCATTCGGCCATCCCGTCTGGTCGTCGCCATAAGTGCGCACTGTCACAAGTCAGTACCCGTCCTGATATGACCTTAGATGTTGCCAGGACGCAACACTCCAACAACCAACCACATGCACGGAGTTGTCACACTTAGGATGTTATGGACGCCGACCCACGCCTCTGACATTGACACACTTCGTACATATCCCCTAATGGAAAGGTGTGGTTGTGGCCAAACCCAACGACACATCTCTCAATACAATTCAGTATGTGTCTTAAGGACCCAATTCTCCCCCTCTAATGCACCTGTCACACCTTACCGGACTGAGTACCGGACACCACCGGACAAAGAATTGTCTAGTCCGGTGCTCTCCGGTACACAAAATGTATCGAAATGTATCGAAATGGAGTGTAATTGGGTCAATTGCCGCCGGACAACCGGATAAGTACCGTACATGTACCGTACATGTACCGGACGAGAACCGGACACGTAACGGATGGGTACCAGACATGTACCAGACAAAACGGACACCAACGTATGGGTACCGGACATGTATGGATGGGTATCGGATGGGTACCGGGCATGTACCGGACAAACCGGACACCTCAGTCCGGCGATGTCCGGTAGAAGTTTTGTGCATGTTCAAAACTTGTACCGGACACCGCGGATACCACCGGACGGGTACCGGACATGTACCGGACATCGCCGTACAGTACCGGACAGTGTCCGGTTCTCGTCCGGTTCTCGTCCGGTTCTCCAGTCCGGTAAGGTGTGACTGGGCCTTAAGACACACTCACACCCACACCCACTCACACATGTAATGTTACTGAAAAGGATATATTATACAGGTACAAGCACACCTCTAAGACTACTACTCTCTCAATTTATTTAACCGGCCCCGGTATGTATATATCAGGGTCTGTACACATGGTAAGATATGGAATTCAAGGCTTTTCAAGGCTGTTTATGATAGGAAATCAAGAGACAGGTGAATGGAATTCAAGGGTTTCAAGACTACTTACCCTAAAGAGGTTAAATTGAGGGCTTTTCAAGGGCTTCAAATGGGTCAAATGAAGTTTAGGACTTTTCAAGACTTTCTAGCATATCTGGATGTGCCTCAGCCATCTGTCCAATGGTACATTTTAATTAATTAATTAATTTATAGATTTGGTTCTCATCGATCTTTCCTAAATTGAATATCTAATTACAAATGTGATTGGCTATCATACCTTTCAGCCAGATATGTGAATTATTTAAGATAATAAACTATCAATTCCATGTAATCCACTGGTCCCTTTCCTCCTTTTGCGGCCCGAATCATTTCTACTATAGTCATTAGATTATTTACCATAGTCCAAACAGTTAAATAAATATATGTATGTATGTATGTATGTATGTATGTATGTATGTATGTATGTATGTATGTATGTATGTATGTATGTGTGTGTGTATGTATGTATGTATGTATGTATGTGTGTACCTACGTACGTACGTACGTACGTATGTATGTATGTATGTATGTATGTATGTATGTATGTATGTATGTATGTATGTATGTATGTATGTATGTATGAATGTATGTATGTAGGTATTTAGGTATGTATGTATGTATGTAGGTATGTATATATATATATAAACTTGCCTTGATAGAATCCTAACGCGCATAAGAAAACAATAACACACCACCATACATTATCTCTAAGTAGCATGATTCTGCGGGGTGCGCCCGGGCAAGTGGGCGCCAGTAGAAATTCACTGAACGTGAATGAACCGTTTGGAAAAAATGTCAATCAGCTCGTAAGAACAGACCCACCAACTCACTAATTAGGTAATTAGCGCATTCTTTGTGAAAGTAATTAAGTTCATAATTGGATGTGTACATATGAATCAAAACTGTTTGCTTGTTGGGGTTTTACGGCCGGGACAATTCTGATGGCAAATCAGTCAGGATAATGTGACTGAGTGGGATACCAGGTCATGGTGCCGGCGGCCTGGTTTCCCAGTGGGACGGCACTATAAAGTCCCCGTGAGTACCCACTGTCACAAGTCGGTACCCGTCCTGATATGACCTTAGATGTTGCTAGGACGTAGAACAACAACAGACCGATACCCCACTCACTCACATTGTCCTGATACTGAGCAAAGCAGCCCTATCCTAGTAATGCTGAATTCTAGGTAACAACAATACCAACTTTGTAAGTCATTGGTTTAACTAGGCCGTGGATAGAACCCACGATCTCATGCATGAGAAGCCAGTGTTCTACAAAATCGACCACCTCGACTGTCCATAATTGATTGATTATTGGTGGCTGCTTAGCGCCGTGTTAGCAACACGGAGAGGAGTGTTCACGAACCAATACAAGGTGTCGAAGCGGATCCCCACGGGTTCCAACCCTGGTCGAGTCAAACCAATGACTTAAAAATTCAAACTTGTCACTACCGAACCTGGCGTTCGGCATTATTAGGATAGGATAAGGACTGGTTGCCTCAGTGTCTGGATAACGTGAATGAATGGGATATCAGGTTATGGTGCTGGCGGCCTGGTCTCCTAGTGGGGCAACACTATAAAGTTGCCATGAGTGCACACTGTCACAATTAGGCTAAGTGTGTCAGTTATGTGATTAGTGCAATTGTGACAGTGATTGGATTGGGTAGGCTAAGTGTGACAGTGATGGGAATAGTGGAAGTGTCACAGTGGCGGAATTGAGTAAGTGTGACAGTGATGGCCACGAGATCTCGTGAGAATAGTGGCCTCACGAGATCTCGTGAGAATAGTGGCCTCACGAGATCTCTCGTGAGAGTAGTGGCCTCACGACCCCAGCCCTTTCGTATCAGGCCTGTCACTGTGGCATTTGGTGACCCGCACTCATGATGGCGACTTTATAGTGCTGCCCCACTGGGAGACTATCAATATCTACGGTCATACAAGGACGGGTACTGACTTGTGACAGTGTGCACTCATAGCAACCTTATAGTGCTGCCCCACTGGGAGACCAGGCTGCCAGCACCGTGACCTGATATCCCACCCAGTCACATTATCCTGACACTGAGATAACTAGACCTTGCCCTCTCCTAATAATGCAGAGCGCCTGGCTAGGAAACGACAAGTATCAATTTTTAAGTCATTGGCTTGACTCGACCAGGGATTGAATCACACGATCTCTAAGGAGGGTGAGATGGGTGGCATCTGAACCTCATTCATCTTCTGCTTTGGTGCCTCCTTCTGTTTTAAAACTGAACCTTACAGAAGGTACCTGGTTTAGTTACCAGGTTTACTGTTCATTCCCTTGGAACCTTGCAACAATCACCAGTTGACTTCAGCATCTGATATATTGTATTTCAAACATGAACGTCATTTTTCTTCTTCTTTTTTTGGTCCATTAGTTGTTTAAGCAGGGGAAATTTCAGTCATAGACAACTGGTCTTCCTCATTCCACTGCTGGTCGATAGAAAGCCCGAGCCTACACTTTTACCGACCCAAGGGATTCTTAACCTCCCACACCACATAGACATGGTATGAGAGCAACCGGCCTTTGATGATGCTGTAAGTTATACACAGTGGTGGAAATCCAAATTGGCAGAGCTGGGGGCACGGGGAATCGAACCGCCGACCCTCAGATTAGGAGTCTGACCTAGAAAAAAGTCAGACGCTCTAACCACTCCGCCACAGAGAATGCCACATTTCAAGGTCATACGCAGGTCTTCCATTGCCACTCTAACCTACAATGTTAATGTTGGTGAGACAACATGAGAGAGGTGGTTCAAGATTGACCAGCAGATTCAGATTCATTGCTACACATGAACAAAACTGAACAGAGCATCCTCATCACATTTAGTGGGCCCTGATGGTGGAGTCTCCGACTTGGTCTGAACACATAGCTCAAACACCCTAATATAATCTATTATAATATATCTAGATGGGTGTTTGTTTGTTGTTTTGCATCCTACAAACATCTAAGGTCCTATCAGGATGAGCAAATATATATGATGCATAATGTATTATGCGAGTATAAAGATACGCAAGGGAATTATTATAATATTGTTTTACTCCGTAAGACCCAACACTGTACTGGTGGCGCCACCTTCAGCCCACCTCGCCTGCACTGGCTGTTGACCAGTGTCAGTCGCACTGGAGGAGTTTTTTTGTAATACATATACAATTTCAGTAGTTCATTTTCATTACTCTTTTTGAGTATTTGCGATTAATTAGGAAGTAATCTCACTGCAGACATACCTCACCACACCCTTTATTAATATGCATTAATGAACCTTACATTGGCTTAAATCTGCCCGGTAGTGAGAGCATATTGATTGTGAAGAGTATTTCCTATTGCTTAATCTGCATTGATTGCTGATTAATTGTGAGATACATGAGCGGGGTCTGAACCAATTACTGAACTATATATATGCATAGATGTGTAAAATATTATATTATATGAATATAAAGTTAGGCTACCCTCTGGAAGACAAAGAACAACATGGGTATGGGTTGATCAGTTTTAATACTAGTCTCTGGCTAGGATAACTGCCTAACCGGTTACAAAGCTTGAAAACCCTGTGCGAACTGGCCGAACAGTGAGGCGCAGGGCACAAACACGCGGTGGCGCTGCAGTAGCAGACGGAGGGATCGATCCCATCAGGCCATATTAGGCCAAACCACCTTAATTTTTGTTGTACAGGCGAATAATTTACTGGGCAGTAATAATTCATACAATAATCGGAGATGAACCGCTCCGCCTTTTTATACATTGATAAGTGATTATCCTATCTATAAATATGTAGTGTATCCGTCATGCATACGTATATTAATATATTATGCGTATATAAAGGCGTATAATATATTATGTGTATATAAATGCCGGAATTAAATAGTTATAATTATTAATTATGAGCAGTCGATTAATAATTTATTAGGGGGCATTGGGGCTCAATAGGGATATCTCGATATTCCAATCAATGGCTGGTGCCTGCGAGCCCGGGACTGCCCTACGTGGCACCAAAACGGTGGGTTCGGCAGCCGGTCTGCCATATGTGTTCATTGTTGGCCCAGATTTCAAACCAGATTTCAAGTATGTATATATGTATGTATATATATATATATATATATATATATATATATATATATATACACACATATATGGATATATATGTACATATATATTTGTGCTCATGATGCCAGAAGTAAGATATCCTACTGGGGCATCACTATAGAGTTGCCATGATTCCGCATTATCATTAGGTTATACCTGCTTTGACTTGAGCAATGTTGCTAGAATGAAAATCCTCAATAAATGTATTTGAACTTTGACGATTGTGAACTTATGCAATAAATATATGCAAACATACCATACACGTAGACAAGATAGCGCTATTTATTGAATGCTGCTGTTTGTTGTTTTACGTCCTAGCCACATCTAAGGTTATATCAGGATGGGTACTTTATAGTGCTGTACCACTGGTATACCAGGCCTAAAGCACCATGACCTGATATCCCACTCGGGGACATTATCCTGACAAGAGCCAACAATGCCTTGCCCTATCCTAAAAATGCAGAGTGCCTGGCTACGAAGCGACAAGTATACATTTTGTAAGTCATTGACTTGACTCGGCCAGATCTCACACTCTCAACCTTCCACATGGGAAATCGGCGCCCGACTGAATCGGCCACCGCGTCTGCGCACAAACAAGTTTGGAATACACTGAGGGAAAAAAAAGACCATGGCTACAGATAAGTGTGAAGGTAGTACTAGTAGAAGTTGAGGACACACACAAACAGAAAAATAATCATCCCTGAGGAAAGAAAGATGGAGAGATGGAGAGATGGAGAGATGAGTGGCGGGAACCCGACCTGATGTGAACATCTGCGTCCTGGGCTCTACCCCGACACGTGTACAAACAAGCAGGCTGAACCAGACTGCGGATAACACCTAATCCAGGAGGCCCCCGCAAACCAGCGCGCCACAATCTCCACCAGAACACTCCATCACCACGCACACCCAGACACATCACAATGGGGATCTATCTCCACCCGAACACCAGCGAACCGCCTTGTCCTACATGAAGAAAGGGTACCTTTTACAAGCGCTTACTGTATGCGGTGGCCAAATCGGTAGAGCCAGGCCTCTCATGCGGAAGGTCGGAGGTTCAATGCCCGGTCGAGACAAATCAATGACTTACAAAATTTATACTTGTCACTTCCTAGCCAGGCGCTCGGCATTAATAGGATAGGGCAAGGACTGGTTGGCTCAGTGTCAGGAAAATGTGACTGAGTAGGATATCAGGTTCTGGTGCTGGCGGCCTGGTCTTCCAGTGGGGCAGCACTATATAGTCACCATGAGTGTGCACTGTCACAAGTCAGCACCTGTCCTTATATGTTGTCAGGACATAAAACTTCAACAACCCACCAACTACAAGCGCTCAACACGGCTTGGTTTATTGGGGGTTTACATCCTAACATCATTCAAGGTCATACATGTCACTGCTCCTTGTCACTTGGGACAAGGAACAGTGATGGTGGTTTTTATAGTGCTGCCCACTGGGATACTTTCCCACCGACACCATGACCCGATATCCCACTGGCTTCATATGATTGGTTGGTTGGTTATTTGAGTTATACGTCCTGGCAACATCTAAGGTCATATCAGGACGGGTGCCAACTTGTGACAGTGTGCACTCATGCCGACTTTGTTATTGCTGCCCCAATGGGAAATCTGGCTACCAGCATTATGACCCGATATACCGATCAGTCACATTATCCTACCACTGAGTTAACCAGTCCTTGTCCAATCCTATTAACGCCAAGCAGCAGGCTAGGTAGCGACAAGTATCAATCTTATAAGTCATTGGTTTGACTCAGCTGTGATTCGAATTCCCGACCTTCCGCATGGGAAGCCTGCGCTGTACCAATATGGCGACCGCGTCTGGTAATTCTATTCGGTTTGAAGCCCCTGGAGCCCAGTTAAAAAGTATTGTGATTAAGCCTGGGTTGTGAATGTGTAAAGATCAAAGATGTGTCAGGTGGGGAGTTCATTAGTGTTCCGCACGGTGGCGCCACTAGGGTCCTATTCTCATGTTTGTGAATTATCCATGTTGCAAGCAGTTGATATTTCATACAGATAAAATATATTAAATTCACGCTAATCACGTTGTATAATCTGTTATCCAATTGTAATCTACAAGTTATAATTAATTAAAGCTGCATAGTCCGATGAAGCATAACATTTTTTAAACCAAAACATTCAGGTTGTTTGTATTCTAAATATCAAACTTAGATCCTCATGCATTTATTAAGCATTTATTGTCACACATAAGTGAACACTGAGTCAATTTAATAGAACCTGTTACTGCAGAAGCCTATTGTGTCAAAGTTTTGGGATATTTGGCTAAATTAATTTAGCATGTTTGCACTTAAAATATTTCAAAAGTTAGCCATTCAAAATAAAAGTTTCTTTTAATTAAAGTAAGGCAGATTATAATAGTCAATTTAATATATTTTTCTCAGATAAATGATAATAGCTCAAAACCATTGCACTATGCAACTTCACTTAAAGCCACTTCCACAACATATATATGTGCTGCATATTGTAATATGTTAATATAAATAATAGGGGGAGCGGGATGTAGGTCAGGCAGTAGAGTGTCCACCTGTTAAGGTGTGGGTCATCTGATCGATCCTGCTCAGTGAGCCCATTTGCAGTTTGAGCTATTTGTTTTTCCAACCAGTGGTCCACAACTGGTTCATCAAAGGCTGTGGTATGTGTTGTCCTGTCTGTGGGAAAGTGCATATAAAAGACCCCTTGATGCTCATTGGAAAGAGTAGCCTATGCAGTGGCAGCTGGTTTCCCCCAAATAAATGTCAGAATGACCATATATTTTACGTCCAATAGCCAATGTGCTTTAGAGGCGTCGTTACAATAAAACAAGAAAAATAAAGATAATTAACATGATCATGTTGCATTCTAATTCGCCGTGAATATGGCCTATGCTGCCGACACGGCGTAAAGCAACCACCAATCAATCAATCAAGCATTCTAATTTATCAATAGTTCTGAGTACTTGTGTTTATATTTGTATCATATATTATACAGCATATTACATATAACATGTGAATCTTTTTTTAACATTTCATTTTTAGATTATTTAAGGAGGAACAAAATGCTAAATGTACTTAGGCCTAAAGAAATATATGTTTCCAATTGGAGGCAAGCTAAAAAAAAGTAGGGTGAGTAGGTTTGGATTTAACCATTGTTCTTCACACCATGGATCCTTTGACCGCGATGTAATTTGACATATCAACTCATGTAATTTGTCTGAACATTTTCATTGAAGCAAAAACAATTTACAGTCAGCAACTTTTTACAGGGTCGGTAACGCAACCGGAAATGCAACTTTTTTTTCCAGGCCTGATGCTTCTGGAATCAAAGAAGACATTGTCATTTTTCATGGGGTTAATATATGTAGCAAACATCTAGTAATATAAGTACAGTTTCTATTAGGTTGATTTTTATAATCTACATTCCTTTAGTTCAATGTCTCTTTTATTTTAAAGGGTTAACTTTAGGAGAGATATTCGAAGAGAAAATATGTGAAACTAATTTTGGTGTGCACACCGAAATGCTGGACACCAGAGGCTTTGTCAGTTGCAGGTTCTATTAAATTGACTCAGTATTCCTCCTATCCACCGGGTGCAGTGGCCGAATTGGTAGAGGGGAGGCCTCGCGTGCAGGAAGGAGCGTTCGGATCCCAGTCGAGTCAAACATGACTTATAAAATTGATACTTGTCGCTTCCTAGCCTGGCGCTCAATATTAATAGGATAGGGTAAGGACTGTTTAGCTCAGCGTCAGGATAATATGACTGAGTGGGATATCAGGTCATGATGTCGGTGACCTAATTTCACAGGGGGGAAGCACTATAAAGTTGCCATGAGTGTACACTGACACAAGTCGGAACCCATCCTGATATGACCTTAGATCTTGCAAGGACATAAAACTCCAACAACCAAACAACCGCCTATACAGCAATAGCTGCTTAATACCTGCTAAATAGGGTATGGAGGGTCAAATAAGGTAGCGTATGCAGGGCAGGATTTAACCATTGTGTTTTGGTTTTGACACTTCGATACCTTCATTGGATGGGGCAGCTTTAGTACATCATGTCTCCGCCAGGGTGGGGTATTATTCTTACAAAGGGGGACAGGGGACCAGGATGGCCATCTCTGCTGGGAAACCTACCGGCCTTTCTTCCAGTTGTTACCAGATAAGGATGCGCCATGGCCATAGGGCTGGTGGCGCCAAATATGTCCGCCATGCCCTAGAAAATCGCAGACTGGCGAAAATATTTCTAAATAAAAATACTGGTATATTTGTATGCATATATATATTAATTGGTTGAATGTAATAACAAGGAGAGGGGGACCAGGATGCCCATCTATGCTGGAAAGTTAGTCCGCCTTTCTTAGAGTTATTAGCAGATAAGGACGCCTCGCGGCCATAGGGCCAGTGCCGCCAAATATCTGCCTCCCCTAGAAAATCGCCGAGTAGCGAAACTATTTCGAACTAAAATTGTCGGATGAGATTTTATTTCTAAATAAAACAACTGGTATATTTGTATACATATATATCTTAATTAGCTGAATGATTATTCTTGTAATTATATAGTGTAAATGATTGAAGATAAGCATGGCCGGAAGGCCCGTGCCTCGGCGCTGAACAAATATTGTATTCAGATGAATAAAAATGTTTTCATGAAACTAAAATTTATTCACAATTTCTCTAATACATATATTTGTATTGTATAGAATAAAACTATATGAAAACAGAAATGCTTAACAAATAAAGCACAGAAACTGCTGGACCAATGTAGCCAAAGCTGTCTTCCCATTGGCCCCAAATGAAAAGGACATAATTAAGCATTTAGATGCATATTTAGTAATATCATACAGAAGATCATATCAAAAGACAATGAGAAAAATAATCGGTAAAACCGTTGAACATTTCAGGGTGCAAATATTTTCAAGGGGAGGTTTTATTTTGTGGGTTGGAGTGATTCTATTTCAAAGGGTCGAGACTTTATTTCGGAATAAATTCGCATGGGGGAAACTTTTGTGGGGCCGATTATATATCGTGACACCGGCCTCCATCTGGGATATGAATGTACATTACGCAGAAACAGTTCCCTATCGAAAGGAAAATATTACTACCCCGAACACATTGTTTGCTCGAATTAATAGTCTCTTTCTCTCCTTTTCTGTAGGATGTTAATTTGATTTCTTTTAAAGCGCATAGATGAAAAGAATATGCTGTTGTTTTATTTGTTTGTTTTACTGTTGGTTTACGTCCTAGCAACATCTAAGATAATATCAGGGCGGGTACCGACTTGTGACAGTACACATTCATGCAACTTCATAGTGCTGCACCACTCGGAAATCAGGCCACCAGCACTATGACCCTTTGCCACCACCCCTTTACGTCCAGATGATTAAATTCCTCCACATGGCCCCCATTTCCTATGCCCTTCTCACGGGGTACTTCCTGGTGGGACACTTATCTGTGCGCACAGCCACTCGTAGGCAGTTCACCCCGCGTCTCACGGAGCAGGTCACGTGACAAAGTCACGTGGTATCAGCGGCGCGCTCAGCCGCCTCCTCTCCACCAAGGCAGACGCACATTTCGAGAGATTCATGGGACCGCGGCCTATAAAGCACAGCAGATAGCGAGATAGCGAGATAGCGATCTGTGCCGGCGACTCTCCATCCTGCTTGCCGTTGCTTTCCAACGGCGGCAATGTCCTGTAGGTGGGCGTGTGTATGGGGGTGTGTATGAGGGTGGGTGTGTGGGTGGGGTTAGGGTGTGGGTGTGGGAAGTGAGGGTGTGTGGGAAGTGAGGGTGTGGGTGAGTGTATGTGTGTGGGTTAGTGTAAGGTGAGTGGGTTTGGGAGAATGTGTGGGTGAAGGGGTGTGGGTGTGGGAGGTGTGTGTGGTGTGTGGGAGGTATGGGTGAGGGCGTAGGTGAGGGTGAGTGTGTGTGTGAGTGATGTGGGTGAGGGTGAGTGTGTGTGAGGGTGTGGGTGTTGATGAAGGGGTGTGGGTGTGAGGTGTGTGTGTGGGGGTGTGGGAGGTATGGGTGAGGGCGTAGGTGAGGGTGAGTGTGTGTGAGTGATGAGGGTGAGTGTGTGTGAGGGTGTGGGTGTTGATGAAGGGGTGTGGGTGTTAGGTGTGTGTGTGGGGGTGTGGGAGGTATGGGTGAGGGCGTAGGTGAGGGTGAGTGTGTGTGTGAGTGATGTGGGTGTGTGTGAGTGATGTGGGTGTGTGTGAGTGATGTGGGTGAGGGTGAGTGTGTGTGTGAGTGTGTGTGTGAGGGTTTGGGTGTGGATGAAGGGGTGTGGGTGTGAGAGGTGTGGGTGATGGTGTTTGGGTGAGGGTATACAGGTGTGGGTGAGGATGTGGGGATGTAGGTGAGGGGGTGTGGGTCTGAGTGAGGGTGTGTGTGTGGGAAGTGAGGATGTGGGTGAGTGTGGGAGAGTGTGTGGGTATGGGAGGTGTAGGTGAGTGTGTGGGTGGTGATGGTCAGGGTGTGGGGGTCAGGGGTATGGGTGATGGTATACTTAAGGGTTGGGTGGTGTTGGAGAGGGTTTGTTAGTTTGATGTTTTACGTCCTAGCAACATATAAGGTCATATCAGGACGGGTTGGTGAGGGTGTGTGGGTGGGAGGTGTGGGTGTCGGTTAGGGGTATGGGTGAGAGTGTCGGTGTGGGAGGTGCGGGTGTGGGTGTTTTGGGTGAGGGTGTGTGGGTGTGAGAGAGAGTGTGTGGGTGTGGGCATATTAATTTTGGCAAGCACACCAAAACTCTGACAGCATAGGCTTCAGTAGTAACAGGTTCTATTAAACTGACTTATCACACTCTTGTATGCAGCAACACATGTTTAATAAGTGCGCCGGTATTTAAGTTCGATATGTAGAATCAAATCTAGGTCAGTGTTTTGGTTTTGAAAATTTGATGCTTTCATCGGACTATAGCCCTGTTCACACGGGGCAGTTAATTCGAATCATATAAATCGACTTGCCTAGTTCGGCTCACATTTGGCGTGTGAACGTGCATCTGAGTCGATTTAGGTCTGATTCGAATCATATAAGCCGGAATTTATAAACTACCTAAGGAGCTGGTTTATATGAAGCGAATTTTATTAATCGACTTAGATCGCCCGTGTGAACGCAACCGACTTACTTGAGGTGGATTAAGCACGTCACACTATATAATATAATTTGGTCTATGAACCCGCTAGAGGTGCACATATATTTTTTTCATCATTTATTTTTAGGGTTTCACTGCCCAGCAGAAGTTTTGACTGTTCCAAACCAATACGATTCAGTCCATACATATCTAGGTCGAACCCACACTCTCTCGGCTGACGTCGATGAACCCAAACTGGCCCTGGTTAGTCTGGACTTGCTCATTCGCAGATATCCACTTCCACATTAAACTGATTCAAAGCACTGCCCGTGTGAACGCGAAACACTTTCAAACTCGGTCCATGTGAACACGCATCTAAATCGATTCATATGATTCGCCTTGGCTAAATCGCTTTAAACTTTTCCCGTGTGAACACAGCTTATGTAACTTTAATTATGGAATGAACAATTTCAGTTAACAATAAAAGTGACCACTTAATTAGCCGACAGAGCGTGTATAACTAAGGCTAACTAATGTGTTTCTAGGAACCTGGGAGATTAGCTCCTTATCAGATTGCCAGTCTCAGGAAGGAGCCATACACACTCCCCTGTCTCGGCAATAGAGGGGGGCAGGGTTGGTTGGTTGTTGGAGTTTTACGTCCTGGCAACATCTAAGGTCATATCAGGATGGGTACAGACTCATGGCGACTTTATAGTGCTGTCCCACTGGGAAATCAGGCCGCCGGCACAATGACTCGATATCCGACTCAGTCACATTATCCTGACACTGAGCTAACTAGTGAAACTGAGCTAACTAGCTCTATCCTATTAATGCTGAATGCCAGGCTAGGAAGCAACAACTATCACTTTTATAAGTCATTGATTTGACTGGACCGGGAACCAAACTCCCGATCTCCCGGACGCGAGGTCCATGCTCTACCTATTCGGCCAAATTAGCCCTTTATCAGAATCCTAGTCTCTGGAAGGAGCCACACACACTCCCCGTTGTCGGCAATCGAGGAGGGCAGTGGCCGGGGTCATACCAGATAACGCAATATCATATACTGTATTCCGTAATGTTGAAATTTATAATATTATGTCTACATTGCACTATATTTATATGGGAAGGCTGGATGAGTTGGCATTTGATTCCTGTGTGAGAGGTAGTGGGTTCAAATCTTGGCCGAGTCAAAGCAATGAGTTGAAAAAATAATACATGTCGTTACTAGGACAGGGCAAGGTATGCAATTTGTATGCTCCCAGAAATACAAATACTCGTGCATTTTCAGTCAGTCTATCCGATTTGGTATATACGCATTCGCATCAATTGCTACATGGAGCGATCCAGTTTGCCGTCTACGCAAATTGCATTCATGGTCAGAATATGAAATCATTTGTATTCTATTGGCACGTTTTCCATTTTTATGTCACCTTCGCATACCGCATACATGGAATCCCAGCTTGAGACAGCCAAGATAATGGAACAGTATCCTGGAAACAGAACCCGAGCTGCGTAAACCTTACACCGTTGCCATGGTAATGGCTCTAAAGGCTCTCTAATCAATAATGCCTTTCCTCGTGGGTACAAGCAGGAATCCACAACACCTTGTAAAGCTAAACTGCTTAGGCACCACCCAGGTACAGTGAAGAATGCATATTGCCTTGCTTACAAACTTCTACTGTGAAAGCTTTTAACCAATACATCACTGAAGTGTCGTTAACTATGTTGTGTTGTGCACTAGGTTCAGTACCTATGCTGTCCACTATACAGCATATACTGCTCCCCCACTTTCAATATTCAGAATGGCATTTGCTGCACACGATGCAGCACATTCCACTTCCCCATCACTGTGTACAAACCTAATGTGATCACTTCAATCGCTGGAAGGTCAGTGCCTCAGCGCTCACAAAATATGTATTCAGATGAATCAAATATTTACCCCAGTCCCCCAAAAAAGTCAGACAAATCTCAGACATTATACAGACACATGCAAGAACCCAATGTCTTCAAAGCTCAGTTGGCTGGTTAGTTGTTGGAGTTTTACGTCCTGGCAACATCTAAGGTCATATCAATACGGGTGCCGACTTGTGACAATGCGGACACATGGCAACTTTATAGTGCTGCCCCACTGGGAGACCAGCTGTGTTTCGAATCTCACGACTGGCAACGTAAGACGCGGGTGATCAACTCATTTGGTAAGCGTGCCTAGTGGCATTCAAGACAGAGCAGTGTTCTACTGACAGTCAGGGGGGGGGGGGGGGGGGGGGGAGGTAGGAGGGGGTAGGGTTAGAGGAGTAGGGTGTATGTGGGGGAGGAGAGGTAGGAGGGGTGGGGTGGAGGAGTAGGGTGTATGTGGGGGAGGAGAGGTAGGAGGGGGTGAGGTGGAGGAGTAGGGTGTATGTGGGGGAGGAGAGGTAGGAGGGGGTGGGGTGGAGGAGTAGGGTGTATGTGGGAGAGGAGAGGGAGGAGGGGGGATGTGGAGGAGTAGGGTATATGTGGGGGAGGAGAGGTAGGAGGGGGTGGGGTGGAGGAGTAGGGTGTATGTGGGGGAGGAGAGGTAGGAGGGGGTGAGGTGGAGGAGTAGGGTGTATGTGGGGGAGGAGAGATAGGAGGGGGTGGGGTGGAGGAGTAGGGTGTATGTGGGGGAGGAGAGGTAGGAGGGGGTGAGGTGGAGGAGTAGGGTGTATGTGGGGGAGGAGAGGCAGGAGGGGGGGGAGGTGGAGGAGTAGGGTGTATGTGGGGGAGGAGAGGCAGGAGGGGGGATGTGGAGGAGTAGGGTGTATGTGGGGGGAGGAGAGGTAGG
The DNA here is from genome assembly GCA_030323885.1 of Branchipolynoe longqiensis. NCBI lineage: Eukaryota > Metazoa > Annelida > Polychaeta > Phyllodocida > Polynoidae > Branchipolynoe > Branchipolynoe longqiensis. The sequence continues at coordinate 15,307,293 of CM059203.1, forward strand.
AGGGGGTGGGGGTAGAGTATTGTCTCCACAGTGGGGGTGGGTGGGGGTGCAATAGCCGTGGAATATTTAGCCCAAGCAGCACAGATTAACGACTCTAGACGGCTACTGGAGTAAAAGCTGCAGTCTGCCGGTGACCATAGGGGATGAAGGTGGTCGTTGTGGGGAGGTCAGTGGTCGGACAGGATAGAGGGCATGGGGTCGGGAGGAAGGGAGGGAAGGGGAGTGGAGGGGAGGGGAGGGGAGGGGAGGGGAGGGGAGGGGAGGGGGAGGGGAGGGGAGGGGAGGGGAGGGGAGGGGGAGGGGAGGGGAGGGGAGTGGAGGGGAGGGGAGCGAAGGGGAGAGGAGGGGAGGGGAGGGGCGGGGAGGGGACGGAGGGGAGGGGCGGGGAGGGGAGGGGAGGGGAGGAGATGAGGAGAGAGGAGAGAGGAGAGAGGAGAGAGGAGAGAGACCGGAGAGGAGAGGAGAGGGAGGAGAGGAGAGGAGAGGAGAGGAGAGGAGAGGAGAGGAGAGGAGGGGGTGGAGGGGAGGGGAGGGGAGAGGAGAGGAGAGGAAAGGAGAGAGAGAGGAGAGGAGAGGACAGGAGAGGAGATGAGAGGAGGGGAAAGGGGAGAGGGAGGAGAAGTGGAGGGTGGGGCAAGGAAGGGAGAGGGGAGGGACAGAGGGAGGTGGGGAGAGAATGGTCGCGGGAGGGGAGGGGAGGGGAGATGGGAGGGGCCGGAGGGGAAGGGAGAGGAGGGGAAGGGCAGGGCAGGGGAGTGGAGTGGACGAGACAGAGACAGGGGATGGCGAGATTCAGTGGGGAGTTGGGGGGCAGGGTAGGGCAGCAGGAGAGGTCCCAGTGGGAAAGGTGATGTATTATTAAGTAATACTCACTTAAAGGCCAACTTACTTCAGCTCCCACTATGACCAACTACTAGTATTGTAAGTTCGAGCACATCCACCACTCAACCACCACCACCACAATGTCTTACTAATGCCAGGACCACTTCCTCACCATACTGTCTGAACAATCTTTTATTTCGCTGACTTCATTCATCGCCTTCTGTATAGTCACAAACTAGCACCACATATGAACCAAACTGCTAACTACACATAAAACCTGGCCAAATACTTAAGGTTGCATAGTCTGATGATTATAATTTCTGTATTTTTTCTGAGATATATATATTAGATTGATTGTTATTATATATCTTACTTTAGCTTAAAGTAACTTTCATTTTAAATGGCTAACTACTTTTTTTTATTATAGATATTTGGAGTGTAATTGTCAGCGTGTAAAGTTAGTTTTGGGAAGCACGCCAAAGCTCTGACACCATAGGCTTTGGCAGTAACAAGTTCTATTAAATTGATTCGGTATTCCCTTCTATGTGGTGAGAAATGCTTACTAAGTGCTTCAATATCTAAGCTTGATACAAATTGGTTTTTAGTGTAGATAACATTCGCATACCAATTACAAGAAGCAATGCTGAAGCAAATCTGTTCCAATGAATAAACAATATACCAAGAAACACTGACTTGTGACAGCGCGCACTCATGCTGACTTTATAGTGCTGCCCCACTAGAAGATCAGGTCGCCGGCACCATGACCCGGTATCCCACTCAGTGAGATTATCCTGATGCTGAACTAACCAGTCCTTGCCCCATCTTAGTAATGCCAAGACCCAGGCTAGGTAGCGACAAGAATAGATGTAGTAAGTCATCGGTTTGACTCAGCCAGGATGCTAGCTCCCGGCCTTCCGCATGGGAAGCCTGCACGCTATCGATGCCTCCATTGTGTCCGGTCATATATACCCTCAGTAAAACAGAAGTTATCCTTCACCTATGCCCAGGTAACTCTCGTCTAACTTACCCTATTTTACCTCGGGCTGTTGCCGCCAAGCACAGCCCAGGGAGATTTTTACGTACCGAGTATTTTACCCGATTATGTACTTAGTTTTCCCTTATCATAAAAGAACCATCACAATGAAATAGCTTATGCTTAGCCTTTTTTTATTTTGTTTTAACCAGTGTCCCTCTGGGTGAAGTTTACAAGTTTCCATATAGCATGTACACCTTACTTGTATTGTTTTTTAAACCTATTTTCCACTGACCAGCCTATACTGGTCTGGTCTTTGCGTTGTCCAACAACTTCTTTGCTACTTTGTTGTTTCTTTCCACCTTCTTGTTATAGTGGAGTGCAAAGGACCTAACTGTCTTCCAGCCTGCATGTTTAAGAATAGTGTTAACTGAAATTCCTAACGCTCTTGCCTTTGAAGCTGCCGCACCTCGAGTTGAGTGTGGCCCGTATACCTTTGTGTTTACACCTGCCCTGTCAAGTAATTGAACCATCCAGTGTGTCAAAGTGTCCCTTGAAATAGGCGCATGTGGACATATGTAGCTACTTTCTTACCCTAATGTCTTTTGTGCACACTAAATAAGCTTTAAGAGCTCTAACTACACAAATACGTGGGCACTCGTCATACACATACAAAGATATTGATGACAACGGATCTCCATGTCTATGTGACTTGAGTAATTTTTTCAGATGAAAATTCACTTCTTTTTCCTATTCTTCCATCCCATCAATAGAGAGAGCAACATTAGTTTGGCCTCTGTGTCCTGTTACTAAGAGTAACAAGATAACTAATTTCAGGGTAAGTACCCTGAGATTCAAGTTCCAGTTTCCCAGCCAGTCTCGTAATGTATCAAACACTTTATTCACATCCCAAAACCTAGAATACATTGGTTTTGGTGTTATTTTTGCATAAACTGACTGCATCAGCCAATGAAGCAATTGATGTTTCCCGATTGATTGTCCATCCACCCTGGGTAAGTAACACCACTGACAAAGCACATCTCGCCATGTTGATTGCACCAAACCCCAGACCTTCCTCTGCTAGGGTCCTTAGCTAAAATGTGCCACAATCACCCTTGTAAACCTCCGGATCGAAATTAAAGTTATTTTACTCATCACCAAGGTGATCCATAACCCTCTCTATGTAAGTTCTAACAGTTATGGGGTTTAAGAATGCCTTAAACTCCTTAAAAAGATAAAAACTTACCTTGAACCAACTCAGCGTGTGGTCTGAGTTTGTTGGAAATATGCTAATTTGACTTGAGACCGGAACTGCTTCATCTCCCTGGGCTGTGAATGCTTTGGAGGCAACAGCCCGAGGTAAAATATATATATATATAAGTATTTATTTGTGCAAGATTCATAACAAAATAACATGGCAGGGGAAAAAAACACATTTACATTCACTATTTATGCACGATTCTGTCATGGGGGTGATGAAAATGGGAAATACTGCGCCTAGAGCGGGACTCGAACCCACATCTCTTTGCATTCCGGGCCAGTGTGCTAACCATTACACCACCTAGGCTCCCTGATATCAATACACTCCCCACGCCTACCTGTCTATGTGGTTACTTGCCTGAGAGGTCAGTGCAGACCACTACACTCGTCCCCCTGGAATTGTAAGTCTTGTAATGCTTACAATTACATACATACAGGCAATGCACTAACACATACATACACAGGGTAGGTTCAACAACCATACAGCGCAAAGCTTGTACAGGATCCTGGTCACGGTACCAGTGTCATGGGGGTGATGAAAATGGGAAATACTGTGCCTAGAGCGGGACTCGAACCCACATCTCTTTGTATTCCGGGCCAGTGTGCTAACCATTACACCACCTAGGCTCCCTGATATCAATACACTCCCCACGCCTACCTGTCTATGTGGTTACTTGCCTGAGAGGTCAGTGCAGACCACTACAATACCTAATAAAACCGCAGGAGGAGACTTCCTATTTCTACATGGTAAGTGCCCAAAGTAGATGAGGTGTCTCACAAGGTGATAACTCTTTTTTTTTATCCATTGTAACAATTGACACGAAACACAAGGTCATTTGCTTCAAATCAATATGTATTCTATTGGGATCATGAAACACCATGTAAAAAACAAATCAGTTTATCTTGAGGAAATGCATAAGCAGATAGTATGTTGATAGTTACAATGGACAAAGTGTTGTACGATATTGGTTAGCCCCTTTTGAGACAGTCTCAGATACCTTGTAGCCAAAGGCGGAGTTTGGCTGATCTGAGGTGTCTCTACAATTGAAAAACACATAACTGTTATCCGAATAAACAGACACAGAATGTTGCCCAAATAACCATTAGCTGTATGGGGGTTTGTGATTTCCTAGGAAATCACAAGTGGGGGTTTGCGATTTACAGGGTTTGCGATTTCCTGCTACACCAGTATTTCCTATTTTCGCTTTATTAATTTGTAAGCATCTGCAGTTATTTTGCAATTGCAGTTTAAAGCTGCATAGTCCGATGAAAGTATCAAATTCTTTTAATTAAAAAAATATATATAGACTTTATTCTAAATATCTAACTTAGATACTGATTAAGCATGTGTTGCCACATGTAATTGTAAGGGAATACTGAGACAACTTAATAGAATTTGTGACTGTAAGAGTTTTTGCATGCTTGCCAAAATGAATCTTGCATGTTTGCATTTAAAATATTTCATGAGTTAGCCATTTAAAGTAAAAGTCACTTCAAAATAAACTGAGGTAGATTTGAACGATCAACCTAATATATTTATCTCAGAAAATGACAGAAATTCAAAATCATCGGTCTATGCAACTTTATACTTTGGAGAGAAAACGTACGTGAAAAAAATATACTTTGTGCGAGGAAAGCGTGAATTCAGAATGGCATTATTCAAATGTTTCTAGGATCAAAGAACCCAAATCAGGTTCTGCCATCTGAGTAGTTAATACAATGGTAACTTTTGTTTTAATTTAAAAGATATGTCACAAGCGAAATTAAGGTGTGTTCACATTATTTCTTTATTTTGCAGAAAATAGAAAATATTCTCCATATATTGTTAGTAATGCTGGCCTCACTGCTTTGTCATTGTTTTATTATTAAAACGCTCCCTGGTGTGAAGACGGGAAGCTAGAGCCTGAAGTAGAGCTCAGTGAGTGGAAACCTGCAGGCATCAAGGCTCATAAGGACGCAAAGCTGCACCACTAAGCAACTTTTGAAGTTGGGGGGGGAGGAGGAAAAAGACCAAAAAAAAGAAAAAAGAGAAAGGGAACTGTGCCTGGCGCAAACCAATAAATCTGTTCAGTCGAAGCATTCTGGAAACAGCAGTGTTCGTAAGCAGTAGACTCGGTGAACAATAGGACTTATAAGGAGCAAGCGAGACGGGATGGCCAAAAGAGTTGAACGCCCGCGTCCTGTGTGGCAGGCCATAGAATTCAAATGCCGGATTTGAACTGCGGCCAAGTCGAACCAATGATCTTAAAATGTATACTTGTCACTATCTAGCCTGGTGCTTGGCAGTACTAGGATAGTGTGAGGAGCAGGGAATGAGGAAGACCCAATTGGTTGCGATTGAATTGTCCCTCTTCAAGTGGCTAATGTAACAAGCAATCAGTCAAAAGTGTGATTTAAGAGTGGAATCAATACATGTTGGGATACTTGAACATTGGAACACACTCCGTCTAACAAAAAAACAAGCCCCAATCTTAGCTATCAGTACCAACACTATTAAAAAGAGGGGAGATATAAACATCTAAAAAAGCTAGTCAGCATCGCCCTTTTTTTATTTAGCTTGCCCAAATTACACTACTTTAGCATTGGTGCGAAATAACTAATGAGTTAGAATTCCAACTGATTGATTCATTGGGGAGGGAGGAGGCATGCCCCTTGGAACAGCTTCCACCAACTTCCGACCAGATTTGCGCCTCCCACGCCTACTCCCAGCCAATCAGGGCTCTCCTCCGAGGCGCCCCCTACCCGCGCCTATGGAAAGCACCCACTTGACGGCCGCCGCCACCATCACTTCTCCTCGGGCAGCCGAGTGGTCAACACTGATCTTCTTCTCCCACTCACTCGACTACTTCTTACTCACTTACCTTGTCAGTCCGTGTAGCTCTGACCAAAGACAATGTACGACAAGATGCCCCACTCAGCGCTTTTAAATAAACATTTCTGAAGTAATTATTCAGTGGCGCCACCCAACGACAAAGAAGGCAATTGGATACGTCCCCTAGCCCAGCCTGACTCCTGTACCATCAAAGACAATGTACCACACGTATAGTCAAATATATTAATTATATCAATTTTAGTAAATTATTATTCAATTATATAGTGTTACGTATTTATTATTCAATTATAATGGGAGATTTGTTTTGTTTGTTTGTTGTTGTTTTATGTCCTAGCAACATCTAAGGTCATATCAGGACGGGTACCGACTTGTGACAGTGCACACTCATGGTGACTTTATAGTGCTGTCCCACTGGGAAACCAGGCCACCGGCACCATGACCTGGTATCCCACTCAGTCACATTATCCTGACACTGAGCACATCAGTCCTTGCCCTGTCCTAATAATGCTGAGCGCCTGGCTAGGAAGCAACAAGTATCAATTTTTTAGTCATTGGTTTGATTCGACCAGGGTTCGAACCCACGACCCCACGATCTACCAGCATGGGAGACGGACGCTCTAACTCATTCGTCCATCCCGTCTGGTCTATACGGGGAGATATATACACTGTGTAAATATAACATTTTAATTGCCATTTAATGTGCACCTTGTTTGTTGTGGGATTGCACCACTGCATTTGTATTTCACGGGAAAACTGAGTGGTGCATCTTCTTGTACATTGTCTTTGCTTTTTCTTCTGACCCTCACCCTTTTAGGGCTTGAGGGCGCTTCCCTGTGGCTTGTTCGATTAACTCTATTCACCTCTCCTCTGGCTTCCAGCTCTTTCGCTATGCGAATCGTTACATTATGAACCATTCAAACATAAATCTGGTTCAAAGACCAGGGCTTCAAAGTTGAATACATCCATCGAACAAAAAGGCAAACTATTTCTGAAGCTTCATGCATTGAATTTGCTCTCAACATATTATCCTGGCACTGAGCCAGTCAGTCTTTTGTCAGGTAGGCATGGGTAGTGTGGTGACATCAGGGAGCCTAGGTGGTGTAATGGTTAGCACACTGGCCCGGAATGCAAAGAGATGTGGGTTCGAGTCCCGCTCTAGGTGCAATATTTCCCATTTTCATCACCCCCACGACTCTAGTAATGATGATATCACCAGGAAAGGTAGAGACAAGTGTCAATTTTCTATGCCTTCCATTTGACTTGGTCGGGGATCGAACCCATAATTGTTGACGCAAGAAGCGGGATCCCCACCAACTCGACCATGCTGTTGGGTTTCAAAGACGTAGATAGACAACTTTTATTTCCTTAACCAAAAAAGGAGTTGAGATTTGTTTTTTAAATAAAAGAGGTGAATACAACCTATCCATTAATACTCATTTAGATGATAGCCTAAATAGTTGATTGGACAAGATAATTTGTCAAAACATTAGCAGAGGATACCTAGTAGGCGGGGCACATGTTTTTATTTTAAATAAATAAACATGCCATTAGGACAACTCAGCAAATTCTGCCTTCATCGCATTATGGTGTTAATATTTAATCTGAAAGGCTTTTGAACCCATTTTCTGGATTTAGAATTCGTGAATTAGTTACATTTGGAATAATATCTGCGGGAAGTAACGTTAATACCCACTAAAGGTTTCATCATCGGATTCAGTAAATGTCTGCTTTTAAATATGAGAACAATGTATCGCCACAAATAAATAATTTCTACTTTTCTGAATTACAGCTTTTAAAAATAGAAAGGCTTTGAAATAAGTTACAAGCCAACGAAACCGGACGCAGTGGCCGAATCGATAGAGCGCAGGCCTTCCGTGCGGGAGATCCGGAGTTCGATTCCCGGTCGAGTCAAACCAATGACTTACATAATTGATACTTGTCACTTCAAAGCCTGGTGCTCAAAATTAATAGGATAGGGTAAACTAAAGACTGGTTAGCTCAGTGCTGGCGGCCTGATTTCCCAGTGGGACAGCACTATAAAATCACCATGAGTGCACACTGGGTCAAGTCGGTACCCGTCCTGATATGATGTTGCCAGGACATAAAAGTCCAACAACCAACAGATCAACAAGCCGATGTTATAATGCGCAATCATATTTTGTATGGCCAAATATGTTATCATACATGCTTTCAGATAAATTTACTAGTCCGTCTCCCGTGCTGGTAGATCGTGGGGTTGTGGGTTCGAACCATGGTCGAGTCACACCAATGACTTGAAAATTGGTGCTTGTCACTTCCTACCCAGGTGCTCGGCATTATTAGGACAGGGCAAGGACTGGTGTGCTCAGTGTCAGGATAATGTGACTGAGTGGGATACCAGGTCATGGTCCCGGCGGCCTGGTTTCCCAGTGAGACAGCACTATAAAGTGGCCATGAGTGCGCACTGTCACAAGTCCGTACCCATCCTGATATGACCTTAGATGTTGCTAGGACGTAAAACAACAACAAACAAACAAACAAATTAATCCTGGATTATGTCCACCTACTTTAACATATATCGTGACTTTGTGCATTGAATCATACGATATATAGCGATATATAGCGAATGGTAGACAGGAAGTGTGAACACTTATTTGTCTCTCTCTCTTTTTTGTTGTTGATACATTAGTTGTCCCAAGCAGGGGAAATCCCAGTTACAGATGACTGGTCTTCCCCACTCCACTCCACTGCTGGTCGATAGAAAGCCCGAGCCTATACTTTTACCGACCCAAGGGATTTTTAACCTCCCACACCACATAGACATGGTGTGAGAGCAACCGGCCTTTGATGACGCTGTAAGTTATATACAGCGGTGGAAATCCAAATTGGCAGAGCTGGGGCACGGGGAATCGAACCGCCGACCCTCAGATTAGGAGTCTGACCTAGAAAAAAGTCAGACACTCTAACCACTCCGCCACAGAGAACATACAAAGGTGAGTTTATAATATCCGATTTTCACAGCCAACCTGCCATCTGATGTCAGTGGCAAGAACTGTTTATGTAGGTAGCAGTTTCCTGTGCAGCATGCTCTGGGAAACGGTTATACTTATAGAGGACTTCTACGACGAACCTGCCCTCTGATGGCAGTGGTTAGAACTAATGTTGTGGGTAATGCTCACTGAACAGTATGCTGTGTTGAAAGGTTCTGGACCCAGTTGGCGAATCGGTAGAATGCAGGTTTCCTGGCTGAGTCAAACCAATGACTTACAAAATTGATACTTGTCGCTACCTTGCCAGGATCATGGTATTACTAGGATAGGACAAGAACTGGTTAGCTAAGTGTCAGGATAATGCGCCTGAGTGGGATATCGGGTAGAGTCTAAGTGTGCTGGCAACCTGATCTCCCAGTGGGGCAGCACTACAAAGTCGCCATGAGTGCGCACTGTCCCAAGTCGGTACGCGTCCTGATATGACTATGGATGTAGCTAGGTATTAAAACCCCAACAAACAAACTAAGATGATTCGACAAACAATAAACTAAGTGATTCGAGAGGGAAAATGAAAAGTCGAGTAGTATACATAAGCAGTAAATTGTAGTAGGCGTTTGCATATCAAGTATCAGTGTCAGTAGTATAAGAAGTATCAGTGTAAGTAGTATATAAACACAGTTGGGACTTTGTAGCAGGCAACAGCAAGGAAGGGTGGTAGTATAAAGAGATGTCCGGGCTGAGAGGCAGCTTGGGGAAAGGGGGGTGGGGGTGGGGGGTCAAAGGAAAGATCACAAAAGCGAAGGAGGAGCGGTGAGGCCAGTGGTACAAAATAAAAGGTGAGGGCACGATGGGCCTCAAAGGTCATCAGGTGGGAAGACGTAGGTGTGACCGCACAGACCTCCCATGAGGTTTTGTTTTATTTTATTTATTTGTACATTAGTTGATTAAGCAGAGGCAATTTCAATCCTGGACAATTGGTCTTCCTCATTCCACTGCTCCTTGCGATATCCTAGTAATAGCGAACGCCAGGCTAGCTACTGACAGGTATACATGTTTAAGTCATTGGTTTGACTCAACCAGGGTTGCAAATATTCCATGACCTACCAAACACGGGAGGTAGATGCTCAACTCATTTGGCCAGCCCATCTGGTGCCACGATCGCAGAGAGATCTACACTCACGACAGAAAATGTTGGGGTCCAACCGCTGGAGAGGCCGTGAAGGTGTAGAGGGAAGGGTCTGGGATGGCACTCTGGGCAATAACTGTGTGCAGAAGGGTTGGTTGTTGGAGTTTTACGTCCTGGCAACATCTAAAATTATATCAGGATGGATACAGACTTGTGACAGTGCACAGTCATGGTGACTTTATAGTGCTCCCCCACTGGGAAATAAGGCCACCAGCACCATGACATAATATCGCCCTCAGTCACATTATCCTGACACTGAACCATCCTTGCCTTATCCTATTAATGCCGAGCACCAGACTAGGAAGCAACAAATATCAATTTGATAATTCATTGGTTTGAGTCGACCGGGAATCAAACTCCCGATTTCCCGCACGCGAGGCCTGCGCTCTGCCGATTCGACCACTGCGTCCGGTGTGGGGAGAAGGGAAGGTGAGGCTATAAGGGTATAAGCTGGTTCATTCCAGGTTGCTACTGCTGTTATTTACATAGATTTCAAAATAATAATGTAAATAAAATCGGAGGATTGCTGGACAAGAAAATATTTTTTTTTAGCAATCTCTTTTTATACGGAGTTCATAGCAATGATTTAAGAACACAATAAATTAAATTTTGACCCAGACAAGACAGCTTCAAATAGTAATCTGAGTGCCAGCCGGTCCGGTTCCTCATCTAGTGGCAGACTGCACTTACCCGCCACCTAGCGGCCTCACTCACTTCCGGTCTGTTCGCAGTTCCATGCCAATATGACCACTTTGCTCATTCGCTCATCCTTCAAACCGAAAAGTTACAAAATCGATACTTGTCACTACCGTGCCTAGCGTTCAGGCTTACTAAGACAGAGCAAAGAATGGTTGGCTCGGTGTCAGCATAATATTACTGAGTGGGATAGCGGGTCACGGTGCTGGTGGCATGGTATCACAGTAGGACAGCACTACAAAGTGTAGTCTACATTGTCACAAGTCGGGAACCTCAGATGTGGCTAGAATGTAAAACACCAATCACCTATGTTGGTGGCATGGTATCCCAATAGGACAGAACTACAAAGTGTACATTGTCCGAAGTCGGGAACCTCAGATGTGGCTAGAATGTAAAACACCAATCACCTAGCTATTCACCCTCCTTCTTGTTCTGTACATTTCCTACTGGCCGGCGGCCATCTTGGATGATATTGACCTCTACACACATGGTGTTCATGGGCCGACACACTAACACCAGCCTCTGCACGTACTTACGGTGGCCCACAAGGTCCTGGCGCTCAAAAGGAGGATTGGTTGGTTGTTGGAGTTTTACGTCCTGGCAACATCTAAGGTCAAATCAGGACGATGCCGACTTGTGACATTGTGCACTCATGGCAACTTTATAGTGCTGCCTTACTGGGAGACCAGGCCGCAGCACCACGACCTGATAGTTCGAATCACGGGAATCCCAGTGTCAGGATAATGTGACTGAGTGGGATATTAGGTCATGGTGCGGGTGGCCTAGTCTCCCAGTGGGGCAGCACTATAAAGTCGCCATGGGTACGCACTGTCACGAGTCGGTACCCGTCCTGATAGGACGTAAAACTTCAACTACCAACCAACCAAATCTTCCTTTCTTTCTGCTCTTTTGGGTTTTTTTCTTTTCTTTATTTTGTTATCTTTCTTTCTGGCTTTTCCTCTTGTGGCCAAATGGGCCAAACTGAGTCCGCTGGTTCCCCGCCTGTAGGCTAACAATCAGCACGGCTCCATGCCCAGCACGGCCGGCCGGTGCGTCCGGCAACAAACGCCAGAGGGACAGGTGGCGCCGTCTCGGCAGCGGCGAAACCAGACACTATCTGTTCCCCGAGATTAGATCGCACCAGATGTGCACTTGTGTCACTATCCTACCCCTGATGCATGGTTCAGACGGAGATAATGGCAGGGACCAGTGTAATTGGATCCGAGTGCAACTGATAGGATGAAGATGTGGCCGACTGATAAATCCAATAGAGTGTCACTAGAGGAAAATGACTACTTTTATTTTGGTGAGAGAATTTAATTTATGTGAGCCATTATTATTCAATTAATTGGGTGTGAATCTTTTAGGATGCATGCATTGTTTCTTGTACATTATCAGCATTGATATAATTATTATGTGTCATACAATTTAATTGTTATGGGTTATTGCTGTTTTCAAACGCGAAATTATGCTGCTGGCGCAATCATTTGCATGTGAAAAGAACTGAGCCTTGACAAACCTCAGTATGTTATGAGTTAGGTTTTGTTTGTTTGTTTTTAGTTTTACAACTTGGCAACATTTAAGGTCATATGAGTTAGGTGCCTCACAAAGCAGTCGGATGGTAAGTACAGTGAAACCTCTCTAAATCGATGGACCTTGGGGCCGACCTTAAGGGGTCCATTTAGGTAGATGGTCGGTTTAAGGAGTTAGAATATGGGTACAATGGTCTATTGTTGGGACCCAAATAAAGCGATCCGATATGTGGAGTGTCCGATATGTGGAGGTGGTCGGCTAGAGAGGTTTTACTGTACATGTACAGTAAAACCTCTCTAAATCCACCAACCTTGGGACTGATTTTAAGTGGTCCATTTAGGGAGGTGGTCGGTTTAAAGAACTAGAATATGGATGGCTACAATGGAATTGTTGGGACCCAAATAAAGCGATCGATATACGCCAGTGGTCGATCTGTGGAGGTGGTCGGTTAGAGAGGTTTTACTGTGCATGTACTCTTTAGAGATTTCGCATTCATCACTAGCTCTTCAATACGGAACCGGAAGTTTGGTGGCAACGTGCAATAATTCATCCCCAAATAATCAAGGGGGGATGGCTGGTTGTGGAGTTTTACGTCCTGCCAACATCTAAGGTCATATCAGGACGGGTACCGACTTGTGACAGTGCGCACTCATGGCAACTTTATAGTGATACTGCACTGTGACACCATGACACTGAGACAATATGACCACTCAGTCACATTATCCTGACACTGAGCCAGTCATTCATTGCTCTAGCCTAGGACTAGGCCAAACAATGAGTATGAGGCAAAGTAGCGACAAGTATTTCTTTGTAGCGACAAGCTTTGTAAGTCTTGCATTTGACGTGGCTGGGGTATGTTTGTTTATTGAGAGGTCTAAGTCATAGCAACATTGAAGGTCATATCAGGCCATGTCCCGATATCCCATCATCATCATCATCATCATCATGCTGTCGGTCACGATGCAACAAAGACTGCTTTCATTACTTCACTGCCACTCTCCACATTTCATGAAAACTGCCTGCAAAAGTGTTGAAGTGATGCTGGCTTTTGCAAGTCACCAGCAGCACTCTCTCGGGGAGCAAATAGAGGTCTCACACCGGCAAGAACATGTCCAGACAGGCGCAAAACTATTTGTCCCTGCAGTGGCTGGTCGGGAGATGTTGGGAGTTCCATACATCAACCACCCTTTATGCTGCCACAGTGACATGGTTTTCTGTTCAGGGTTTGCTCCCTTAGCCTTTGGTTCTGTCAAGAACCTGTACCACAATGCAGTGGTTTACAACTCTGCAGGGCAGGGGCGTCAAACTCCCTGAGGTATTGCAATACCGATATCCCACCCAGTCACATTATCCTGTCACTGAGCTAACCAGTCCTTGCCCTATCCTAGTAATCCCAAGCACTAAGCCAGCAAGCGACAAGTATCAATTTTGTAAGTCATTGTTTTGACTCGACCGGGAATCGAACTTCTGATCTCCCACACGGGAGGCCTGCGCTCTACCGATTCGGCTACCGCACCCTGTCGAAGGCTGGGGAGTCGGTTGCACATCTAGGTCGGCAGAAGCTGCCTTTAATATAACTTATAAGCGCAGTGGCAGCAGCAACTATTCGGGGAATCTCTGCGGATAAACACTGGAGCCGCAGTGCATGCCGAGCACGTCCCAGGTCGGCTCTGTATCTAACTGACAAAATGGGCCGACTCCGCTTGATATATGTGGGCATGTTCTGTGTATTAAGATGTCTCTCCTTGTGGGAACACCTGGCGCGGTCGTCTAATCGGTAGAGCGTCGGCCTCGCATGCGGAAGGTCGGGAGTCCAGTTCCCAGTCCAGTCAAACCAATGACCATAAATAGGATAGGGCAAGGACTGGTTAGCTCAGTGTCAGGACAATGTGACTGCATGGGATACTGGGTCATGGTGCCCATGGTATGATTTCCCAGTGGGGCAACACTATGAAGTCACCATGAGTGCACACTGTCACAAGTCGGTACCTGCAATGATATGACCTTAGATGTTGCCAGGATGTAAAACTCCAACAGCCAACCAACCTAGTGGGATACCGCAAATCGCCTAATAAAAGGCTCAGCTTGAAGTTTTTAATTTAGCATCTAAGGTCACACTGGCCGCAGCAACGCAATCACTAGAGCGCAAGCTTCCCGTACGGAAGGTCGGGAGTTTGACAAGTATCAATTTTATACGTCACTGGTTTGACTCGGCTGGGATTCGAACTCCCGACCTTCCGCACGGGAAGCCTCCGCTCTATCGATTCGGCCACAGCGTCCTGTCCGGGGTTGCGCCTCACCCGCAATCAGTATATATGTGCATTGAGGTCAGTGGACAGTTTGTTTTATTTAACGACGCCTCTAGAGCGCATTGATTTTTATCATTGGCTATTGGACATATTTGTCATTCTGACATATTTCTTTGGAGGAAACCCGCTGCCGCCACATAGGCTACTCTTTCCGATAAGCATCAAGGGGTCTTTTATATGCACTTTCCCACAGACAGGACAACAGATACCGCAGCCTTTGATGAACCAGTTGTGGACAACTGGTTGGAAAGGAAAATAGCCTAAACTGCAAATGTGTCCTGCAGGATCGATCGGATGACCCACACCTTCACAGGTGGACCCTCTACCGCCTGAGCTACGTCACGCTCCCTTAAGGTTAGTGGAGGCATGGGGAGGCATTGGGCTGGTTGCTTGGTTGGTTGTTGGAGTTTTAAGTCCTGTCAACATCTAAGGTCATACCTGGATAGGTACCGACTTGTGCCAGTGCACACTCATGGCGACTTTATGGTGCTGTGCAGTACCAGGCCACCAGTACCATGATCTGATATCCCACTCAGTCACATTATCCTGACACTCAGCCAACCAGTCCTTGCCCTATCCCAATAATGCTGAGCGCCTGGCTAGGAAGCGACAAGTATCAATTTCTAAGTCATTGATTTGACTCGACCAAGGTTCGAACCCAGATTCTACCAAACCGGGAGACAGACGCTCAACTCATTTGGCCATCCCGTCTGGTGGGGGCATTGGGAGGGTTGATGGTCATGGTGTGTGTCATGCAGCCTGCAGGGGTATCAGCGGGCTGAGAGGGCTGTCACCGTCTCAATCGATAAACAGCAATACATACATATTTCTCTGGTTTCCCCTTAGGGCTAGATCATTTAGGCCTGGGTGGACCATATACTTTGCGGAAATCAGTCTTTTAACCCAACCGCTGCCAACCAGATGTAATGGCTGCTGAATGAATGCATAGCCTGGTCGGCCGGATGCGGTGACCAAATCGGTAGAGCACAGGCTTCCCGTGCGGAAGGTTGATTTCTAGTTGATTCAAACCAATGACTTACAAAATTGGAAAATTGTTGCTACCTAGCCTGGCGCTAGGCATTAGTAGGAGAGGACAAGGACTGGTTAGCTCAGTGAAAGGATAATGTGACTTGGTGGGATATTGGGTCATGCTGCTGGCAGCCTGATTTCCCAGTGGGGCAGCACTATAAGTCACTATGAGCGTACACTGTCACAAGTCAGTACCCATCCTGATATGACCATAGATGTTGCCAGGACATAAAGCCCCAGCAACCAACCACCCAGCCCCAGTCTTCGTGACCGTACATGGGTGCACAGTGTACACGCAGTACCAGCATCTCTGTGGTCGCCACTTGGAGACCAGGGCCCGTATGCATGGAGCGGTGTTAGCAAGCCAAACCGCGTTTATGGCGGGATTTCTGGTTTAGCGCCGAAAAGTTGGTATGCATGGAGCAGTGTTAGGCCTAACACCGAGCGTTTAAACTCGGAAATTCTAACTCTGCTCATAGCAGGTTTACAGCGGTGTTAGTGTTAGGTTAGTGTCAGGATGGAACCCAAATCTACTCAATGCTATCATATTTAACAGAATTACATACGCAATAAGTGAAATTTTTATCAATTTAACCCTAAATCCGAAGCA
The DNA here is from genome assembly GCA_030323885.1 of Branchipolynoe longqiensis. Classification (NCBI taxonomy): domain Eukaryota; kingdom Metazoa; phylum Annelida; class Polychaeta; order Phyllodocida; family Polynoidae; genus Branchipolynoe; species Branchipolynoe longqiensis. The sequence continues at coordinate 15,323,513 of CM059203.1, forward strand.
AAATTCACGGCGGAGATATTAATATTTTCGAATCGACGAATGTAAAGTAAACAAATCGGCGCCACCGCAGCGACGTCGATATCCATACTGTCCAACGTCAACTAAACATGGCCGCCGCCGTTGCCGCCGAATCGGCGGCTATATATTATGGCCAAATCTATTCAATGCTGTCATATTTAACAGAATTAAATACGCAATAAGTGAAATTTAATCAGATTAACCCTAAAAACGAAGCGATATTAACGCTGGCGCCGCATTGGCGGTGATATTAATATTGTCGAATCAAGGGATTTCCCAAATCTATAAATACATTCACGTTTAGCTAACACTCACCGTTTAAGCACCCATGCATACGGCTTGACATAGTTCTCGACGCAGCCGATAACCGGTGTTAGCTACCCGGTGTTAGAGCCTTAACACCACACACCGCTAACACTGCTCCATGCATACGGGCCCAGGCACAGATCTGGAGTATTAATGACACAGCAAACTTCATTCACGCCTTTGATTGTTTGTTGGAGTTATACATCCTGGCAACATCTAGGGTCATATCAGGATGGGTACCATCCTTTGACAGTGCACACTCATGGTGACTTTATAGTGCTGCCCCACTGGGAAATCAGGCCACCAGCACGATGATCCAATATCCCACTCGGTCACATTATCCTGACACTGTCCGTGCCCTATACTATTTATGCCAAGAGCCAGGCTGGGAAGCAACAAGCATAAATTTGAAAGGAAGCTTGACTAAGGAGCTTGGGTCAAATATAACTGAAACCATATTATTTGACACACAGTGAAAAAAGATCTGAGATTCAGCGATGCATCGACAACAAAATAACATTTAAATTGTATTTCATGTACATTATAGGCCAATGAATAGATAGAAATGACACTACAATATTGGTAAAATTTAACTCATGACTAATTTTTTTCTACAACTTACAAGTGACTCCGTAAAGAAATACCCATAAGTCAGCACCCCGGCAGATGCAATTCCTCATGGAAAGCCCCAACGACGTGTGGCTTAATGATATTAAATGGATGCTATTCTAGGAGAGAATAAAAATATGACAGCAAACAAAAAACAAACAAAAATCTGACAACTTGTGACAATATCTGCTGTTGGAGGCATCGGAAGCTGACATCTAGGTGGTGCCCCCTGTTTGGCCATGATCAGTCACTGATGAATTGTTAATACAAGTGTCGATATGTATATAGGTAGTACCATTGGTCGAATGCATTAGAAGCACAACGTATTTGATGAGAGATGTAATGAAATGTAAAGCATCACTTCCCCTCGTGGGCGTATACGCTCTCTGGTAAACGTGATGAGTCTGCATTTGGGAGGTTGTATCTTCATATTGGGCAACTTCATAAGTATTTTTTTGGGTAGTATATTGGCTTCAGAGCCACTGTCCAGTTTGAACGTGACTGGTTCACTGCATGTCTTCAATGTTTTGAACCATAGCCGTGGACGTTTGTCGGCCTCTTCTCCGATGGCTCCGACGAAGATGTCACCGGTATCTTCATCTTCCTCCTCTGCTGCTTCCTCCGGCCAGGTGTCATACGCATCGTGGAAGTCCATATCAATAGCGTTCACTGGTGTAGTTTGCTGTTGCCTGCTTCTGCAAACTTTGGTGAAATGTCCTGTTTTCCCGCACATAATGCATTGTTTCCCTTGTGCTGGACATGTATCTCGTATATGTGTGTATCCACAGCTGCCGCATTGGGGGCGTGTTGGGGGGCGTTGCTGTCTCATTTTGCGGTGGCCAATGGCGTGTACTTCAGCCTCAGCGTGTGTGTTTGCGTTCCTTGCCAGGTGTGTCAAATTGTGCTCGCTCAGGCGGCAAAATTCCACACTTGTTGAGTGACAGGTCAGCGGTCTGTAGTAGTTTATCACGTAATGTGTCGTCCCTGACACCACTAACTAGCCTGTTACTTAACATCGATTCTTCGGTGTCACCAAAATCATATTGTTCAACTTGATACTGTAATTCTCTGATGTATATTTTCGGTGCCCTGGTTGTATTATAGAATTGATATCGCACTATCGTTCTATTCGACTTGCTGTTGCAATATTTGCTGAACGCTTCTACTAGAGGTTTTATCTTGTCACGTTCTCTGACCTCAAATTTCATAGCATGGTGAACTTTTTGGGCATTTGCTCCCGGAATGTGTAGGAATGTGCAGCATTGTGTTCGTTCACTCTTACCAGTTACTCCTGTCGCCCCGGCGTATAGCTGATATGCCCCGTACCACGGATGCCAATTCAATGCCACATTCCCCTCTAAACAAAGGGGAGGTGGCGGTTTCAGTCCCATTCCTGACATACTGGCTGTTTCTTGTTCACATCTGACACCATGTATCATAGTGGTAAAGTAATGACAGAGATGTGACTCCTCCAAGCTCTAGACAACAAGTGCCAGTTTATGGGTTGTTTTTTTTGTTTAGTTTTTTATTGAGGCTGTATTTATACTGTCCATAGCATATAATCCCAGGTACCCAGGCTTGTTTTCAATGCTGGCCAGTTGTAGTGTTGGTGTTATCTTACCACACAGTAGCTGCTGATAAGGTATTTGATTGCCTGCATTTCAGTAGCAGATAGATAATTGGTTGGTATGGTTAGTAGTCTATGTTAGTTTTGTTTTATTTTCTTGGCATATATGTATTATTTTATTTTGTTTTACTCTTATTACTAGACTAGCCTACTCCTATTTACATATCATAGGCTTGTACGTAGCTGTGTGGTGTGTTATCTGGCTACTTTTGGCATGGTTCGCTTCCATTGGGCGTCCCACTGGTGGTGGGCCGTGACATATCACATGCTCCTTTGCAGTGCAGCTTAGTGGGTGTTTCCTAGCTTTATTTTGCATAGATATTTTTGCATACATTACACCCTGTAGTGAACAGCCAAGTAGGGCCTACATTACACCCTGTAGTGAACAGCCAAGTAGGGCCTCGGGGAACGCTGAGCACAGTGAGGATTCACAGCCTGTTATTGCGCATGCGTCACCTCGCTGCTTCCGACTCGGCTGAACATTGGTGTCATATTAGGTTACTAGACCTCTATGGAGAATAAGAGTGGAGCTGTGTACATCGTCCATAAAAGAACACACAGAAAACGTGATTGTACTATTTATAGGCATTAAAATAGTACTCGTGGGCAGGCAGAGTAATTTCGGAAGGGCTTCAGCTTTCCGCCTTCCGCTTAACCAGACGGGATGGCGGAATAAGTTGAGCTCCCATGTCCCGCTTTGGCAGATGGTGGGATTCAAACACACAGTTCGAACCCTGGTCGAGTCAAAGCAATGACTTTAAAAATTGATACTTGTGACCGGCGGTATTAGGATAGGCCAAGGACTGGTTGGCTCAATGTCAGGATAATGTGACTGAGTGGGATATCAGGTCATGGTGCTGGCAGCCTGGTCTCATAGTGGGGCAGCACTATAAAATCACCATGAGTGTACACTGTTACAAGTCAGTACCTCTCCTGATATGACCTCAGATGTTGGCAGGACGTAAAGCTCCAACAACCAAGGCCTTCGACTTCAACTCACTTGAATTGGCCTATTACCTCGCCATATTCATGATTAAAGCATGCCCTGCAGTTATAGTATAGTCCACCCAGGAATTCCCTCATCGATAATAATGTTGGCATAATGCATTTCTTCAGTGCAATTACACTGATTTAGCCATCTTTTTATCTATCGCCCCACCACTTACACCCCCACTCCCACCCCCACTACCATGGCACTACCAACCCAACGCTATTACATTCAGGCGAAGCTAATTCGCCTCCACCTTGCTCCTTGCACCCCGAGGGCGCACTCCATTGGCGAACAATCACATTACTTCCGGTTAACCCACAACCCTACTTCCGGTTGAAGGGTGGGGTCCCCATTGGACTAAATATTCATCGATACCACAATATCCTGTCGGTATGTGTTATATAATGTGCTATACCTATGCATACCTATATATTAATATATGCTGTATAAGCCATTATACAAGTATAATAAGACCGGAAGCTTCCATCTGCTCCTCAGCCCTATCTTCTCCATTAGTCATCTACTGCAGGAGCCTGTCTGTTAGCCTAAACTTCCATCCTATTCACACTCAGATCCATTGCGGGGGGGGGGGGGGGGTGCCACCCGTCTGTGAACACTCCACTGCCTCCCCATCCCCCCCCCCCCACCTACACTCACTGTACCACCGGATTTGTTTACATAAGTTGCATAATATATTATATGAGATTAAATAAACTGTTTTCTGAGTAATTATAGATTACCCAACTCGTTATATAGCATTCTTAGCCCTACTTTACATGAATACTAGGCCTTCCATGTCTTGTGCTACTATATCTGGTAGCCAAAGCCACTCTGCCCTAGGTTTATTATATTGTGGTTTATGTTTCTGTGGCCAAATGCGTGTCTTTACAATATATATAGATATGATTTTGAAAGTGAGCAGAGTGACAGTTGGTCCACGGTGTAGAGGAGGCTGAGAGGAGAGAATGCCCGCTCCACAGTGAATAACATGGAGGGTAAAGGTGGTTACAGAGAAACATTAAGGGGCTGCCGTTATTTATATCCACATATTAAATTACATAGTAGCTATATATATATTATATATATTATATATTTATAATATATAAATAATATATATATAATCTATATCACAAACAGGTATTTACTATATTGTCATCAACTATTGCGTGTTCAGTTTGAGTAATACAAGCATTACATGTGCCTCCAGTGACCATTGTAAGTTCTAGAAATATACAAACAATCAAGCAATAATTAATCAATCCAGCTAAAAGAAATGCGCTATAAATATATTGGGTGTTGGGCTAAGATATTGTGACTTATTATTGTCAATAATAACATTATTGTCGTGGAAGATGTTGCAAAATGTTCTGAAGTGGGACTCGAACCCACATTTCTGCCACTCAGAGGCAAGCGTCCTAACCATTAGGGTATCTAGGCTCCCTAATGCAATCAATCCAGCCACCCATGTGCATATGGCACCTTACATGTGGGTGAGTGCAACTCAAAAGTAAAGTTTGTTTTATTTAACAACACCTCTAGAGCACATTGACTTTTACCACCGGCTAATGGACATCAAACATATGGTCATTCTGACATATTTCTTTGGAGGAAACCCGCTGCCACCATAGGCTAATCTTTCCGATAAGCAGCAAGGGGTCTATTATATGCACTTTCCCACATACAGGACAGAACATACCACAGCCTTTGATGAACCAGTTGTGGACCACTTGTTGGAACAGAAAATGACATATTTCTTTGGAAGAAACCCGCTGCCGCATAGGCTAATCTTTCCGATATGCAGCAAGGGGTCTTTTATATGCACTTTCCCACATACAGGACAGCACATACCACAGCCTTTGATGAACCAGTTGTGGACCACTGGTTGGAACAGAAAATAGCCCAAACTGCAAATGGGTCCACTGAGCAGGATCGATCGGATGACCCACACCTTCACAACTGGACAGCCTACCACCTGAGCTACGTCTCGCTCCCTCGGGTGCACCCCACGACACTCATCCCCTTTGAATCCTAAGACTGATACTTATGATTACAAAAATGCAGGTAGCGCGCTTCCATTATATTACACTGGGCAGGTTCAACACCCTTCAGCATTTCCAGAATCCTGGTCTCTCACCAGGGTCATGGCAGGTGTTGCAGCCAACGGCATAGATCTCTAACTGTTAGAATAAGACTCAACCCCACATCTAGACTCCCTGATGTAATCAACCTTCCCATGCTTACCAGTGTATGCAATAGCTCTATGCATGATACACGCAGGAAATACTGCATACACTGGTAGATCATGGGATCGTGGGTTCGAACCCTAGTCAAGTCAAACCAATGACTTAAAAATGGACATTTGTCACTTCCTAGCTTGGCAAGGAGCAGTGGAATGAGGAAGACCAATCGTTCATGACTGAAATTTCCTCTGCTTAATCAACTATTCTAAAAACAAACAAACAAACAAATGTAAACCCCAATATTGCACTTCTCGGTCTCCAGACGCGTTGAGTAACTAGTGCAGCATTTAACACCATTCAAGCACAAATTAAGGTTCAACAGAAACACAATTACCTGCATTTACATTACACTGATTGGCCTAAAATAAATTACGCGACTACCGTGGTGAGATGGAATGACCCAATCAATAATTAATTAATTAATATGGTGATGCGTTTGAGTAATTCAATGTGTAATTAGTCATTGGTGTGGTGTGTGTGGGTGTGAGGGTGGGGGGGAGGAGGTTTTGGGGGGCGAATGAGCCCCACTAGTTTCCCTGAATTCCACAATAGTAATTAAGGTTGCGTTCACTGTATTATCTTGTCGTTCCTTTGGAAGGCATTTCTTTTTGTTTAAAAAGATTTTTTTAAATATTTTGTTTTCGATTATGATGAGTTCCTTCTAATTGTCGTCGCTCCTTAAGATGAGCCCGTTTGAAGCTGTAATCAGTTGCTACTGACCACGGCCTCATAAAAAGCAGCAAGAGTCTGATCATGACGCGGTGCAGTATGAAACCCATTCAATGGCCAGTTTTAAAGTTGCTTAATCCGATGGTTTTGAGTTTGTCGTTTTTCTTAGATAAATATATTGAATTGATTGTTATAATCTATCTTCCTTTAGTTGGAAGTAACTTTTATTTTAAATGGTAAACTTTTGAGATATTTGAAGTGGGAACATGTCTAATTAAATTTGGCAAGCACACCATAGTGCGAACATGTAAAATTAGTTTTGGCAAGCACGCGAAAACTCTGACACCATAGCCTTCCACACAAACATGTTCTATTAAATTGCCCCGTAGTCCCTTCTATGTGGCACCAAATGCTGAATAAGTGCATCAATATCTAAGCTAGATATGTAGAATCAAATCTAGATAATTGTTTGGGTTTTGAAAATTTGATGCTTCATCGGACTATGCAGCCTTAATTTGAAATTCATTTCTTTTGGTTTTGAAAATTTGATGCTTCATCGGACTATGCCGCTTTAATTTGAAATGCAGTCTCCGAGAGTATTACGTAACGCTTATGGGGGTGGGGGGGTGTAGGTCCAAGCATTATGTGGCTTGTATGGTCTATCTAGTGCTACAGAACGTTACCCTAATGGTTAGGATGCTCGCCTCTGAGTGACAGAAATGTGGGTTCGAGTCCCACTTCAGAACATTTTGCAACATCTTCCACGACAATAATGTTAATATTGACAAAGATAACATGGCATAATATTTGAACGGCCTCTTAGGGCTCAAGTATGGCTGAGGGAAGATAAAATATTCCCACTTACTTAGTAGGGGTGAATGAGAACTATGTCTAAATCCATTCAAAAACTTCTTTGAAATGAATCAACTGCATATAAGAGCTGGAGCTCCTGCTTCCAGTATTGACCAGGGATAAAAGTGATCTCCGGGGAAAAAAGCGGAAATGCGGAAATTCTCCCATACGTTTAGCATTGTCAGGGAATCGCGGAAAAATACCGAAGTCAGGTGTCAACTAACCTTGTTGTGATTGTATTATCGCCCATATCTAAGAGCTTCTTGCTTAGGTTTTATGTTCTAACTACATCTAGGGTCATATAAGAACGGGATTCGAACCACCGAACTTATGTCATATGCAACCCTTCTTTTGGAATTTTGTTTAACGTTAATCGCTGAATATAAGAAATCCTGGAAATCCGCGAAACCGCGGAGGTCTTTCATCTCTGATTGACCTATATTCGGTACGTCCTGCCTGCTGGCCTCCCCCTCACTATAGTCCCTTCCCACCAACATCGGGATTCCTCATTCCTCACACCAACGAATAACTTGATTTATTTACTACAAAACAAATCAATATTCAAGACATCTTGACTTATTAACACAAAAATACCTGCACTAACACCAAAATCCTATGCCATACAAAACAACACAATGAATAAAAGAGTATCTGATCACACTGAACTAAGACTAAGTAAAGGTATTAGTATATACCTGAATTGAAAATCCTAAACCAACAACAAAAACCTTTTATGTAAATGTAAAATGATTTAATGTACCTCATACTCATTACTTATTGCATTGTGTGCAATTTAATTCCAGAATTTACTTCACATTTCAAGTTATTATATAAACCATGTCAAATAAAATTGTGCAAATACTGAGATACCTGTAACGCTTACGGCCAGAAGACCAGTGCTACGGCACTGACAAAAGAGATATATGAATAAAAGTCATTTACCGAAACAATTTTTTTAAATAGAGTTGATAAAAGTGGGGGTGAATGTGTTGTTTAGCAGCCCTGTCACAAAGAAAATGCTACAGCAGTAACTAGACTGAGTGTGTCAATGGTCAGGTTGTAATTAATCAAATACATTCCAAGATAATTTCCTGGAATATAATTACTGATTGCAACTGAAGAAATAACTTATTTCCGAAAAGAATAAATAGATTATCAGAGTCCGGTTTTTATTCACCAAGTCACGGTTTCTTCTCACGTGGTTTTTACACGTGGTCGATATTAATGAGATTATGATCATTGACCAGCTCCGTCAAAGGACGTTCTTCCGATACCAACGCAGTTATTGTCCGATTTGTCTTTCTTTAAATCGATTTATCCCAAATAAGAATGAAAAGTGTTGATGCTTTGTTTCATGCGATTTTATTTATTACAAAATATTTTAATAATTTTTTAGAAATTCGTTTTTTGGTAGAGCGGAGCATTAACAGATGCTTTGAATCGGGCCATTTGAGCCTATTGCAGAATGTAATTACTGGCGAGTAATTTGGAGCCCCACGGAGAGATGACAAACAAAAGTGGTCTGCTTTAAGATCATTTGGATACAAATTCGATTTGAGAATTTGAGAATCATATGTCAAAACTATGAAATCAACAGACCGGATGTGATGGCCCAATCAGCAGAGCGGAGGTTTCCCGCATAGACGGTCGAGCGTTTGGAAACCAGGTTGACTCAAACCATTGACTTATCAAATTTATACTTGTCGCTCCCTAGCCTTGAGCTGTGCATTACTAGGATAGGGCAAGGACTGGTTAATTCAGTATCAGGATAATGTGACTAAGTGGGATATCACTCATCAGGTCATGGTGCCAGCAGCTTGGTCTCCTAGAGGGGCAGGACTATGAAATTGCCTTGAGTGTGCACTGTCACAATTCGGTAGATGTCCTGATATGACCATAGATGTTGCTGCAACATAAAACCCCAACAAACAAACGAAATCAACAAATTCAATGACGTCATGCACTGGCAGAAATAGTCAGTTGAGCAGTGAGCAGGACCGGCAGACTATATTTAGTAATAGGGGTATGTTTGGGGCAGGTTTGTCAGGGAAGAGATTGCACCTGAGATGTATATGCATCTTTTCATGGTAAATGGGGGCCTAAGTGTTACAAGAGGGTTAACACTTAATATTGTGTATTTCCCTTATATTCCCTGACACAACGAGCAAAGGACAAGCAGGGGACACCACAGTTACGTCCAGAACCAGTTTAATCACCATGGAATATTAGAAAAAGATACAAAGATATGCATGCAAGATATACATTTATTTCAAGTGAGAGTGTCCTTTTATTAGTTTATAGACAGGTAATATTCTATGCAAAATATAGGTCTAGTAGGCTGAAGAAAAGTCCACATTCTCCATGTAACAAATTCATGCCTTTAAAATACCATATTTTTGGAATAAACATGTTGGCTTTTTTTTAAACTATGTTACATTAGGCCTTAATTGTTTCATATCTATCGCTCTAAAGTGTAAGAATACCAAATCTATAAAGAAAATAACTGCTCTATTCTTTCAATAATAATTTTTGATCATTACATAGGGGAAAATACATTGAAACGACCCATATATAAGGCTTTTTAAATCCTTGAAATATGGCAAATGAAGGTCAAGACTTTTCAATACTTTCCAGGCCCCGTACGGACCCTGCACTTTGCTGTAATACATCACTTCTAAAGTATCAAAGTTGGTGACTACTAAGCCACGACTCACACTCATGCCATGCTCGGGTTGGAGTAGTTAGTTACTCCCGCAGTCCTGTTCCTGAGACACGGCTGCTGCACAACCCATCAGGACAAAATGTCGGAAGGCTGGGCAAAGGAAATGACCACATAAATTCTTAATCTAAGAAGCAAAATATATTCTTCACATACTTTGTTATATTTCCCCGCTACATTCGAATTGTGGCTAAATATGTCTTGTCAATAAATGGTTGCTTACCAGAGGAACAGCTAGATAAGGTCAGAGAGCGTGTATATAAACAGATGAGAGAGACAACTCCCGCGAAAATCGGTAACACAGGCTACAGTGGCGTTCCTGGCGGTTAGTGTTGAACAAGCTTTGAGTTTGCCATACGTGTAGTGCAAAACATTTGTTTTTATTCAAAATTAATAGAAATGCAGAAGCCTAACCTTATCGATTTAATATAATCCTTTTGGTAAACATGTTTTCTATATGTGTACTAAGCGGCTTGTTTCTATTTGGTGTAGTTTTAGAGATATTTCACTTTTTCTGGAGGAAGATTGCACACGACCATTGACAATGCCTTGAGTTTGCTGTACGCGTAGTGAAAAACGTCAGTTTTATTCCAAATTAATAGAAATCCAGAACCCTAACCATATCAATTTAATATAATCTTGTTGGTAAACATGTTTTCTATGTGTATTCCAATCAGTTTGTTTCTAGGTGGTGTAGTTTTAGAGATATTTCACTTTTTCTGTAGGAAGATTGCACACGACCATTGACAATGCCTTGAGTTTGCCATACGCGTAGTGAAAAACGTCAGTTTTATTCCAAATTAATAGAAATCCAGAACCCTAACCATATCAATTTAATATAATCTTGTTGATAAACATGTTTTCTATGTGTATTCCAATCAGTTTGTTTCTAGGTGGTGTAGTTTTAGAGATATTTCACTTTTTCTGGATGAAGATTGCTCACTGCCATTGAAAATGCCTTGAGGTTTGCCCATATGCTTAAGCTGTTCAACAACCACCACTTGGAGCGCCACAGTCGGCAGATATTACATGCTCTAGTATGGGAGTTGTCCCTCTCATCTGTTTATATACACGCTCTCTGATAAGGTCACCAGAAGTGTGCCCTGCCCCATAACGAGGCTGAGTCACTTGGGAATGAGCATCTTTCCAAGATGGTGTGATAAATAACAAAAAGCACAAACCAAAGTGTAAAGAGTTTCTACCCATAAAGTCCCAAGTGACATTGGCAGAAGATGAATGACCGATAACTTGTAATTGCAACCTGCCATTGCAATAGATGACTATCGCCAAAAAGGTAGAAGATGGTGGATAAAAATAATAAACCACAATCTACTGCATCAGCTCTTCCATTTTTGCGATTGCTCACAGACTCCATTCAGGTTTTAAAAATAACAGAATTTAGAACAAACTTGTCATGGCAGAGACCCAATCCTAAATACTAATAAAATGCCATGGAAGAAATTGTGTTCACAAAAATCTTTATTTCATAGAAATAAGTTAAACAAGATACAACTCAATAACACTGGTCTTTAGGAGAGATCCCCTCCGACTGAACACACAAGCCTGGTTCAGCTATGGTTGGTTGGTTGTTGGAGTTTTACGCCCTGGAAACATCTAAGGTCATATCAGGACCGGGATATAACTTTGCTAGGGAGCCAACCAGTCCTTCTAATCCTAGTAAGGAAAGCAGCACGGCAAGGTAGTGACAATATTTGTGTAAGTCTTCGGTTTGACTCAGATAATGATTGCTCCTACAACATCCCCCCACGAGAAGCAAACTTTTCATTTACCCAGTCAGATATCCTGTCCACTTAATTGTTAGTTAACTAAGTCACTGTGATGGTCCACGGTCTTCCACACTGTCATGCACTCACGGAAGAACGCCAAGATTTAGTTTCAGTATGCTTCAACCTGGTTTATTACAAAATCTCTCTGCTCTCCGTGGGATCAAGTCAACTGACCCGCCCCCTAACTCACCAGGTCCCACGTCGCCTCTAGAGGTGGGTGGGGGATGAGCTAGCCACACACAGTAGAGGGCAGCCCAGTCGGGGTCTGCCCGGTGGCTAGCCTGCTGCCACCTAGCGCCGTTCAGTGTAACTGCATAGGTGTGCGGCATAGTGTCTGCCGCCACCGCATGATAGTGGGGCTCATGTACAGACTACTACATCACTATAAGAGTGTTTTCAAAATGAGCTGACACATGCCACCAGCATCATAGATCTACATGCTCGTCTGCAACCTGTACTTTTCCCACAACATAGACTATACTCCATAGTGTTCTGTGTGCCGCGGTGCCTATGGAACCGACCGCATCTGCAGCTTCTACTTTTACAATTCAAAATCCTATGTCACAACTTGTTGAAAGCACTGTCGCTACGTTGAAGTTACGTAGCTATATGTTAATTAATAGTATTGTGATTCATACACCAGGTACCTTAGAGTGGGACAAGCCTTCAAGGGGGAGCCAATATAGCACTTCCACAAGCGCTCTCTCCAGGCGCTGCCCAGAGAAACCCCTGAGTACTCCTAAAGAGGGCAGAGTACAGTGCGCACACTCCATCTGTTTATACTACAATCAACAATATTCTTCAGAAATAGCTGCTAACCAATCAACGCACAGATGATTGCTAAATGCTGAGTAGCAACAAGTGTCCATTTGTTGCTACCATACCTGGTGGTCAGCATTTTTAGGATAGGGCAGGAAAGGACTTGCTTGCTCAGTGTCAGGATAATGGGCTGAGCGGCATTGGGACATGATACAGTTACTGCTGAAGCAAATGGTGTTAGAATGTTGAGGTGCTTGCCAGAATTTATTTGGCATGTTTTCACTTCAAATATCTCCTAAATTAGCAAATAAAAATAAAAGTTACTTCAAACTAAAGTGAAGTAGATTACAACAACCATTCTAATGTGTGTAACCCAGAAAATGGCAGAAATTCAAAAACCATTGGACTATGCAACTTTAATTTCCAGAGCGAATGACGTTTGGTTCTCAAGTCACAAGTCAGTACCCGTCCTCATATGAATTATGACCTTAGCTGTTGCAAGGACGTAAAACTCCAAGAACCAATCAACCAACGTCTCTAACATTTCTAAAGCTGAATAGCAGCCATACACCCTAGCTTGGTCCCCCAGCCACGCACAAGCAGTCCTTAGGCTTGGCACAAACCATTACAGCATCGGACCATATATGGAAGATCTGCAAGGAGGGACCAGTGTAGTTGTTCCTCCTTGCGGCATGCGCTACTCTGCGGTGGCTCATCGTCAAGGCATTAAGCCCATAGGCCATCAATTTATTAAGCCTATGACATATACCAGAAAGACATATTGGCAGAAAGGAAGAAAGTGAAAACCACTGATCCACCTAAATACAAACACCTGAAGAATGAAATAGAAGATGAATGCAAAAAAGCAAAAGATGAATGGTGGAATAAGAAGTGTGAAGTAGTGGAACAACTTGAGTCTCAACATCGTTCAAGAGAGATGCACAAGAAAGTGAAAGAGATAACAGGTCAAGGATACAGACAGAGAAGCAGTAAATGTATCAAGAACAAAGACGGCAAAATGCTCTTTGAAGAAGATGAAATAAAGTCCAGATGGGAAGAATATGTAAACAAACTATACAATGATGACAGAGGGAACCCACCCACAATTGAGAAAGAAGATGGGAATATTATATTAGTATCAGAGGTTGAGAAGGCTATCAATGATCTAAAGTCAGGTAAGGCTCCTGGAAGTGACCAGATAACATCAGAAATGATAAAAAGGACTAGATGAAGTGGGGATTCAAATCATTCATAAGCTAGTAAATGACATCTATGAGACTGGATTTATACCATTGAATATGAATGAATCCATATTTGTACGACTCCCAAAGAAGCTAAAACCAACATTGTGTACTAAGTGCAGAACACTAAGCCTGATGAGTCATATGTTGAAGATGATCCTGAAAATAATTTTACTGAGAAACAGACAGAAAATTGAAGAACAAATCAGTAACGTACAAAGTGGGTTTATATCTGGAAGAGGTACACGTGAAGGGATTTTCAATATGAGAATGATTTGTGAACGTTATTGTGAAGTGAACCAGGATGTTTATGCCTGCTTTATTGACTATGAGAAGGCCTTCGACCGAGTCAATCATGAACTGTTAATCAAATGTTTACAAGATATTGGTGTCAATGGCAAAGACATTAAACTAATTGTGAACTTATACTGGACACAACATGCATTTATAAAAATGGAGCAGGGCCTATCGGATGAAGTTATGATTAAACGAGGAGTTCGACAGGGGTGTGTATTGTCACCATGTCTATTTAACCTGTACACAGAGATGATTTTCAGACACATTGAAGATTGCAAGGGAGTGACAATAGGTGGCATGAATGTCAACAATCTTAGATATGCCGATGACAGTGTAATACTAGCAGACAGTGAGAAAAACCTACAAGATATAGTGAATAGAATCAATAAAGCTGGAATACTATTCAACATGAAGATGAATGCCAGGAAGACCAAAACAATGGTTATAAGTAAAAAGACAGATAAACCAAATGTTAATATAACCATAGATGGCACAAACATAGAACAAGTATCCGAATTCATATATCTCGGACAAAAGATTACAAATGATGGGAGATGTGAGGAAGAAATTAAAAGAAGGATAACAATAGCCCGAACAACATTCTCCAAAATGTATAGAGTGTTAACATCAAGTAAGATATTAATACAAACAAGGAAGCGTATTCTTCAGTGTTATGTGTGGTCTACTCTAATGTATGGGGCAGAGACATGGACAATCTCTAAGAAAATGTACAAACGTTTAGCAGCATTTGAGATGTGGACTTATCGAAGGATGATGAAAATATCATGGACAAAGAAGATCACCAACAAAGAAGTTCTCAGAAAAATTAAAAATAAGAAAAGCTTGTTTGCCACTATACAGACAAAGAAACTTATTTATTTTGGCCACATCATTCGTCAGAGTTCAATATACCGTACATTGTTGGAAGGGAAGGTGAATGGCAGCAGAGGGAGAGGGAGACCAAGAACATCATGGTTTACAAATATTTCACAGTGGACAGGCTTGAATTATTCAGTCTATCAGAACAGCACAACATCGGGACAAGTGGAGAACCATTGCATCCAACCCTCGACTAGAGGACGGAACTATTGATTGATTGATTGATATACCAATACCTGCATCTATTTTTGGATTGATCTTTACATTCCCTAAATACATATAATTAAAATAAAACTCTCAAATTGAGATGGCGGTACATAGTTATTGCACAATATAACCGTAAATCGGACCTATGGGTTTAACGCCTTGACTGCTCCGTCGCAGAGTATCGCACGAAGAGAGGAACACCTACACTGGTCCCGATGTAAGCCTTTACACCAAGCCTAAGGACTGCTTGTTTGTGGCGGGGGACCAAGCTACCATTCACCCATGCTAGACGTCTCGGTGATGCGACGTCATCAGCGGAGACAGTCGACAGAACACAGGCGCCATCTTGTGGCAGCTTCTCGCATCAACCACAATCCCCGCCTCCCAGCGTCCCTCCCTCCCTCCGCACGCCGCCATTTTGTCAACAAACCGACGAACTACAAACCAATCCACACAGCCACCATTTGTAACGGCCAAGTCTCCATTAACACCCTCCAATCAATAAGAGTGCGGTTAGTGGTTTTCTGCGCAAGGAATTCCACGATAAATATCCTGTGTTTAACGTCAGTGAATTATGCATAAGACGAGGTCTGACCGCGCGACTTCCGAGCAACGAATAGTTACGGTTAGTGCCGCCAGCTAGCGACACTGATTGCGCAATCATGGAAGTGCGGTGCACCCGGAGCGCCCCTCTCGGGGAAATGAGGAAGTTAGCCCATTCATCATTAATTCGCATTGTGGGCGCCTGTTCCTCGCGAGATCTCGTTCACCGTCAGTGAGGTTGTCATTGATAAGCCAGTACGTGACCGGTGTAGGACGTTCAAAACACTACCCCATTCAGAACACTACGGTAGTGTTTTGAACCTAGGTTCAAAACACTACCGTAGTGTTTTGAGCTTAGGTTCAAAACACTACTGTTAAGTTCAAAACACTACCCCTACGTACGTTGAAAACACTACCCAAGTTCAAAACACTCATGACACGGCAGTAGCATAAAGTATACAACCAAATTATATTTATTGTACAATTTGTGTAATAAATGTGCCGATATTGTTTATGGCTTCAAATCAGTGAAAACTATGAGTAATTGACATTTCTTGGTTTATTTTGAAATTCATATATTAAATGATCAGTGGAAACTGAAACACAACGTAGCGATACGCCCAGAAGTGATGGATGAATATGATGAACGGCATTTGACGTCAGGTTATGGTGCTGTCACATAACGACGCTTCTCGCCAAAGTGCGTTGACGTATGTGATTTTTTTTGCGCTATGTCGGGATACGTCAGGAAGCGTTACGCGCGCGTTGCATGTGCGTTGGTCTATGTTGATCTACAGCGACGTTCGGCGGTGCGCGTCAGGTGGTCGGCAAAGTTTTGTGCTTGCACAAAACTTTCGACATGCAACAATGCGCGGGTGCCAACGTAATGGCGACGTAATGGTGCTGTCACATTACAAATTTTCTCTCCGACGTGCGTCGACGTGTGTCACTTTTTGGCGAAACTTCGGACACGTCGGGAAGCATTACCCGCGCGTTAGGCGCGCCTCGGTACACATCGGTACACTTTGATTGACAGGCGACGGTCGTCGAGCAATGCCGGAGCGTGTCGTGGCGCGTCGAGGGTCGGCAGGGCGCGTCAGGAAATCGGCGAAGTTTTGTACTTGCACAAAACTTTCGACGTGCGACAATGCGCGGGTGCTAATGGGGCTGTCACATTACGACGTATCTCGCCAACGCGCGTCGACGTGTGTGATTTTTTGCTGCAACGTCGGCTTCGTCAGGAAGCGTTACGCGCACGTTAGGCGCGTGTTGGTATTCGTTGATGGATGGTGATGGTCGGCGAGGATCGGTGGTGCGCATCATCGCACGTCGAAAGTTTTGTGCTTGCACAAAACTTTGGACGTGCGACAACGCGCGGGTGCCAACTGTTGTATACCTATTCCATTATGTACTATCATGAATCCATACTTTGATGTACACTGGCAGGCATGGGCACCAGGAGGTACAAGATGGCTGAAGAATAAACACTACACAGTCTCCCTCACAATCCAACATAACTCAACTTAACATGGTGACAGCTGGGTGGAACCTGCCCTTGCAATGAGCTCTGTCAACAGGAAGTCAACAACAACAACAATGGTATGGTGTTGATCTGTCAATGGACAACTGTGAGCTCTGGAATGAGAGTATTGTTGAGATGTGTGAGTGATAATAGGGAACCATGCTGCCTGCTGTGCACTCTGAACTCTGGATGCAAGGTTGACCTCTGCCAGAATTAATGGGCATTGACAACTTTGGCTGTAACTAAGTCAAAAATGGTCCGATCTGGATGCTGTCAAGTGCATTCTGTGCAGGACAGAGCCCATTAATATGTGTGCTGTGTCTGATGAAGATAGAAAGTGAAGAAATGCCATGCAGAATTTGAAATTGGTTCAGTAAGTAAGGCCTACCACAGATCTCGATCCACTGCAAGTGTAAAAACATGCTGTTTTCCCTCTTTGGAGTGAAAGTGTAGTGTCCTGACAATATTGCCAATTTTCTGACTACCACCAACTTGTTATCATTGTGCATAGTTGTGTTAATCCTTGTGTGCTAAGTCCTAGACACCAAACATGGCTACTAATTTGGGAGTTCCGTTACCACAACTGAACTGGGACATCAGGGATCAAACTTATGCATTCAGTGAATGGAAGAGCTTCCTTAACAGCTACTTTGTGATCAGTGATGTAGAAAATGAAAAGAAATGGCACTACATCTTGCTGTCAGCTGGTACCAAAGGTCATGAACTCTGGAATTCATGGGGTCTGAGTGATGAAACAAAGAGAGACCCAGCTAAGGTATTTGAACAGTTTGAAAAACATTTGGTGGGAACCCTTAACAAATGGGTTATGCGACTTGAACTGGCTAGTTTGGTCCAAAAAGAAGGTGAAGCTGTTGATGATTATATTTGCCGTCTCAAAGCTAAGGCGAATATGTGCACTTTCTCAAATGAGGAGATGAAAAATGAGCAGATAACGTTTCAGTTGATCAAAGGTATTTTCTGGCCTGAAGCACGGAAGAAGTTGATTGAGAAGGGAAACACACTGAAACTAGAGGATGCAATTAAATGTGCTGACTGTTACCAGGCAACACTTCAAAATACTAACAGTTTTGCTGGTACCACTAGTGCCTCAATCAACACATTCGAGTACCACAACACTTGTCGTTTCTGTGGAACATCGCATCCACCGAGGAAATGCCCAGCATATGGCAAGAAGTGTAATAATTGCCAAAAGATGAACCATTTTGGTAAAGTGTGCCGTCAGAAATGCGATCAGAGCACCAGAGCTGGGAAGAAGGACTCTGGTGGTGCCAAGACCAAGCATCGACAATCCCGTTCCAAGAGCAGACATAGGGATAATCATAGGACTGTACATGACTTTGACTGTAATAGAAGTTCCCCAAATGATGACGCTCTTGACTGTGAGGAGGTGACAATCCAGGTATGTGACTTTGATGCAATGGAGAGACAGTCAATCTTTGCTAAATTGAATGTAAAGCCTCCTGATGTAAAGTGCAAAGTGACTCTCAAGGTCAAAGCGGACACAGGTGCCAATGGTAACATCCTACCATTGCGATGCCTACGGCAGATGTATCCGAATGAAAGACATCCTCAGTGTATGTTACAGCGTAGCTCTGTCAAACTTACTGCTGTAAAATGGCACAGACATTGAACAATTAGGTACAATGGTTATGCAGATCCAATTTGAAGACTCCAAATGGATCACTGCCAGATTCTATGTGTGTGACACTAAGGGGCCAGCCATTTTGTCGTGTGGGGCCTCTGAAAGGTTGAAACTTATAAGCATTTCACAGAGCAAAAATATCAGTGTTGTTCATGAAAATAAATTGCAGTCCCACACCACTGTCCCTAGCAGTAGACCAAATAAACATGAGGTCAAGCCTGAGATTTCTGACAGGAGTGCCCTGCGACAAGCTTATCCTGAGTGTTTTGAAGGCATTGGTCGAATGCCCAAACCATACCATATTGAGTTAAAAGATGATGCTACCCCAGTTATTTCTGCTCCACGTAAATATCCCATTCAGCTGAGACAGGAAATTTGTGACAAAATTGAAGAAATGGTGAAACTTGGTGTTGTAGAAAAATGTTCTGATGAAACTGCTTGCGATTGGGTCAGCTCCTTAGCATTTTCCCGTAAAGCATCTGGTGAGCTTAGGGTGTGTTTAGATCCTAAAGATCTCAACCAAGCAATTAGGCGTACACATCATAAGACACCTACACTAGAAGAAATCAGTCACAACTTCTCTGGCTCAACTGTGTTTTCTAAACTTGATGCTAAGAATGGGTATTGGAGCATTGTTTTAGATGATGAAAGCAGTATGTTATGCACATTCAACAGCCCTGCTGGTAAATACAGATTCCGTTGTTTACCATTTGGCTTGTGTGTTTCTCAAGACATCTTTCAGAAATACATGGATGAGATCATTGAGAAAGCAGGTGTCGGTGTGGATGGCATTGCTGATGACATCGTTGTACATGGTAAAGATGAGTCGAAACATGATGAAGCTCTACTACGATTAATGAAGGTATCCAAAGAGTATGGTCTAGTATTTCGCTTTGAAAAGTGTGAAATCAAAAAGAAGATGATTGAATTCTATTGTCTGATCTGGTCCAAGGATGGTATGAAGCCTGATGTAAAGAAATGTGATGACATTCGAAACCGTCCTGCTCCCCAGAATAGGCAGGAGCTCCAAAGCTTTCTTGGTCTCATACAGTATTTAGGGCCCTTCATACCACACTTGCCGACCAAGACCAGTGTATTACGCTTATTGTTGAAATCAGATGCTGATTGGAGTTGGGATGTAGAACATAATGCTGCTTTTGAGTCACTAAAACAGGCTATTCATGAAGACATGCAGTTGCGATATTTTGATCCTAACCTAGCATTTGAACTAGAGGTTGATGCGTCTATCCTTGGATTAGGTGCTGCTCTCATTCAGAATGGGAAGCCTGTTGCATTCGCTTCCAAAGCACTTACTCCAGCTGAGACCAGGTATGCAAACATAGAGAGAGAGTTGCTAGCTGTTGTATATGGACTAGAAAAGTTCCATACATATATTTTTGGTCGCTCGCTGATTGTTTTTAGTGATCATAAGCCACTAGAAAACATTAAGCTGAAGCAGCTAAGCCAAGCTCCTCCTCGGTTGCAGCGCATGTTGTTGCGCATCCAGCCGTATGATATTGACTTGAAATACCGTCCTGGAAAGGAGATGGTCTACGCTGACTACTTGTCACGAATAGCACCCTCTCCTGGACCGAGTGTAGAACTTGAACAAGCGATACACATGGTACAGATCTCAGTCAACCAGCTTGAAAAGTTGCGCTTAGGTAGTAAGCAAGATGTTGAGATATCGGCATTGGCTGAGCAGATTATTCGAGGTTGGCCACAACAGGTTAGACAAGTTCCAAAAGTTATTCGGAGCTACTGGTCTATGAGAGACTATATGTCTGTTGAAGATGGGCTTGTATATGCCGGAAATAGACTTGTTATTCCAGAGTCTTTCCGCAAGGAATATCTCGAACGCATTCATGCCAGTCACCAAGGTATCACCAAGTCCCAGTTACGAGCAAAGGAATGCCTATACTGGCCAAACATGTCATCTGACATAGAGACACTAGTAAGTGATTGTGTAATATGTCTACAAAATTCAAAGAGTACCCAAAAGGAGCCTATGCAGCCACATGACCTTCCCTCCCAACCATGGGAAGTACTGTCCAGTGACTTGTTTGAGCTGCATGGCCATACATATATTGTATTGGTTGATCATTTCAGTAAAATGCCCTTTGTACGTGGTCTTCATTCATTGACCAGTCTTGAAGTTATCAAATTTTTCAAGGACATGTTTGCCATTCATGGTGTACCAAAACGACTGTACACTGACAATGGTCCACAATATGATGCGGCATTGTTCAGAAAATTTGCCATGGTATGGGAGTTTGAACATATTACAAGCAGCCCACGATACTCGCAGAGTAATGGTGTGATTGAGAGAACAGTTGGTATTGTTAAAGCGGTCCTGAAGAAAGCCATGCAGTCTGGGACAGATCCCCAGATGGCGCTTCTGTGCCTCAGAAGTACCCCGCTTGGACCAAGAGTCCCAAGTCCAGCTGAGTTGCTGTATGGAAGGAAGGTCCGTTCAAATCTCCCTGCCAAGGATGAAATTCGACAGTCAGTTAGTGATCATCATAATTGGTTGAGTGACAATGCAAAAAGGTCATCACAGTATTATGACCAAAATGCAGGTCCTGAGTTGCCAGGATTACTCCCTGGTATGAAAGTACTGATGCAGGAACCAGGCAAATCTTCATGGGTTCCTGGAACTGTAAAATCAGTGTGTAAGGAGCCTCGATAATACATGATCAAATCGCCTAATGGAAATGTATTACGGCGTAACCGTCGTTTCTTGAAAGAGCTTAGTGCAGAGGCTAGTAAGAAACTTGGATTTAGCCGAGAATCAACTGACCTAGAGAGCCCTTGTTCTGAAGCTGAACCCCTTCCACAAAGCCAATGTTCTGGGAATGAGCAGTCTGTGACTTGCTCGCCCACAAGACCACCCACTGAAAAGAGTGTGAGGTTTAGTGAACGCGCAAACCTCACAGTCATTCGAAGTGACCAACCGGTCAAAGAGGTATTTAGTCGTAGACAGTCTGAAAGAACAACTAAAAAAACATCAAGACTAATTGAACAGTGCGGAGTCATGGTTAATTTTGGTTCTTAGACTTAGTCAGTAGTATGTCTGAGCATTAGACTTATTATGTTGTCAGTCACAACTTTTATATACATTCAAAGTTAATCACAGTATTAGTCAACTGCAAGAGAAACTATTATCAGAATTTGCGTATTGGAGGAAATATTCAATATTATCTTTCAATGAAGTAACTGCAATAGTAATAGTGGTGCACATGTATAAACCTAAATATTCTCAGCATGATGAGAAATTGTATTGACATCCACATAGGTATATAACTTGTACACATCAACATGATTATTGTAACACAGGAAGATTGCTGCTTTTCATTTATAAGAAAAGGGATGTTGTATACCTATTCCATTATGTACTATCATGAATCCATACTTTGATGTACACTGGCAGGCATGGGCACCAGGAGGTACAAGATGGCTGAAGAATAAACACTACACAGTCTCCCTCACAATCCAACATAACTCAACTTAACACCAACGTTATGGCTACGCATGGGGCATGTCGAAATACGTTAAACGCGCTGGAAGATCGTTATGCAAACGGTAGGCACATGCCGCGCACGCGTGAGGCTTGTTCCCACACGTTGCGCCAAACGGTTGCTTTGTTTGTTGTTGTTTTACGTCCTACCAACATCTAAGGTCATATCAGGATGGCGCGCCAACTTTTTTTTTTTTTTTCTCATAACGTCGGCTACACGCTACCAATACGTTGAGCTGACGCCAAAAAGTTTGACGTGTCTCGACGATTAAAAGTGATTTTGCGCATTGGCGGCACGCTGGCGAGAAGCGTCTTGATATCTACTTTACAAAAATTATATGGCTACCATGATTAAGTTCCCGTCAAGCTCTTTCCATTGCTATGTTTCATTGAGATCAAATGCATTTTCAAAATGTTCACACATACCTACTATAAATTCGCCCATGAGTGTGCATTGTCACAAGTCGGTGCCCGCCCTAATATGACCTTAGATGTTGCTAGAACATAAAACAACAATCAACAACAACAACCCCTACTGCCCCACCTTACTGCATTCTTCCCCACCTTACTGCATACTGCATCACGCTACTACAAATGAAACTGAATATGCAGTAATTATAACATATTGGAGTAGTGTTTTGAACTTAAGGGTAGTGTTTTGAACTTAATGATAGTGTTTTGAGTGTGGCCACAGTAGTGTTTTGAACCTACCTTCAACTAGGTTCAAAACACTACTGTAGTGTTTTGAACCTAGGTTCAAAACACTACCGTAGTGTTTTTGTGGGGCAGTGTTTTGAACTTACTACACCGGCCTCCTCCTACTAAGGAGGATGTGGGGAACAATATCATAATGCGTTCATGATTGCCAAAATTGGCAAAAGTGATCCTAAAAAGAATTGTGGAGTGATTACGACAGGTTCACATACTAATCTATACAGTGTTCAGAACCTCCAGTGAGGTCATGGTCACGGGACCAGTGTCATGGAATATCTCAAGGATGTGGCGTTCTCTGTGGCGGAGTGGGTAGAGTGTCTGACTTTTTTCTAGGTCAGACTCCTAATCTGAGGGTCGGCGGTTTGATTCCCCATGCCCCCAGCACTGCCAATTTGGATTTCTACCGCTGTGTATAACTTACAGCGTCATCAAAGGCCGGTTGCTCTCATACCATGTCTATATGGTGTGGGAGGTTAAAAATCCCTTGGGTCAGTAAAAGTGTAGGCTCGGGCTTTCTATCGACCAGCAGTGGAATGAGGAAGACCAGTCGTCGATGACTTAAATTTTCCCTGCTTAAACAAGTAATGGACCAAAAAATAAATAAAAATATGGAACTCCATTTTTAGAGTAGGATTCAAAGCTACACTTCCGGCATTCTGGGAAGGGCCGGGTCATACTGTGTTTCCACCTGGGCTTATTATACAACCTACCCTATTATTGGGTTGCTGAATGAGTTGAGCGTCCACCTCCCATTTTGGTAAGTGGTAAGTTTCGGTTAGGAATTTGAACCTCCGGGTTCCAACCCTAGTCAAGTCAAACCAATGACATAAAAATTAATACTTGTCACTACATCGCCTGGCAGGATATGACAAGGAGCGGTGGAATGAGGAAGAAAGGAAAAGGAAAGTTTGTTTTATTTAAAGACACCTCTAGAGCACATTGATTTTTAGCATTGGCTATTGAACATCAAATATATTTCTTTGGAGAAAACCCACTGCCGCCACATAGGCTACTCTTTCCGATAAGTAGCAAGGAGTCTTTAATATACACTTTCCCACTGACAGGAATGGAATAAGGAAGAATAAGTGTCTGCGATTGACAATTTCCCTGCCAAACACCCAAAAAAACACCATAAAAACAGTGGTATCTTACCTGACGGAGTGAACAATTCCCATTATTAATGTAACCCCTGCCCTACAATTAATTTGCTGTGAGTGTACTGGAAACCACGGTCGTCGGAGAGGCCCCACCCATCCACCTCCTCAACCATCACCTATCACCCATAGGTATTTATCAATACACCACACCTGTGTGAAATGCGTTGCATCGGTTTGCTAACCACAGAACGCGTTTGAGACAGTCACTGTGATGCACTCATAATGACTAAGCCACCAGGAGTTCCTTATTCCAGTGATATATTCCACGACATGCCACTCCACCGCATCCTGTGTTATTCACTAAGTCCGCCATCATTGTTTCCATTCTAATCGGCGTTTAAAACGCTTTTCCCCTTGATTACAAAAAATAATTTTGAATTCACTCTATTATATCAGAAACATAAAATATAATGCTCTGTTTGAAATCGGTCTTAAAAGTTTTGTTTACCGGGTATAAAGGGTAAAGTGATACATTGTAGCAAAAGCTTGGTTTTTTTTTGTGGGTTTTACATCCTAGCAAGATTAAAGGTCATATCAAGACGAGTGAGAGTGCACACTCATGGTGACATTAATTTTAGAGTCCCACTTGGCATGCTTGGAGACTAGGCTGCTGGTGCTATAACCTGATATCAAACTCAGTCACATTACCCCGAAACAGCTAAGCAACCAGTCCTTGTCGTATCCTATTAACTGATTAATGTCAAGTGCCAGGCTAGGTAGCGACAAGCATCAATTTTGTAAGTCATTGGGTTGACTCAACCGAGATTGAAACATGTGACATTCTTCACACAGACCAGACGGGGTGGCCGAGTGGGTTGGAGCGTCCGTCTCCCGTGCTGGTAGATCGTGGGGTCGTGGGTTCGAGTCCCGGTCGAGTCAAACCAATGACTTTAAAATTGATACTTGTCGCTTCCTAGCCAGGCGCTCGGCATTATTAGGATAGGGCAAGGACTGGTGTGCTCAATGTCAGGATAATATGACTGAGTGGGATATCAGGTCATGGTGCCGGCGGCCTGGTTTCCCAGTGGGACAGCACTATAAAGTCGCCATGAGTGCGCACTGTCACAAGTCGGTACCCATCCTGATATGACCTTAGATGTTGCTAGGACGTAAAACAACAACAAAACAAACAAAAAACAAAAAACATTCTTCACAGGAAACCTGCACACTTAGCGATAAACTTGGTAAATCTGTGACTCTACCAGTCTTGTTCACATATTTCACACTTTCTAAATACAAAACAAGAAGTCTAGATTTAGATCCAGAGTAAGAGTCACTACTGTTGATGGTAACAATTGGAGAACCAAACTGCAGTAAGTGTTTAACGAGTACTAACCAGACCAACCAACTATCTATCTGCTACTGAATTGCAGGCAATTAAATACCTTATCAGCAGCTACTGTGTGATAAGATAACACCAACACTACAGCTGGCCAGCATTGAAAACAAGCCTGAATACCCAGGCTTATATGCTATGGACAGTATAAATACAGCCTAAACATTTAAACTAGATATGTCTAGAGTTGCTACTATACCTGGTACCCGTGTTTAACTTCAAGTAAAACAAAGCACATTTTGATCGATAGCTATTTTTTTGTTGTAAAGTAAATATTGTTAATATTTACATCGGTTCATAACTAGGGTAAGGAATGGGTAGTATTGGCTCTTCGGGCTATAACTATACGATTCTGAAACGATTGTCGTGAGTGGGTGGCATTCTATTTGGTGAGCTACAATGGCTACACGTCAGTGTTTTCCTCCAGACTCTTATAGCACAGAGACCCAACCCAGTCCATTCACTATCGTCTAAATATAGCAAGCATAATGTCATTGACATTCCCGGAAAATACACAACATATATTCCGAAGATCACATATCTTTCAGTGACGAGCTAATTAAAGTTGCATGGTCTGATTGCGATTTCTTTATCTAAACCAAAACGATTGGATATATTTGATTCTATATAATAGTATATCTCTAACTTATAAGGAGAGGGACGTAGCTCAGGTGGTAGCGTGTCCACCTGTGAAGATGCAGGTTATCCTATCGATCCTGCTCAGTGGACATATTTCCAGGTTGGGCTATCTTCCGTTCCAA
This sequence comes from Branchipolynoe longqiensis, assembly GCA_030323885.1. Classification (NCBI taxonomy): domain Eukaryota; kingdom Metazoa; phylum Annelida; class Polychaeta; order Phyllodocida; family Polynoidae; genus Branchipolynoe; species Branchipolynoe longqiensis. The sequence goes on from CM059203.1 coordinate 15,349,927, forward strand.
CCAGTGGTCCAAAACTGGTTCATTGAAGGCTGTGGCATGTGCTGTCCTGTCTGTGGGAAATTGCATATAAAAGACCCCTTATTGGGAAAAAGTAGCCTATGTGGCATCAGCGGGTTTCCACAATGACCATATGTTTGGCGTCCAATAACCAATGATACAAATCAATGTTCTCTAGACATCTAGAGGCGTCGTTAAATAAAACAAACTTTTATAACTTATAACCTTGTCAACCTGATATATGTGAAGTGGGCGTGTCTACTCGCCTAAGCAATTTGCACGCGCGCAAATTGCGCGCGCGCATATTGTGCGCGCGCAAATTGCTAACACTTGTGCACGTGAGGGTTCTCGGTGGTAAAGCGTTGCTTAGCGACTAGCTAAGCAACGATTAGGGGTCGGGCGTTCGGGGCCAGACCCGGTGGACGTGTTTCTACACGCTCCGTCGTTTTCCACCGATATTTAGGCTTTTTAGGGTCAAAATTCTAAACTAAATTATAGAAACCACACGGGAGGGAACGGGAGACCTTTATCACTATTTATGTTGGTATCCATGTTAGTCTTTGGTTAAGAATAAACCGTGAGCTCTTCTGAAGGTGAATCAGGACGTTCCTTGCATTCTTTACTATCCTCCAGTCTTATTGTAGATTAACCGCTATGGAACCTTGATATTCAATTGCTTTCTATGAACTGAGAGGCCTTAAGCCTAAGTCGGCCTTCTGCAAGTAATGCACCCCTCTGCGGGAATCTAATAACTGACGCATTCACAGAATTAACGTAGTGTTACTTTTAGGCTAGAACCACGACGTATAATGCAAACTAAATAGTAGAGACAGCGGCAGCAACTCGTGCTGGACTGCGCATATTTGGATTCAGTTAGTAACATTCATAATATCTCCAACGACGAAGGGGGCAGCCAGTAGTTGAAATAACTGAATATAAATACACTTCAGGCCGATAAATGCGCACGATGGCAAATCTAGTATTTAGACAATACTCTGGCTGGCGCCTTCAGTCCGGGGCGGACACCGATGACGGTCAACGCGCAGGCGGGGGAGGTAAGGCTACAACGGCGGCGGCTGGCCCAAGGAAATTCACATGGAAACAATTAATTATATTAACACGTAGGCTCGCCTTAGGCGGGGGCGGAAAAGCCGTACGGTTAAATATGTATCTACAAAGTAACGGAACAATTCAAAAGCCATCACTCTATTTTAACTTCAAGGAAACACACAGACAGGGAGATAAAAGATTCACCCTTACCCAGAGTAGGGGTGAAGCACAACCCTGTTTAAATTCGAGAAAAAAGTGCTTCAGTAGGAAGTAACTGTGGAGGAAATGGTTCCAGTGTGCAGTGTTTATCTACATTGGGACATAGTTGGTGAAATGGGAGAGAATGCAAAAAGACAAGATGACATCCACAGAAAGGTCTTAATTAGCATTCTGCATGAATTCATCATTAAAAAAATATTGGTAAAAATGAAGAAATATTTAAGAATATGTTTTCCTTCTTAGATTAAGAATGTATATAGTAATTTCATTTACCCAGCCTTCGAACACTTTTTCTAATGGGTTCTTCAGCAGCCCGTTAAAAAAAAAGTGCTGTGGGAGTAACTACTCGTCAATGTTGTTTGTTGGAGTTTTTACATCCTGGCAACATCTAAGGTCACATCAGGACGGGTACCAACTTGTGGCAAGTCACACTCATGGCGACTTTATAGTGCTGCCCCACTGGGAAATCAGGCTGCCAGCACCATGACCTAATATCCCACTCAGTCACATAATCCTGACACTGAGCTAACCAGTCCTTACCCTATCCTATTAATACCGAGTGCCAAGCTAGGAAGCGACAAGTATCAATTTTGTAAGTCATTGGTTTGACTCAACCGGGAATTGAATTCCCGATCTCCAGTATGGGAGGCCTGCACTCTAACGATTCGGCCACCGTGTCCAGTACTCACCAACGAGTAGTGCCACTGCCAGTGGTAATCTGCCCAGTGTGTTCATTCATAGATATTACACAGCGCCATTTGTAAACAAACAAGCAAAAAACATAACGTGAATCTCATTTTCAATCGGACATGACTCAGGTCTATTTGACTGCGAAACTGAACCGAAGTTGCGCCCGGTGCGCCACCTAGCGGCAAAGAGGAGAACTAGGCCCCGGTAATGGACACGCCACCTGGTGGCCTGCCAAGGGCTGGGCGGGAGTGCGCAGCCGTCGGTTTGTACTGGATGCAAACACGAGATACCACAATCGCTGATCGCACTGTCACGTGTGGGCAATATAATGTCCAAGAGAACTGCTTTTTTATTTATTTATTTATTCTTTTTACTGTTTTTTTTTCTTCTCTTCCCACTCTTCTGGGCTTCGCCCCCCCCCCCTACCTTTTTATTTATTTATTCTCTTTACTGTGTTTTTTCTTCTCTTCCCCCCTTTCTGTGCTCCTCTTACATTTATATTTTTTATTTTTGTAATCCTTGTTGTCTCTATCTCACGCCGAGAGCCTTTGCGTGGTAAATCTTACACGACAGATTTTTCTATGTGGGTTACTAGCTCGGGTTGAATTTAATCTGCTTGCCTGCTTTGAGGCGCTTTTCTTTATTATAAAAAATTTATTTAAACAATTTAAATAAATTTAAAAAAAGGATGGGAATATATGATTTGTCAGCGCTGGAACATGTATCTTTCAGCTGCATAACCTTTTTTGAGCTTCAGACATTTCTTTTAGATAAATATATTTTCGGTTAATCGTTATAATGTGCATTACATTAGTTTGAAGTAAGCTTTTATCTTAAATGTCTAACTTTTGAGATATTTTAAGGTAGTTAGTTGGTTGTTGTAGTTTTAGGTTCTGTCAACATCTCCGGTCATTTCAGGATGGGTACCGACTTGTGGCAGTGCACACGCATGGCGGCTTTATAGTGCTACCCCACTGGGAGACCAGGCTGCCAGAACCATGAACTGATATCCCATTCAGTCACGTTATGCTGAGCATCTAGCTAGGAAGTGACAAGTATCACTTTTTAAGTCCTTAGTTTGACTCGACAACGGTTTGAACATGTGGGTTCAAATCCCATGATCTACCAAAACGAGAGACGGACGTTCAACTCATTCGGCCATCCCGTCTGGTCGATAACATACCAATATATATATATAGGCACATATAGTCTTCGTGTCAGGCCAATAGCTCGCAGGCAGGGCTCTATTAAAGCTGCATAGTCCGATGAAATATCAACTTTTCAAAACCAAACCAATTATCTAGATTTGATTTTACATATGTAACTTAGATACTGATGCACTTATTAAGCATTCGTTTCTGCGTAGAAGGCAATACTGAGTCAATTTAACAGAACCTGTTACTGCAGAAGTTTATGGTGTCAGAGTTTTGGCAAGCTTGCCAAAACTAATTTTCCATGTTTGCACTCAAAATATCTCAAAAGTTTACCATTTAAAATAAAAGTAATTTTGAACTAATGTCAAGTAGATAATAGTCACCGATCTAATATATTTATCTCAGAAAAAATACAGAAATTGAAAACCATCGGACTATGCAACTTTAAACAAACTTGCGGGGGCCAGTAACGAGGACTCTGCTCATACAACCCAGACACCCTCGTCCCGTCACCAACCCACGGCATTAATAAATCATCAAAGTCCCTCAGTCAATGTTTAGGAGACAGCTCCAGCAACACAAACACACAGCCACATACACACAGTCACATACACACAACCATACACAGTCACACACAACCACATACACACACAGCCACATACACACACAGTGACACACACAGCCACATACAGTCACACCAGATGCACATAGTTACATACACACTCAGACATAAGCCGTGTTCACACGGACAAAATGTGAGGCGAATCACACAAATCGAATCAGGTGAGTCGAATTAGCCGCCCGTTCACACGGGCAGTACTTGGGCCGGAAATCGAAATCTGCGCATGAGCAAGTCGATACTAAGCAGCGCCAGTTTGGGTTTGTCAATGTCGGCACTAGAGAATGTGGGTTAGACCTAGATATGTATGGACTGAACCGTATTGGTTTGGAACGGTCAAAACTTCTGCTGGGCAGTGAAACCCTAAAAATAAATCATGAAAAAAATATCTGTGCATAGATAGCGGTTTCATTAATTAAATTATATAATATGCGCTTTTGATCGACCGGAAAGTCAACAAACTAAGGTCGACTGTGCATGCGTGTGAGGTGCTTAATCCGCCTCAGATGCGTCCACACGGGCAAAATTATCCGCATCACAGAAATCGCCTCACGTAAACTACCTCGATAGGTGGTTTACAGGATCCGCATCACGTGAATCGAATCAGCCCTAATCCGCCTCAGACGTCCGTTCACACGACAAATGTGATGCGAACTATACAAGTCGCTTTCTACGAATCGATTTACATCACCCGTGTGAACAAGGCTTTAGTCACACATAGTCACACACAGTCTAACTCAGTCACATATAGTCACACACAGCTTCACACTCAGTCACACGTAGTCACACACATCTTCAGACTCAGTCACACAGAGTCACACAGAGTCTAACTCAGTCACATATAGTCACACACAGCTTCACACTCAGTCACACATAGTCACACAGAGTCACACACAGCCTCATACTCAGTCACACATAGTCACACACAGCCTCCCACTCAGTCACACAGACCCTCACATACCCTCAGACACACACACTGCTTCACACACCATTCCACATACAGTGTCACAGAGAACAAACACAGCCACACTAACAGTCACACATAGTCACACAGCCACGTACACATCCATACACACATCCATACAGAGTTACATCGTCACACACCAGACTCATAGCCACACAGTCAAACACAGCCACACACTCAGTCACACACAACACACACAGCCACAGTAACAGTCACACAGTCACACACAACCGCACACACAGGCAGACACACGGTCACACACATCTACCCACCTCTGCACACACAGTGACATATACAGGCACACACACAGTTACTTCTTGCCATAAGCTGCCAAGTACCAGGATAGGTAGTGACCAGTATAAACTTGTCATTGGTTTGACTCGGTCTGGTTTCGAACAAATGACCTGCTGCATTGGAAGTAAATGCTCAACTCATTTGGCAATCCGGTAAGCTAATACAACGGTCTCCGTGTAAAAACAAGCTTGTTTTATTTAACGGTGCCTCTAGAGCACATTGATTTTCATATCATCGCCCAGCGGACGTCAAAGATATGGCCATTCTGATTAAATTCTTTCAAAGAAACCCACTGACGCTACACAGGCTACTCTTTACGATAAGCAGCAAGGGGTCTTTTATTTGCAGTTTCCCACAGACAGGACAGCACATACCACACAGCCTTTGATGAACCAGTTGTGGACCACTGGTTGGAAGGGAAAATAGCCCAAACTGCAAATGGGTCCACTGAGCAGGATCGAGCGGATGACCCACACCTTCACAGGTGGACACTCTACTGCCTGAGCTACGTCCCGCTCCACTTTAAGTGTCAAGTCCCACATACTTAGTGTGCCCGGGTAAAATGCTACAGCGGCTTTTGTGACCTGCCTCCCATTGTACTGGAATATTGGGCACCTTCACAGATGGACACTCGACCGCCTGAGCTACACCCTGCTCCCAATGTCTAATGTATACACACACAATACACACAATAACACACAGCGTCTGCAAGATGAATTCAAACTAGAAAATGTATTATTGTACAGATCTCGGTTCAAGAGTATTTTTTATTTTTACCTAAATAGTTGTTCTCCCAGAACGTGCAAAAAAAGGCGGCTAGTCAAATGAAAGCATAAACTTTTGAATGGAAAAGTGTTACTTAGAATTGATCCTACAAACATCCAACTTATATTCTAGTGTACTTATGAAACATGTATTGCTGCATAGCAGGAATAGTAAATGCATTTAATCAGTTAATAGAAGCTGTAATTGCTGAAGATTGTGGTATTTGGCATTTTGATACACATGCTAAAATCTATTTTCTATGTTTTCACTTAAAATAATTCCAAAGTTAATCAGATTGGAGAGCTTACTTCGTTCGAAGCACGAAGCCCCACAATCCGTCACTCCATATAAAAGTAACAAAAAACTAAAGTAAAGTGAATTACAATGAGCAACCTAATGTCCTGAGATTCCTTTTAATTAAAAAAAACACAAAAAACACACACAAAAAACCCTAAACTCATCGGTAACTAAGGATTGAATGCGAAATAAACAATATGAAATGGAAGAAATAACAGGAAAGCAAAATATTGCATGCTTCTCATACCATGCATCAAATAGATGGTGTTTCTGATAGTGTCACTGTCGCCTGCGAACCCCGCCCGCCTCCACCCGCCACCTGCCCCTCCCCTAGCACCCACACCCAACAAGATCAGGACCAGACGGGATGGCCGAATGAGTTGAGCGTCAGTCTCATATTTTGGTAGATCACGGCTTCAAACCCTGGTCGAGTCAAACCAATGACATCAAAATTGATACCTGTCGCTTCCTAGTCAGACGCTCGGCATTATTAGGATAGGGCAAGGGCTGGTTAGCTCAGTATCAGAATAACGTGACTGAATGGGATATTAGGTCACGGTGCTGCCGGCCTGGTCTCCAAGTGGGGCAGCATTATAAAGTCACCATGAGTGCGCACTGTCACAAGTCGGTCGGTACCTGTCCTGATATGACCTTAGATGTTGCCAGGACGTAAAACTCCAACAACCAACTAACCCAACAAGATTTATGAGGCAGAAGCATGGGACCAAAACGAGGCCGTAAATAGCTGCATCTTTATCCTTAGAACCAGGCTCCTGACATACGATGGGACTAAGGTGAACTGCTCAGATATGATCTCGAGGACCCAATCACTAAACATTCAGCGATAATTTTCCTAGAATTAGTTGCTCGGTTGGTCGTTGGATTTTTACGTCCTAGCAATATCTAAGGTTATATTAGGATGGGCACCAACTTGTGACAGTGCGCACTCATGGCGACTTTATAGTGCTGCCCGACTGGGAGACCAGGCTGCCAGTGCCATGACCCGATATCTCACAGTCACTTCACCATCATGATACTGAGCTAACCAGTCCTTGCCCATACCTAGTATTGCCGAGTGCCAGGATTAGTAATGACATATGTCAATTTTGTAAGTTAGTAGTTTGACTAGACTGGGAATTGAACTCCTGTTCTTCCACACAGGAAGCCTGCGCTCTACCGATTCTGCTACCATGTCCAGTTTGGCCTAAATAACTTTGATATTGATAATTGTGAATAAGCAAAGTTTTGTTGGTCATGTTACCGGCCCTTTAAGTGCTATGTTTGTAAGTTTCTGGTTTGACTTGGCTGTAACTAGGACATGAGGGTCACTTCCATAACCTGCCACACAGAAACCAGACGCGCTAATACCAGGAAGCCATTTTGTCTGGTTAGATGACGCGAAAGAAGAAGAGGAAGGGAGAAACTACATAGTGTCGACCAGACGGGATGGCTGGATGAGTTGACGTGCCGCCTCCTGTTTTTGTAGGTCATGGGATTTGAACCCCTGGGTTCGAACTCTGGTTGAGTCAACCCAATGACTTAAAATGTATATGTATCGCTATCTAGCCTGGCATTTGGCATTACTAGGATAGGTCAAGGAGCAGTGGAATAAGGAAGACCAATTGTCCGTGATTGAAATTTCCCATGCTTATTCAACTAATGTACAACAACAACAAGTTAAAATTCCCCTGCTTAATCAACTAATGTACAACAACAAAAGGTTATCTACAGAACCATAGAAGCAAGTAATGTACATGGTACTAAAGCCTCCAAACAAAATACACTTTCATGCTCACAGGTATGATCATCAAATCAAATATATATATAATATTGTAACGTCAAACTACTATCCTCCAGTCCACCTGCAGATAATAAGATTCCCATAATATCTATAAAGCTTCATGGTTGCCAGCTATTGTTTATATTTCATATATTGTTCATATCATCTCATAATCTCATCCATAAATATTTCAAATACACCGTAACTGCTAAGGCTGGAAGACGATCGCCTCAGCGCTGACAAAAATAATTTAATCCCCAAAAAAGAATAATAACAAAATTAATTTGCTTAAATGTCTGTCCAATATAATTATTGCACGGCCAGATTCTGACTAAATTAAATCAACACTTGGCCTTGTCTCAGGATTAAAGTGGTACCTGGCAAAAGTGAAAGCTGAAATGGATGGCTCTAAAACGGAGAATACTGAAAATAGAATATTACTCCAATATTAGCATAATTATCCTAGTCATTATTCTCTTACAATGTCCAATATCGTGACAATTCCGGGCTAAGAATTGAACACGGCTGGAAAAAAATGAGGAATGGGCGATAATACAGTCTCAACAAGTGTTAGGTCCATGGGAGAATATCCGCGTATTCGCGGAAATTATGCACTTAACCAACTGCACAATTCCCTGGCAGTGCTAACTAAGCCTATGAGACCCTCCCGGCGAAAATTACTCCTTTCTTTTCTGCTTGTTTGGGCTTTATGTCCTGGCAACATCTCAGGTCATATCAGAACCGGACTGTGACTGACCAATTGATGTCATATATCCTTTGCATTTTATGATAGTTAATCGGCGATTATCAAAAATCGTGGAAATCCGTGAAATCGCGGAGATCTTTTATTCCTTCACTACCTAGGCTCTCTGATGCAATCACCCAATCCACGCCTACCTCCCTATGTTACACCTTACCTGAGAGGTCAGTGTAGTCTACTACAGGATAAATAAACATTGATACTGAGGATAGCGACCAAGTTTACTGGGACACTGAATAGATATCAGGTCCATGGGGCAGTCAGTAAAGGGACACTGCACACAACAACACCAACCCATTCACCACAGGCGGGCCTAACTGATCTAACTTACTAACTATTCACCTACCATTTCACCACCCAAAAACAATTGATCAAACTGAATTTTACCACAATTAATCTGTAGTTATTCTAAAAACAAATTCCTCAATTGCTGCTGAAATGCACTTCCCTATTGGAGTGGTTGCTATGGGAACACACGAGGCATTTTCAGTTTGAGCTGGGTGGTTGTTGGAGTTTTACGTCCTTGAAACACCTAAGGTCATGTCAGGACGGGTACTGACTTGTGACAGTGCGCACTCATGGTGACTTTATAGTGCTGCCCCACTGGGAGACCAGGCTGCCAGCACCATGACCTCAGATCCCACTCAGTCACATTATCCAGACACTGAGCTAACCATTCCTTGCCCTATCCTATTAATGAAGAGTGCCTGGCTAAGAAGCGACAAATATCAATTTTATTGTATTACATAGGCGATGAGATATGTCACATCCAATTTTTTAACGGAATGAGCAAAGTGAATCCCCGATGAAGAGAATTTAAGTAAAACACCGAACCAACCGGTCCTTGTACTATCCTAATAATTCCGCGTGCCTGGCAAGGAAACAACAAGTATCAATTTTGTAAGTCATTGGTTTGACTCGACCGGGAATTGAACTCCCGCCCTTCCGCACGGGAAGCCTGCGCTCTACCGATTCGGGAACCGTGTCCGGTTGGCAGTTTGAGTGCAGTGAATACACGATATTCAAACGCATCCACTGTGGCAACAGTCCCACAACCGTAGTGTTCATCGTCGCCGTCAGATGTCACATGCGTTGTAAATATTGAATATTAATAGTCACTGACTAGTTTGGTACCCTCCTAACATTTTCAACAGGGTCCAAACACGAACATTTTATGTTTATTGGAAGCTCCAATGATCCAAAAGTAATATACTTTTGAAATTTTCAAAATATCCAAAGATTTGACTGACATACGTGCATTTGAAAGTTAGTAATTTCCATAGCTTTTGTATGCACTGTGGCAACGGTCACACAACCATGGTGTTCGTCGTCGGCGTCAGATGTTGCATGCATTGTGGATATTGGCTATTGCTTAGTAATAGCTGCCAGTGAATGGCCGTAATGTCTGCCCAATCTGTCACACAGTAATCCTGCAGGTGTTCTATGGGATCCATTCCACCCCGATCCCCGCCACACAAGCACCCCCAATAAACCCCCGCAGTTTGCACTAATATATATCAACACACAGTTTGGGACGGGACTTCCTACCGCCAGCTCAGAGACATCATGTCAGGATGGGACATCACTCACGACAAATTTGTCCCAAGTAGGTAATAGCTAGCTATACGAGTTCACGGTAACAATCACTTCCGATAACATCTCGTTACCGTGCTGCAAATTAAACAACTGAAATTTCAGTTCGCAAAAGTTCTTGGTTTCCATCAGCTGTTTCACGGGGGAAAAATCGTTCTGATGGGTTCCCATGAGCCATGGACACGGAACTCTAAATGTGTTTCCCATAAAATTGAAATCCAATACATTGTAACAGTGCTAAATATAGATTTTAATCCTTTTGTAAAATAATTTTTTAATTTAAATATTGATACAATAGAACGCCATCATTTACAACAAGCCTCATACTATTTGATTTGGCTGCCAAAGACGTAACATTAACGGACATTTTGGTTTCATTAAAACTGGATAATTCAGCATCGAATTGGGTCTACATACCCAATTTAGCCACTGGTGCACTTTTAAACATGCATTAATTGTTGCATGTAAGCTTTGGGTGTGTTTGTAACCTTAATGTAACCTGATAAATCGGCCCGTTTTTTTGGATGAAGAGTAAACTTCAGTGGGGATGGTTGTAGAAGCCGGGAGAAGGTTCTTTACAACATTAACGACAGGTCGTTGAGGTGGTACCGGTTCACTCCGGTCTGATGGCAGCAGTGCACTTGTGTCCAGTAGCCGATGGTTCAAGAGGAAGGGATTGGAAAAGGTGGGATCTGCAGCAAGAAGAAAGCGAAAGAATGAAAAAGGAACAGGGCCTCCATCCATGCAAACAACTTCCTTGATCAGGGGGAGAAGTAAGCCCGGGTGGAAAAAAAGAAAGAAATGGTATTGGTAGTATAGAGGAAAGAGAAATGAGGAGAGTTGAGTCAAAGGGCTATGCCTCCATGCCCTGTGGTGACCAGTCAGCGAGCCAGAGACACTGACGGAGTAAGAGGTAGAGAGTGAAATGCTGGCCATCTCCCCCTCCTGGAACTCTTTTCAGACATAATCAAGGAGGAGTCCGGCAACGGAGCAGCGATAGAAGAGGTGTGGACGAAGTGGGTCCTGACAGCAAGTGCATGTAAGGACAACTGAGTTAATTTAATAGAATTTGCCATGACTGTAAATTGTACAAGGATATGAGGTCTCCTTAGGAGAGGACTGGTTGGCTTGGTGTCAGGATAATGTGACTGAGTGGGGTGGCATTTTACACTGTCTGCAATGTGGTATTTCAGTGAGGCACCCCCTGCTTTGATCTCAGGTGTCACTGTTTTCTAAAGCCATCGCCAATGACAAACAGTGCATAATGAGTAGGACTCTACTTTGCCGTACATAATCCCGCAGCACCATACCCACGCACAGAAGCAACTCCAGAACATTGCAGGGTGCACCAAGCCTGAGACACCCGTCGGGTTAGTACAGCCGCACGGCACCAGGTGGCAGCACGATGCTGGGCGACTCGGCGTGTGTTTCAGACACCGTGAAGTGTATTTGTTAAACATTTATTGCTCCAGAGAAGGAATATCAACATCTAATATTGTCGAGTTCCTGTCATTTTCTGAGATAAATACATTAGGTTGATGATTATAACATACATTGCTTTAGCTTAAAGTAGCTTTTATTTTAAATTGCCAAGTATGTGGATATTTTAAGTGAAAACATGCTAACTTAATTTCGGTGAGCCATGAAAATTCTGATTCTATAGACTACAGCAGTAAAATTGTTCTATTAAATTGGCTTAAGTATCTCCTTCTAGGCAGCAAACAAATGCTTAACAATGGCACCATTATCTAAGTTGGATATATAGGATCAAATCTAGGTTGGTGTTTAAAGCTGCATGGTTCGATGAAATATCAAAATCAAATTTTCAAAACCAAACCAATTATCTAGATTTGATTTTACATATCTAACTTATTAAGCATTTGTTTCTGCATAGAGGGCAATACTGAGTCAATTTAATAGAACCTGTTACTGCAGAAGTATATGGTGTCAGAGTTAACTAATTTTCCATATTTGCACTCAAAATATCTCAAAAGTTTACCATTTAAAATAAAAGTAACTTTGAACTAATGTAAAGTAGATACCAGTGATCAATCTAATATATTTATCTCAGAAAAAATACAGAAATTCAAAACCATCGGACTATGCAACTTTAAGTACTGACAATTTTATTCTCTCATTGGACTATTTAGCTTTAAGGAAATTTAATAGAACATGTCACTACTCAAGCCCGTGTCAGGTATTTAAACTTTAATTAGGCGTCTCAAGAGTCTTAATTACACCCCTCTTCACCGCCTTTCCCTCGGGCCCCCTCTCGATGAGGTCGTGGGGGAAGATGTAGCCCGAGGGTATACCTTTACACCGTCTCGTGTTGTGCGCCTCGGCGGATTCCAGGATCTCCCGGACCGCCTCGGCGGCGGGGGTGGGGGTGTGATCCACGGCGGCTCGGACGGCTGCTGGTAGGCAGATCGCGGGGGCGGCCTGTTGGGTCGCGGAGGCGCCGTGCCGGGTGTATCGTCTGTAGATGGGATGCACTTCCGGGGCGGCGGAGCGGTGAGGTGGCGCTGCATGGCGGGGGCGGCGGCCCCGGAGCCGAGGGCCAGCTCTTGCACGATGTCTGGCAGTCGCTCCAGGGCCGACGGGCTGGCACTGGGCACGGGGAGGCCTCCAGTGTCTCGACTAGTCCGGTGAGGCGTTCCACGGGGAGGGCGGTGGCGTCCATCCTGGCGTCCACGGCGGAAGCCGAGCTGGTAGCCTCGGACTGGAGGCAGAGGAGGTCGCGGAGGCGCCCGCCCCTCTGCGCGATCCGCGGCGGCCGGCGGGGCGGCCTCGTCCTCGTGGTAGTGACGGCATCTCAGTGCGTAGGCCGGCGACTCGACAAGTTGCTGAGGCGTGGAGGCGAGGAACAAGCCAAAGTAGAAAAAATGGCGGAGGAGTGCAGCAGGAGGCGTCAGGAGGCGGAGTGGCTGGAGGCAGCAGGGCGGCCGGGTTATAAGGCCGAAGGGAGGGGGGGGTTATGCTATCTCAACGGCCGGAGGAGGGTAGGGGGGGGGGGCACTCCTCCTCCGCCGCAAATCAAACGCAATGCAAGCATTACGACCAATTAGTTCGGATATGGGGTTTGCGGACTTAGAAAATATAGATGAAAACCAAAACAAATAATATGAATAAGCAATGCTTAGTACCGACCCCCACATTGGTGATTAATATATATGTATATTTTCTGTGTTTTTTATAAACTGTTCCCAGTACCTCCTTCTATGTTTCAGCCCAGAACCAGATTCAGCAGTAGTTATACCCGGCTGGTGCTATATGAAAACACAGGAAAAGGCACTGGGACTAGTTTATCTGTTTATATCAGTTCTGTAGAAATAGCTGTTTCCGGTTTCTGGATTCTGGTGAATTTATTTTCTCTCTATGACTATGGGTATTGTTTATGCATATAGTACATGTGTTAGTCATTGTACTCCCCCCCCCACCCCCCACCTGGGTCGGTCAGTACTAACTATTACCAAAATTGGGAACTCCCCGATTTTACACCACAAACAAGTTTACAGAAAATACTGACAAAGGAAATTATTCCGTCTGGATTATGATCACTACTGCACAGCAGCGAAAACAAGTGCATGCACTTAACTGTTATGAGCAGAATAAACAAACGATCACTAAAAAAAAGATTATTTTGAAATAAAAAGGAGCCTTGGTCGATTCACATTCTGTCATTCCGAACCGTATAATACAGTTCTTGCTGAATAATGGCACGGTACTAGGTTTACTATTCGTCCCACAATTCCATTCCTGATGAGAGGGCGTAGAAGCCTCATTGGTAGAGCATGGGCCTCGCGTGCGGAAGGTCAGGAGTTCGCTTCCTGGTAGAGTCAAACTAATGACTTTAAAATTGACGCTTCCCCGGCATTAATAGGATAATGCAAGGACTGGTTAGCTCAGTGTCAGAATAATGTGACGGAGTGGGATACCTGGTCATGGTGTCGGTGGCCTAACTTTCCAGTGGAGCAGCACTATAAAGTCGTCATGAGTGTGCACTGTCACAAGTCGGTACCCGTCCGGATATGACCTTAGATGTTCCTAGGACGTAAAAAAACAAACAATGTTACGGTGCTAGGTTTACTACTCGTCCCACAATTCCATTCCTGATGTTTTTCTTTCCTGTTTTATCTAACGCCGCCTCTAGAGCACATTGATTTTTATCATCGGCTATTGGATGTCAAACATATGGCCATTCCGACATATTTCTTTGGAGGAAAGCCACTGCCGGCACATAGGCTACTCTTTCCGATAAGCAGCAAGGGGTCTTTTATATGCGCTTTCCTACAGACAGGACAGCACATACCACAGCCTTTGATGAACCAGTTGTGGACCACTGGTTGGAACGGAAAATAGCCCAAACTGAAAATGGGTCCACTGAGCAGGAACGATTGGATGACCTACACCATCACAGCTGGACACTCTACCGCCTGAGCTACATGCCGCTCCCCCTCCTGATGCAGGAATCCTTCATGACGTCGGGCCCTGTGAGCAGGCTGCCTCCCAGCTATCTCTGCACCCAAAGCCGGGTCTTTAATTTCGTACACTGACGTCTCAAGAGTCTTAATTACACCACCTAATTAGAACCTACTGATTAATGCCCTGAGGCCGAGGGCCTCGCTCTAGATGGGGGGCCTTGTAGCACTGTAGGTGGGGCGGCCATTTTGCAATAACAAGTGAGATGCAATTGATTAAAACCTTGGGGCACCAGCGCTGTGGCTATGTTGCAAACAAGTGGGATGCTTTGTCTCAAGCGGGACTCGAAACCATTCAGCAAACCGCATAGGTTACCCGGCCTTGTGAGAAGAATTTTGAAATGCAAACAACATGCATGATCTTTTAAGAAATGTAGAACAAGAAGTAGTTCTAGTCTTCTTGCGGACAGCAGGACTATGCAGCTTCATACAGCGTATTAAGCCAATTTTCACCAATTCAGGAAGAATAACGTCTGGCTTTTATCTACAATGTTACCTTCCTAAACTACAGTTTGTATCATCGTTAGCGTTTAAACTTCAAAAGCGTCTTTCGACACATAATAGATTGTGTGCCTTTACATTCTGTGTAAAAATGATAGCTGAATAATACGACAGAATAGAAGTTGAACCCTTCTCTCTGTGATTATTGCCTTTATTCCCGGCACAGCTCTAAGCAACCACCAGTCACTAACTAAAGCGGCTGTCACACATCACCGGATTCAGCAACGGACAGAATTTTCTAATCTGGTGGTGTTCCGGCGTGATAACTATCAAAATGTATTAAAATGTGTCAAAATGTTGCGATATTGGGTCAAAGGCCGCCGGACGAAGAGACATGAAACGGACATGAACGGATAGCCAACGGACGATAAGTGGACTAAACAAACTCAAATCAGACAAGAACCATAGACGTCAATCCGACGGCATCCGTTCCAAGTTTTGTGCCTGTTCAAAACTTGTACCGGATTGGACCAGATATCAACGGATATGCAATGGACACAAACCAGACTTTGCCAGATATCAACGGACTTTGTTCAGTTTCTTTCCGTTTCCCCAATCCGGTGATGTGTGACAGCCGCTATACGGACTAATCTAGGTTCCCTGATGCAAGCAACCTACACTCGTCTCCCTATGTATGCTTCCCATACCTGGTGTCGATAGTTAGCCTCTGACTGGCTCAGTAAAATTGTATTGATCACAGTCGCTCCGATGCGTCGGGATGGCAACACTGGCACCCGGATGGAACCCGCTACTTAGATACCTGAAGATGAAACGCCCCCGATCAGAGTGCAGCGGGGGGCGGGTAATCCTGAGTACCCTGACCGAGATAAAGCAGAAAAAAAACCCCAAAAAACTAACTTGGTGATCGTCCTTTGAAATAAAAGTCAGGGTCGGACGGACGGTTTTTAAAATATTTATATATTTTATATTTTTGACGTAGATGTAATGCCTGAATGCGTTGAGTGTATGCCTCCTATTTTGGTAGGTCATGGACAAAAGTTAGTCCGACGCATTTTTAAGTCTAAAAAAAGAAACATAAATTAAACAACTTCAGGGGTGGCCAATTTTTAAGGCACGGGTGGGGACCAATTTCTTTTTTATTTGGCCTACCCAAGCGAATCCCGGCCAAACCCCCACTGCCGTACTTACACCTGTACATCCAGCTTTAGATATATATACACTATAATAGTGTCATGGGGGTGATGAAAATGAGAAATATTGCGCCTAGAGCGGGACTCGAACCCACATCTCTTTGCATTCCAGGCCAGTGTGCTAACCATTATACCACCTAGGCTCCCTAATATCAACACACTACCCACACCTACCTGTCTATGCGGCTCCTTGCCTGAGAGGTCAGTGCAGACCACTACAATAGATATATAGATAGATAGATAGCCTATGCATCAATTATTTCCTGGAAACCACTGTAGTTTTATAGGAAGTGAGATCACCGGTTTGAAGTATGATTACTGTATTTCGTTGATAACCTTTAGTTATTAGTGTTATCGTTATTATTGTCACATATTATTTACAATTCTTGCTCTGGAATATCTCACTTCTAGTACTTTATTTGAAAAATAAACAATACCGCAACAAAAAATGATGATCCTATGGTATATGTAAAAAAAATAGAAAATCTGCCAATAGGCCAAATAAAAAACAAGAAAAATCATGATCGTCCCCGTCCGTGCCTAAAAAGTCGCCCGCATCTGAATTTATTAAATGTTAATTAATTTGTGTAAAAACTGTTTAAAATGCATTGGACTAGCAGCAATTCAACCGTTGTATCAATTTTTAAGTCATTGGTTTGAATCGGCCAGGGTTTGAACCCAGGAGTTCGAATCCCACGACTTACCAGAACGGTAGGCGGACCCTCGACTCATTCGGCCATCCGGTCTGGTTACGTATTACGTCTATGTCAAAAATAAAAACCGCCCGCCCGACCCTGATTTATATTTCAAAAGGACGATCAGCAATTTGCTTTTTTTGTTGTAATTTGGCCTTACAACAAGTAAAACTTTCCAACAATAGGACACAATCAGTAAAGAAAACATTGTAATTAGACTGCAGTGCTACCAGGCTACACGATATAGCAAGAGTGGTCAATGCAGAAAACAGTGAACGCCCGTTTCAATGTCAGCCATAATTTTGGAACCATTTTGGAATACACGGACAAACTTTATTTTTAAAGAAGAAATATTACGGAATTTACTAACTCCTTTCAAATGTTCATTTGAAGGATATTGATCCAGACACGATACGCTTCCCTTTTCGTTGTATAAATACAATAAACAATGCATTTTGTAACCATTAGGAATGGTTTGGTAAGGCATTACTTTAGATGTTGCCAGGACGTCAAACAACAACAAACAAACAACAGTGTCAGAGTTAACACCTTGTAACTGTGTAAGGTGCTTCCACCTGGGGCCAAATGTATGAGGGCGGGTTAGGGCTCGTAACCCACGCGTCGTGCGGATTTCCCGGGTTAGAGGCCAAAGTGTCAATGTATGAGGGCGGGTTAGGCAAACTCCTCGAGGGTTAACGTCGTCTTCACTAACTCCAACTTGAGCCTGGGATAACGTGCAGGTTAGGGACCGATTCGGGCCAAATCTATTCAATGCGACCATATTTAACAGAATTACATAGTCAAATCGTGAAATTTCATTAAATTAACCCTAAATTCAAAGCGTTATTAAGGCTACTGCTGCATTGGCGGCGATATTGATATTGATATTTTCAAATTGACGAACGTAAAGTACACAAATCGCCGCCGCCGCCGCTTTCCATACTGGCAGTGGCGACGGTTTGTTTACTGTACGTTCGTCGATTCGAAAATATAACTATTAATATCGCCGCCAATGTGGCAATGGCCTTAATAACGCTTCGAATTTAGGGTTAATTTAATGAAATTTCACGATTTGAGTATGTAATTCTGTTAAATATGGTCGCATTTAATATATTTGAGCCTAATATATGGCTACAAACGCAGAGGGATTTCCCAAATCTATAAATAACTGAAACGTTAGCTAACCCGCATGCGCTTTGGACTAATACATCCCCCGTGACACATATATTAACGCCGACAATAGATAACCCGCCGGCCGCCCTTAACTCCGCAGCCGATAAATTGTGGCTCTTACATTTGGCCCCTGGTGAGTACGTGAATCACTACTCATGAGGTTTATAACTTGAGGTGCAGCCATCTAGTGCCACAGCCCGTATGCATGACGCGGTGTTAGCGCTCCAAAACTGGGCCCGTATGCAGGAGGCAGTGTTAGCAGCGTTTGGTGTTACAGCCTGTTACCGTTTAGCTAACACCGACGTCGGGAACTGTGTCAAGTGGTATGCAGGAGCGCGTAACACTTACATTATAGCTCAACGTGAAGTTATTTATAGATTTGGGAATTCCCTCGAGTCGACAATATGAATAACGCCGCCAATGCGGCGGCGGCATTAATATCGGTTCGAATTTAGGGTTAAATTGATAAGATTTCACTTATTGCGTATGTAATTCTGTTAAATATGACAGCATTGAATAGATTTGGGCCTAATAAATTGCCGCCGCCGCCGCATCGACGTCGCTTTCCATACTGGTGGATGAAAGCGCCGTCGATGCGCCGGTGGCAGTGATTTGTTTACTTTACGTTCGTCGATTCGAAAATATAAATATTAATATCGCCGCCGTTGCGGCGGCAGCATTAATCTCGCTTCGATTTAAGGGTTACTTTAATAATATTTCACTATTTGACTATGTAACTTTGTTACGATTGAATAGATTTGATACCTTACACCGCTGTAAACTAGCTACATTTCTGGTTTACCTTAACCTAGTTTAAGCTTCTGGTGTTAGGCCTATCACTGACTCGTGCATACCATTTTTTGCCGCTAAACGGGAATTCCCGCCAAACACCGTTTTGCCACGCTAACACTGACTCCTGCATACAGGCCCTGGTTTTGGCGGGAAATCCCCGGTTAACGGTGAAAAGACAGTATGCCAGAAGCGGTGTTAGAGCTAACACCGCGACCGTAAACTAGGTTATGCTAACCACGTTCCATAGCAGGTCTAGGAGTAAACCCAGCCGGTTAGCTGTCAATTCATCTGTTATTGTCGTCACTTGTTCATTCACATCATGGAGACTAGCTAGATAAGCATCGCTTTTCTGGGATCCTTTCTGTCAGTAAGGAATTTGTATGCATTTATTGTATCACCTCAGTTTATTGTAAACATACCTTACAGAGAGTTAAAATAAAAGAATTGATTGAATTGATTCAACATCGTCTGTGTGACAGCAAAACAAAGGCGTACACAAATTTTATTATGTTTGCCGATACGCATAGTCCAAAACTTCAATTTTATTGAAAATTAATAGAAATACAGAACAATTTGGCATAAACATGGATACATGCATGCAATATAATAATATAATGAATATATTTAAGACACAACTATCCATTATTAAGCATTTTGAGCTTAGAAACCTACAGTACATGTGGGTACCAGTTAGTATACCCTGTGCCAGCGTATCTATCAGGCTCATAGCAGTACACACTGGTAGCAGTTAGAGGGGACTCCCCAATCTAAAAATAACTGGAAAGGTTAGCTACCCTGACCACTTTTCGCGCCCCTGAATACAGCTTGACCTACTTCGCCACCCTGGTGATACCTAACATGGCGTTAACTTTTAACACAGCCAGTGGCTAAAGTGGCCAGACTTAGCCAAGTCCAGAAATCAAATCTTAAAATGGCGGCGCGTAAATGACACATTAGTAAGGTGGGTCTGGGGACCAGGAGAATATTGTCTTGCGCGGGGTGATCCATCTAGCAGATTTACAGGGAACCACATCCGGTAGGCCAACCACGACAGCTGCACCCCGGCAGGTCAATCCCTCAGTGTCCGGCCGTGACACAAGACGAGAGTCCGGGAACCAGCGAACCAGCCCCCTCCTCCTCCTCCTCCTCCTCCTCCCCCGCCCCTTCACCCAGCCGCTCCTCCCCCTCCCCGCCGCTTCGCCCAACACGTCCCCCCCCCCGCCCCTTCGCCCAGCCCCCTCCTCCCCCCTCCCCCTTTGCTTAACCCCGCCCCCTCCCCGCCCCCTTGGCCCAGCCCCCCCCCCCCCTTCGCCCAGCCCCTCCCCCTTCGCCCAGCCCCTCCCCCTTCACCCAGCCCCTCCCCCTTCGCCCCTCCCCCTTCGCCCAGCCCCTCCCCCTTCGCCCAGCCCCTCCCCGCCCCCCCTTTGCTCAGCCCCACCCCCTTCGCCCTCCCCCTCCCCACCCCCTTTGCCCAGCCCCCCCCCCCTCCCCCTCCCCACCACGTACACAGACTGGCTTTGTAGTCCTGAACCCAGGTCGCATCTCCTGAATGAAAGCCCGCCCGTTGTCAACCCCCCGTGTAACAAACCTCGCGTACACACGACTTATGGCCCTGTCACATTACGACGTTTCGGCCCAACGAGGGTCGACGCGTGCTGACGTGTTGCAATTTTCGGCGAAACGTCGGTACATCTCCGGTACGTTACCGGGGTGTTTCCGGCGCGTCGGTACATAGCAACGTGTGAATGCAGACGTCGGCAGCCGTCGGCGCGCGTCACTCCGCCGCGAAAGTTTTGTGCTTGCACAAAACTTTCAGCGTGGACCGACACGCGCCGACGGGTTGGAGGGGCGTTACGGACGCGCTACCAAGACGTCGATACTTGTTGGCGGCGCGCCGGGTGAACGCTGGCAGACCGTTGATCAACGTCGGTTAACGTTGGCTTTTTTTCCCCCCAAACTGCGACCGTTCCGTCGGCGCGTCTGCAAAGTCCCGCCAGCGGGTTCCAAGCGTGCCATCAGCGTGTTATCGGCTGTTATCGGCGCGTTGTCGGCACTCCGCCAGCGGTTTTCAGCGCGTTGGACGTGTTGCCGGCATGCCTGGACGCGTTGGCGGCGGGTCTGGATGCGCTGCCGGCGCGTCCTGACGTGTTGGGGGCGGGTGTGTACGGGTCCACACAATACTAACACGATACCAACTCGCTGCCTCCACGCCGTCAAGCGCCGACAGCGTGCCGACAGCGCGCCGACAACACACTAACAACACGCTGGGAACCCGCTGGCGGGACGTTGACACTTTCGTCTGCCGCGCGTCGAACCTCGTTGGCTGCGCGCTAATACCATGCTACTAACCCGTCCAGTTTTCTCCAAAAACGCCGAAAAGTTGGACGTCTCTTGACGGGTTGCAAATATTTTGTGCATTGCCGGCACGCCGGCAGAAACGTTGTAATGTGACAGGGGTATTACTAGACCGCTGATATAACCGACAGTGAGGCTTGTGCAGTATGTGCTCATTTGTTTACAATGCGTAGTACTATATGGACACTGGCATTGGTTAAAACTAGGCGGGCATCAATACCTGGAATGATATTGGGCTAATACGGTCACAATGACAGTCTAGCCAAAGTGACCAAAGTTAGTAAAAAAAACATCAAACCAAAATCAAATTCAAATTCAAAATTAATATGAAATGTGTACATTAGGCATAAAAAAACAATGATATTTATTAACAACCCATACATGGCAAAGCATTGGTTATGTTGGCTGTGCTAACATCATTAATTCGCTCACGAGACACCAGGTGCCGGGGGGTGTGGTAGCTGCACTCGCGAACGCTCACTCGGCGTCTGGAGATCGGGCTAGCCACACAGATTGCTTTCATTAACGGTGATTCATATGTCCACAGTCTGTCATGCCTCCTGTAAAAAAATGTTGGGGAAGGCCGCCTATCTCTTCATCGACTCTCCGCCTTGGTTCGTGGAGGCGGGCTGCCTCTTCTTCTCATCATCGGATGTCTGATTCGACTGATGATGACTCCAGCTCAGCTCATTCGGCGCCGACGTCTGAACGTATGCCACCACCGGCCGTGTCCGGTATTGCTGGTTTCTCCTCATTCCTGGTGAGATTGAACGCTCCTGAGAGAATAGCAGCGGTCCCCGGTGTTCTGGCTCCTACTGCCGGCCCTTCGTCTCCTCTTCCCCCGAGTACCTCCGCGCAGCAGGTGCTGACGTCTCCACGTCAGGCCTTCCTTCCTCCAATGTCTCCAGAGAGAGCCCCGCCATCCGTCTCTCGGGTTCGGGCAACACGTGTCTGCCCGTATCCTTCACCAGCAGCCACCGGCTTTGTTGACCAGTATCCGGCTTCTAGACGGCAAGCGCCCTCAGCTGCAGCCACTGTGTGCGCGCCTCTACCTCTGCCTGTCTCGGCTTACCCAATGCCACGCCACCAGCTCCTCCAACCGCAGTCGGCTCTGACCACTGGCTTCCTGCTGGACATGACAAAGGCCTTACAGAGGCCAAAAGGTATGGGATTTTTCCCTCAGAACTTTATCACTCGGGGAGATGGGTGTAAAAAGATTGCGTTGGAGGAGGCGACTTGGGCAGAATATTTCTTCGCTCTCCGCCTTCTCGCCGTCCAGCTTTCTTTCCCTCAGGCCTGGTTCCCCTGCGTTACTGCAACATGCGGAAGATTTGGCGTTGATGGCCAGTGCTTGGGACTGGCCCACCTGGAGGACGTGGTCAGAGAGGGTGTTCTTAATGATAGCAGATGGTAGGCTCAAGGAGGCTTGGAGACACAGCAGCTCGTTAATTAATATCGTACAATCTGTCCTGTCAAAACTATTTAGTTCTCACGATAGTGTAATTACCTCCACTTATGCTCCGCACATTTTAACCCGACCTAAATTTTGAACTAGAGATATTGCATAAGCCAGGCATAGAATTAGTTCTAGTGGACGCGTTGAGCAGGGCGCCTCACTCTGAGACAGCAAACGAAAAATCATCTGAGATCTGTGCGGGCTGTAATCTGAAAGAAATCTTTGTAGAAGTGAGTCTTGATGTGTTGCAATGCAGGTTGTAATTACTTGTGTCTCTGGAAGATAGTAACATTTTTGGCTCTATCTTCCAGGATACTCGCTGACTCACCATCAGTGCCTACTAGACAGGTATGCGAGTGCCTTAGCCCCACAGACGTGGATAAACAAGGTTGGGCACATAAAGCTTTACCAAGAGTTTTGCACACAACATAAGGCGAATGCTGCCACTCCGTCTGTGTATGATTTTCTTTCCTTCCTGCTAGTGTTAAATGACTGGCTCAGATCGCCTGGAGCGGTTATGAACTACTTAAACTCGGTTAAATATTTAAGCGTGGGATCTTTAAATCCTCTAACCATGTTACTAAAAGAGCCGTCCCCATCTCCCCGGCAGATCTAAAGACCATTATTGTCTACCTGCGTCACCTGACACCCGTCCCCGCTGTTCTCGTGGCCGCGCTGCTAGTCGGCTACTTTACGCTGGTAAGACAATGTAACCTAGTGCCTGCCTCCGTAGGCACAAAGGTACAAAGATGTAAAACTAGAAGCCAGCTCACTCACTGTGACACTTTGGTCGACCAAGACCAGGCCGTTCTCTGCTCCACCCGTGGTCTTCAGGCTCCTCCTGCCTTGCCAAACTCGGTCTGCTGTCCGGTGCAGGCCTGGTCTAGTTATGCGCATAATCTTAGGCCTCATGGCGACTCACCGGCCTTCCTGCTCCCGTCGGGTCTGCCACTGACCCTGCCAGCTCTCAAGCGAGCGCTTAACGTCCCGTCCTTCATGGCGTTTGGGCTGGATACAGGTTTCACCCTCCAAGGATTCCTGAGGGGTGCTGCCCAGGCACAGGCCTGAGACCCTTGACCGAATCATGTCTGCCGGCACCTGCCACAGCGCGGCGGTCAATGCGTACCTGCGTGCCATCCACGTTAGTGCGGCCCTGGCAGCGCTCGGCCGCTTGTTGGGTTGAGCGCTGCTACATTACATAACAGGCTCATGTTGGTTTCAGTTGCATTTGTATCGTATTATTGTTATTGTTTCTATTCTATTACAGGTTACCTGAATTCTGCTATCTTTATGTGGTCTATTCATTCTGTAGAAATCATACTACTGTGTGTCCTTGTTAAGAGGCCCTGCTGCCGAACCACAGTATTTTATTACTCACATGTTATTGTTACTGCTATGACACTTGGCCGTTTTGGTCCACGAAACACTACGTCTACTTCGGTATAGTAGTGTGAGAAGGCCCTGTCGCCAAACTGATTTTATCCGAGATGCTCACTTCGCTGAAGTATAGACTTGTTTATAATCAGATGATAATAAATCTGATTCCCAAAATTATATCCTGTTGTCGATCTTGGTGTCTCGTTAAGTGAATTAGTGGAGTACGATGATGCATATTGGCAGTGCTGATTAGCAGAGAAGTAGCGATCAGAACGACCCTAAAAAATTAACCACCGTTTGGCATTATATATATAATTAGCCGATAAATACATTGATGCAGTGGTGGGAGAGGGAGGAGCATTGTTGCCTAATGGATACTTGGGCTGTATTCGATTAACACGACCTGGATGACTCGGGTCACCCGAGTTGCTATAATTTAAAATCAATCGCCGCGAGTGGAGTTGACAAATATACGGGCCGTGTGCAAAAAATTCTGACCCCTGTAACCCACGTCTTGGCTGGGGCTAGCTAGGAGCAATGATACCACATTTGTGCTGGAGCCTGTAGGATAACAGCTACCAGTACAGGTCCTAGGTGTTGTTTTAATGCTTTTCTTTGTTTTTTAATAACCCAGATTAAGGAAATGGAACTATTACTAAATGATACAATCATAAAACACTTTAAATTCGATTTTGCTGTAGTTATATCGGTTATTAAAAAAAAAAAGGTTTGGGATTAAACCACCATTTTTTCCACCTCCTAGCGTGGAGAAGCATGTTCGTTTATTCAATCCGAGTCAAAAAAGTGACTTGGGTGACCCGAGTTGGTTAATCGAACACGCCCTAAGTGATGATGCCCTACGCCACAGTGGTATCATCCAATGTAAAAGCTCTTGTAAATTTCTATTTAAATATCACATTTCAATACTGGAAATACAGTGCTAAATAAAATAACACGGTGATGAACGACGGTTCGGATATATAAAATAGGTGCAAATGTTGGGGGTGTGGTGAGTGGTTTCATTACACAAATAAGGTCTATAGTTCACTATTTATCAAAATAAACTGGCTGTAAATATATTAATATATCACGGATGAAAGTGGTTTCCGAGAAAAAAAGGCGGAAATGTGGAAGTTCTCCCATAGGCTTAGCATTGTTCATGTTGGTTTGCCAACATGGGTAATTTGCGCGCGAACAAGGAGTCTCACCGGTGGCGCCACCTGGGTTCGAATCCCCACCACTATACCCTGCCGGATTTCTTGTGCGCCCAAGACTCCCCGCGAGACCTCTGACATCACGGCCACCCTCCTTCGACCTCCCAGACCCACCAGAAATCACTTCCACTCCGGCAGCCAGACGAGCAGCTCAACATCTCAACTCAGCACCGATCGAGACACCGCGCCACCGAGCCAATCGGCTTGTTCACCACTCGGCCCCACTGAGTGCGTACTGTCACAAGTCGGTACCCGTCCTGAATTGACCTTAGATGTTGCAAGGACTTAAAACAACAACAAAGAAACAAAATCATCATTGTCCGTAATCTTTTTGGACTGCGCCACCTCTTTTCCGGCGTCTGTGCAGACCACTTTAAAGATGTTTTCAAACTGTCTGTAGGAGAGGGAGTTGCTGGTTCCTGTTAGCTCCATTCAAATCGTCACAGAGTGACGAGAACTTGTTCTGTGCCATCATCCTGTTGGCGATGGGTGCAATGGCTGTAAGAGCCAAGAGTACCCCTTTGTGTACCATGTAGACAGCTGTCTCAAACTTTTTCCTCTCTTCACTGAGTTTAACCTCAGGATCCATCTCTTTGATGGCGGATTCCGGAATTCCTTTAATTCCTGTGAATTTCTTTGCCATCTTAATTATGACCTCCGCTGGTTTGAAGGTGTTAAAGTGGCCTTGAATGGTCTTCCTCATGAGTGTTGTTATGTGTATTTTCTTGCGTCTAAGCACTTTACACTTTTTTGTTTCTTTCCCACATGATTTAGCGTATTTGGTGGAGTGCTTGGTGTCAGAGTCTGAACTCATTGTCGATGAGTCTGACGAAGAGTCCTAAGAGGAGGATTTGCATTTCCTCCTCTTCTTACACTTTTTCTTAGTCTTCTTCATGAGGGGCTTCTTTTATGGGCTCTTGTGTACTCGTCTCCTTCTGAGGAATTGTCTCTCTTCTTGTGTTTGCACTTCCATGCAGACACAAACACCCTGAGTTGTCATCTGTTGAGGCCTGATATCTGAATAGTCCTCCCATTCCGACTCATCGGAGTCTTGCGGAACCTTATTTCGCCTTTTCTTTGACGTACCCGCTCTAGATGGTAACATTTCTTCTATCCTCTGTTGTACTATCCTGGCAACCTGCTTGTCTAGGTCCCAATCCGTGGGGCCAGGGCCGGCATCGTACCCTCCTGCCTCCTCAGAATCCCTTTGTTCTGGCGAGGGCGACATTTGTACCCGTGCAGGCGGTGTGGCATCTTCATCCGCACTGAGCGGGGATATATCTCACCCACCACTGCAATGCCCCCTGGCACATACACACAGCAGATATATCTAACATGGCACTACCATGTCCCCCTAACGCACACACAGCAGATATATCTCACACGGCACTATTATGTCTCCCTCACACACAGTGGATATATTTCACCCACCACTGCAATTCCCCCTGACACATACACCGAATATATCTCAGATGCCTCATGAACATTGGATTTGACTTTTAAACAACTGGAGTAGGCTGTACTCACCTCACAATGGAAGGCCGTGTGAACAGGTAAGATTACATCAGGGAGCCTAGGTGGTTTAGTGGTTAGGTGACTTGGACTGTAATGATAGAAATGTAGGTTCAAGCCCTCCTGTAGGAAATGTGTCTAAGCCTGTCCACGGCACAAGTAGTCAAACAAAATAGTTAAAACGAACAGTTCCTTATATATATCCAGAGCATGCCTGAATCACTTGAAAAGGTACCGGCCGTCATTATTTAGATCTTTAAACTGGGAAATAAAAGACGGTTAATCACACAGTGCTAGTTGAAAGCAGAATAACAGAAGAAAAAAACGGAAAGGTTTAATCTTGTTCACTTTTTAAAATATTCACATTTTAAGATTTTTCTAATTTACTTGAACAAATTTGCCTTTAACGCTGAATGAAAGATGAGGTGTTTTTGGTTTTTTGTTGCATAATTTGATTTTGTTTTAAAGCTGCATAGTCCGATGAAATATTAAATTTTCAAAACCAAACCAATTAGTTAGATTTGATTCTACATATCTAACTTAGATATTGATGCACTTATTAAGTATTTGTTTCTGCGTAGAAGGCAATACTGATTCAATTTAACAGAACCTGTTAATGCAGAAGTCTATGGTGTCAGAGTTTTGGCAAGCTTGCCAAAACTAATTTTCCATGTTTGCACTCAAAATATCTAAAATGTTTACCATTTAAAATAAAAGTAACTTTGAACTAATGTAAAGTAGATACTAATGATCGGTCTCATATATTTATCTCAGACAAAAATACAGAAATTCAAAACCATCGGACTATGCAACTCAAGTCTATCATATACCAAATTTCAGTCAAAAAAACACCCGACACACCCATTCAGTCTTGTCTTAATTTAGACAAATTGGGCTGAGTGTCTGAGATGCTTCAAAATCTTGGATGACCCTAAAAAGCATGTAAATCCCTTGCTAGTATGACCAATACTGTGTTAATTAAACTGGTAGTCTTATGCAGTAATGTCCAAATTAATTTCAATAATGACATGGGGCAGGGTCCCCCTAGTGCTGTGATGTATCGTAAACTAAGTTATGTCCGGTATATAAAAAATATCCAAAAATATTTAAAATGTCAAAAAGTTAACAATGTCAACGACTTTTTTATATATAAAGAATCGGCCTAAGAGACGTTTGGTACTGTATTTAGATCGACCCTTGCCGTGTGCTGCTCCAGTAGTGAATGACCATAGGCTCGTTTGCATTTAACACGAAGGCTAAATCCCCATAGAGATTCAAATGCTACGCCGTCATTGGCGGTGTACGAGATCCACTCGCAACACGTCATGGTGTAGTACCTGGCAACACTAACGGGGTCTCCAACGTCGTGAATTACTCATGTTACCGGCAACTTGCATAATTTGATTTTGTTTTAACTATGTCTATCATATACCAAATTAAAGCTCATTTAGTGGTCATTATGATAGGATCTATAGCCTGTGTAACCAACGGCGATTCAGCACTGAGCTAAACAAACCACATGTTCTGGCACTTGTTCTGATTAATGTAATGCAAAAGAATGCAGTAATTAGCAAAAGTGCTTGTAATAAAGTGCATTTTCGTGTGTTGTCTTAATATAGAGCCCAAATAGTTTTGATATCAAAATAAAGTGTAAAGCTTTAGTTCATTCACAGTACCTTCTGAGTATTTTTAATTTAATCATAGACTCAAATAGAAGTTTTTAAAAGTTAGCAACTTTTATCAGCGATCAGTTTGTGATCGGTTGGCGAGTGGTTGGGAACTGATTTGCGAATGCTGATCCGTTGCAAACCAGTGACAAATCAGTCCCGGACCAGTCACCAATCCATCACAAACCGGTCTTCCACACAGTCGCCATCCCCTCCCCTCACACCTTTTGTTTTGCTTTGGTCACAAGGAGATTGGCGACCTATTTGGTCGCAAGTGGTCGCATTGTGACTGGGGTCTTATCTGAAATGAAGCCTAGGGTTGTCTGGCCAGTTCTCTGATCTCAAATGTAAAGCTTGTTTTATTTAACGACGCCTCTAGAGCACATTGATTTTCGTACCATCGGCTACATGGTCAAACATAAGGTCATTGTGATATATTTCTTTGGAGGAAACCCACTGCTGCCACATAGGCTACTCTTTCCGATCAGCAGCAAGGGTCTTTTATATGCACTTTCCCACAGAGAGAACAACACATACCACATCCTTTGATGAACCAGTTGTGGACCACTGGTTAGAACGGGAAAATACCCCAAACTGCAAAGGAGTCCTCTGAGCAGGATCGATAGGATGAGTGACACCTTCACAGGTGAACACGCTACCGGCTGAGCCACGTCCCATTCCTCAGTTCTCTGATCTCATCCTGATATGACCTTAGATGTTGCCAGTAGGTAAGACTCCAATAACCAACCAACCTGTGATCTCGGACATCCTCAACTAAGGGCGTTCCTGCCTGGTGGTATTTGAGGCGGACACAAGAGGGCGCCACACACGGGCCTCTCCGACCTCTAGGCCCCCTCCTCTCTGCGCTTCCTTTTAAGGTGGCGCCACTGGTGGCAAACTTGGAACTACACTACCCGCTCTTAAATCCCGGCTCGTCCCAATACCCTGCTGTTCGATAGATGGTTGGTTGGTTGTTGGAGTTTTACGTCCTGGCAACATCTAAGGTCATATCAGGACGGGTACCGACTTGTGATAGTGCACACTCATGGCGACTTGATGTTTTCATCGGACCATGCAAATTTAATACCGACTACCACAATTGTATAACATCAGCGATAAATGACCTTTGAACAGCATATTTAAATTGAGTAGATGTGGGGATTTTCTTCCATGGAACACTGGCACCTCTTGATCATGAAGGATGCATTTAATATATCAATAGTCTAATCTTTCTCTGGATATGAAGTGTTCAGTGTGAACTGCTCTATGTTCCACAATGCATCATTTTACAGGACACCCTAACTAGGTCATTCATCTGAAAACTACTCTGCATTTTTATCTTTCAATGAGTCCAACTACACTACACTTTTGTTAAATAGCTTATGCAATCCTTATGAAATAATCTTAGTCTCAACTTGTTTCGGTGATATTTGTTATTTTCAGTGACTTATTGTTAGTACTGGGCGCGGTGGCCGAATCGGTAGAGTGCAGGCCTCCGGTGCGGGAGATCGGGGGTTCAATTCTCGGTCGAGTAAACCAAAGACTTACAAAATTGATACTCGTCACTTCCTAGCTTGGTGCTCAGCATTAAGAGGATAGGGCATTGTATAGCTCAGTGTCAGGATAATGTGACTGAGTGAGATATTAGGTCATGGTGCTGGCGGCCTGATTTCCCAGTGGGGCATCACTAGAGTTGGATGCTAGTTGGAGTTTTACGTCCGGGAAACATCTAAGGTCATATCAAGGCATTGGCTGCACAATAGAGTCGCAATGAGTGCGCACTGTCACGAGTCAGTGCCCGTCCTGATATGACCTTAGATGTTGCCAGGACGTAAATCTCCCAACAACCCAACCAAACCTTAATTGTTAGTAGAACCTCTCTGATCCACGCTGTAGTGATCGTCACTGATTAAAGTTCAATTAAGCTTCATATTTATGGACGCCATAGATAACCCTGGTGCGGGTATGACGTAACAGTGTTTCCTAAAAGGAGGCTGTGCACCAAGACGAGGCCCCTGTCACTGGATTCACGAGAATGAATCATTGATTTGTTATTTTATTGTTTTATTTATCTATTATTTTTTGCTTGGTTGTTGGAGTTGTACGTGTCTGACAACATTAAATGTCATATCAGGACGGGTACTGACATATGACAGTGTGCACCAATAGCGACTTTATAGGGCTGCACCACTGGGAGACCATGCCACCAGCACCATGGCCTGATATCCCACTCAGGCTACATTATACGTGACACTGAGCTAACCAGTCATTGCCCTATCCTAGTAATGATGAGTGCAAGGTTAAGAAGCCTCAAATATCAATTTGATAAATCATTGGTTTGACTCGACCAGGAATCGAACTCCTAACCTTCCGCACCGGTAGCCCGCGCTCTACCGATTCGGCGACAGCGTCCGGTTTGTTTGTTTGCTTGTTTTATTGGTAGATTTATTTACCCTGCCCTAATGGATACCTTTTCACCGCTGGGCAGCACTATTCCAATTTCATTCAAACCGTTTGAATTTTGTGTTTTAGTAATCATTTTCTTTTAGTAAATATTTGGGTTGTCTTGTGGGTAGCAGCTCACTGTGAAGCACAATCTGTGGAAAAGGCCTAATAGAGGATTTCCACAGCCAACCCGCCTTCTGGTCGCAGTAGAAGAACTAATGGTGTAAGTAGCAGCTCAGTGAAACGCATGATCTGTGGAAAAGGTCTTACAAATGATTTCTACAGCCAACCCGCCTTCTGGTGGCAGTAGAAGAACTAATGGTGTAAGTAGCAGCTCACTCTGCAGCATACTCTGTAGAAAAGGTTTTATGGAGGAATCGCACCACCAACTCGCCCTCTGATGGCAGTGGCAAGAACTACCGTTGTGGGTGAAACAAATAAATATAAATAAATATAAATAAATAAAAATAAATAAAAATAAATATAAATAAATATAAAAAGCCCAATGTACATGTTCTGTGGAAAATATCTACTGTAGGTACTTCCATTAAAATCAATGTAATTTAAATAGCAGCGACGGCGATAACATAACTCATATATAGGTTGTTGGATACATACCCGCGGTAGCTATTAGACTAGTGTTCGAAGTGTGCAACTGCTGGTTCCGTAAGTTGATCCCTGTAGGATTGATTCCAACAGAAATTAGGCTAAGTGGATTAGTTGCCGAGAGCAAGCTGGGCTTAACTCTCAGGAGACAGCCCTGCTAATTTCAGCTTCAATGGGAATTAGGGCGGGTGGATTACATAGGTCATCTCTCTGCCTGATTGGCTGATTTTATAAGGTTATTTCTAGTGCCATAACACATGAGCTTTGCTGTGAAATAATCATAATAAATGTCTTAAAATGTATTCCAATGTTTAAAAACTAAGGCAATGTAGTATATGGCTTTTTGCGTCTTTAACAATATATCTTGTCTTCAACAATATATCTTGTCTTTAACAATATATCTTGTCTTTAACAATATATCTTGTTTTTAACAATATATCTTGTCCTTAGCAATATATCTTGTCTTTAACAATATATTTTGGAAGCAGTTCAGTCAAATCTGTTCGCAATATTGTTATAAATCAGCTCTATCCAACAATATCACATCATATTTGTTACCACACTGATACTGTGATAGCCTTAGCTTCATATTCTCCTTTTGTTTTGCTAAGAAATTGGGGGCAAATTATATTAGATATATTACTCGTACATTGTGAAACACTAAGATTTCTTTTTTAACCACAATACAGTATACAAAGATTGCCGTCTAACGCAACTGTCATCCAACCAATCAGATACGTGATATATTTATATATTTAAGTATTTACATAGATATCTATATATCAATTTATTTATTTATACATATATTTATTTATATATTTATATATCTATTTATTTAAGTTAGAAATTGACCGTCTGAGTGGGTCTGGAGGCTATAACGAATAGGCACAGCTGGCATACAAGTATCAAAGCCTATGACTGGTGGCTCCGGTGTGACCGAATCTGGAACTACATGCAACATGCAGGAGAACCTAGATAAATGGACAAAAATATCCCCCGTGGTCGTTGAGAAAGCCATCGGTTATCCGCCGACTCACGGAACTGAGGAAGTCTGGGACACATCCACTCGAGTACCAAGGACTGCATGCAGAGATTCAAGGCCAGTTTGCAGACCACCTCTCCATATACAATGATGGTTCGAAAGACCAAAGCCGGGTAGCTGCTGTGGCAGTCTTCCGACGGGAAAAATTTGGTGTACGTTTGCCCGATCAGAGCTCAATTTTCACTGCAGAAGCCTGAGCACTCCTTCTCGCATTGGAGTGTATCGAGGTATCCAACCACACTAACTATGTTATATACAGTGATTCGTTCTCTTGCCTGCTGGCTGTTGCTGGACTTAAAACAATTCACCCTATTCTAGCAACGGTCATTTATAAAATGAACCAACTGACAACAGATGGGTATGACATCCACCTGTGCTGGGTGCCTGGCCATGCCGGCATACAAGGAAACGAACGAGCTGATCGGGCTGCGAAGAAGGCCCTGAACTGTGATCTTGAACCCTGTCTGATCCCTCACTCTGATCTGAAACCACTAATAGCCACCCACATAAAATCCAAATGGCAACATCAGTGGGATGAAAACATTAATAAACTTAAAGAAATTGAACCATCTGTGGGAAAACCACCACAGACTCATGTGGAAGGTCGGCGGGACCAAGTGGTCCTTAGCCGCTGCCGTATTGGCCACTCGTGGCTTACACATGCTTTTCTGCTCAAGAGGGAACCTCCCCCTGAATGTATTGGGTGTCAGTCCCCGCTGACACTCAAACACATTTTACTAAGTTGCGTTGATTTTTTGGCCCTGCGCCAACAGTTCTACACTGCAGACAGTATGCATGACCTTTTTACTGAGGTAAAACAGGAAAACATATTAGCCTTTTTGAGGGCAGCTGGACTGTACCACCTCATATAGTTTACTAAATAGATTCTATCAATTATTAATAAAACTTTTCTTTTTCTATGGGAATTTGCTTCCCTTAACCACGAATATATGATTGTGAGCTTTCAATTTAATGAGTGTCTATTGGCACATAATTGATTGTCTGCTTTTACATGTAAAAGCGATGGTTTGAACAAAAAACAAACATTTCTCGCCGTGAATATGGGCTATGCTGCCGACACGGCGTAAAGCAACCACCAATCAATCAATCAATCAGTATATAATAATAGAGCAAACTGAAGGGAGTTAGTGTCCTTGTTTATATTCCCATAATAGATTATAGAGCACATATTTATATATTTATATATTTACATATTTATATATCTATATTTATATATATCTATATATTTATATACGTGTTAATATACGGGAGCTATACCATCATGTTTTTCATATGCCTATTTTTCACACACATGCTATACACCACTCTCTCTTCTCTTCCTAAATGAGTACACATGCTATAAACCACTCTGTAGATAAAGTAACAGTACCACAATCATATGCACTCATTATCATCAGTTTTCACCACATTTTCTTTACTAAAGCCATTCGACATCCAACACACATTCAAACTGCAAACCAGACCCGATGGCCGAATGAGGTGAGCATCCGCCTCCCATTCTGGTACGTCGTGGGATTTGAAGCCCCAGGTTTGAACCCTGGCCGAGTCAAACCAATGACTTAAAGATTAATACTTGTTGATACCTAGCGTGGCACTCTGCATTACTAGGATAGGACAAGGAGAAGTGGAATAAGGAAGACGATTGAAATTTACCCTCCTTCATCAACTAATGTACCAAAAAACAAACAAAAAAGTCAGATTAAAATATCATATTTTCTAAACTAAACACTTCCCTGTAGTCTCTTATTCCCTAGATACTTAGATACTGGTACATTCATTACACATTTATTGTTGTATAGAAGGAACACAGGGTCAATTCAATAGAATCTGTCACTGCTGAAGCCAATTGAGTTCAAGTACAGTGCTTGGTTGTTGTTTTTTCCTCTTTTAATTGGTGACTATAAATGGAAGAAATTTAGTCTATGAATATGATGGCGTTTCAACACAAAACATGCGCATTGGTGCGAGACTGGGTTAACAGTATGTAGCTCATGCAGTAGCACGTCCGTCCACCTATGAAGGTGTCGGTCATCCTATCGATCCTGCTCGGTGGACCCATTTGCAGTTTGGGTTATTTTCCTTTCCAACCAGTGTTTGTTTTGGGGGAGTTTTCAGTCGCATTGGTGCGCTGAAGACTGCAAATCTGCAGCACTGTATGGGCACCGCTAAAAGCGGTCCCATGTGGTCGGGAGTTGGCTTCCGATAAGTAGTGGTCAGAGAAATTGGGGGGGAGGGGGTGGGGGGAGGAAGGAAAAAGGCAAACTAAGAGCCCAACCACAGTCCTCTGAGAGGGCCAGGGGAGGCTGGGTGGTTGATGTAGATTTACGCCCCAGTAAGACCCTATGCCATACCAGAAGGTGCACCGACTTGTGACAGTGTGCACTCATGGTGACTTTATAGTGCTGCCCCACTGGGAAATCAGGGCGCCGGCACCATGACCTGATTTCCCACACAGTCACATTA
This sequence comes from Branchipolynoe longqiensis, assembly GCA_030323885.1. Classification (NCBI taxonomy): domain Eukaryota; kingdom Metazoa; phylum Annelida; class Polychaeta; order Phyllodocida; family Polynoidae; genus Branchipolynoe; species Branchipolynoe longqiensis. The sequence continues at coordinate 15,385,057 of CM059203.1, forward strand.
TCCTGACACTGTGCGCCCAGTCCCTGTCCTGACCTCATAACGCCAAGCGCCGAGCAGCAACAGGTACCTATTTTATAAGTCATTGGTTTGACTGGACCAGGATCCAAACTTCAGTCCCTCCAGATTCACCGGTATCTACAGTAAGTCCGGCCAAGGCCAGAGGAAGAAGAGAAGTGAGGATGGGATTAGTTAGGTAGTGGGTGGGGTTACCTGTCAGTTGTTAGTGAAAATTAGTGGTTAGATGGTAGTGGTGTCAAGTCAGGTATGTGGACGAGTTGTCGCTGAGTTGGCGGTCAGAGTCCTCCATGAAGTCACTGATGGCAGATCTGTCGACGGCGCCACATGAGGCGAATATGTGGGCCACATTGAAGAGCTTAGTGCCGCAGGGACAGCGCTGGAGGTTGGGGACATCAATGCAATGGCGGTAGCCAGTCCTGAAGCGGTTGACGGCGACTTGAGTAGGAGCAGGAAGGCCGACTGGATGGGGGATGTTAGTTCTGACCAGGGTGTACCAGAGCCAGCTTATTGAATAAGGGTTCCGTACTAGTTCCTTCTGTGTGGCCCATTCCCAGAGTTTGGTGGTGGCTCGAGAAGCGGCGGCGGTCAGTTTGGTGATGGAGGGAGGCATGGCTGTCTCCACGTCTGCTCGGTTGGCACCAGCTAGAGCGGCACAGTTGGCCTGGTCATTACCATACAGTCCTATATTGGAGGGGACCCATAGCAGGACTGTGTTGAGGTGTGCCTGATGTCTGGTCGAGATTATAATCTGGATCACGTCAGCAAGGGAGTGTCAGGCATTTGGGCGGGTGATCTCTTTGATGGCATTCAGAGAGTCGGAAATGATGATGGCACTTAAGTTGTGGAGGGTTTCGAGGACCAAGCGAATGGCGGCAAGCTCGGTATCGAGAGTGGAAGCAAAGTCTGACACCCTGGTGTTAATCTTTGTGTTGGAGAAGGGGATCAAGATTCCGAGTCCGGCTCTACCTGATGTTGGGTTAAGGGAGCCACCAGTGTAGACCGTCTTAGCAAGCGGGAAGTCCGCCTTCGCTTGAGTTATGGCCTCGAGAGCCAGGGAGTGGATTGTTTGTTTGTTGTTGTTTTACATCCTAGCAACATCTAAGGTCATATCAGGACGGGTACCGACTTGTGACAGTGCACACTCATGATGACTTTATAGTGCTGCCCCACTGGAAGACCAGGCCACCAGCACCATGACCTGATATCTCACTCAGTCACATTATCCTGACACTGAGCCAACCAGTCCTTGCCCTATCCTAACAATGTCGAGCACCAGGCTAGGAAGCAACAAGTATCAATGTTTAAGTCATCGGTTTTGACTCGACCAGGGTTCGAACCCATGACCCCACGATCTACCAACACGGGAGGCGGACACTCTAACTCATTCGGCCATCCCGTCTGGTCCCAGGGAGTGGAGTTCTGGGGTGGTGTAAACCGCCTTGGCAGCAACTAGGTTGGTGGTTCGGGTTTCCACTGGAATGGAAAACCATGGTGGCTTGTGAGGGCTCAGGGCAGAGTCTGCAATGTGGAGTCCGTGGGAGTCCTTGAGGGTGGTGATGGTGTCCTTGACGCAGTAGGAGATGTGAGGGTGACCACAGGTCCCATCTCGGAGGTAGGCCGCGGCTCTGAGGATTGTTGATGAAAGGCCTGAGGAGAGGGCTCTTGTGAGGTGAGTGGTGAGAAGTTGTTTGCCTCAGTGGTGCTGGGAACACGGAACAACACGGTCTTGGATGTTCTCAAGTTTCCGAAACTCATTCAGGAAGATTTTGTTCTTGGGTAGTCGAGTTTGGGGGTTGTCAAGCCCGAGGGCTGTGAGAGCGAGTGTGGGCATGGCGGAGTCGAAGAGGGAGTGGACTGCCTGGCGGTAGAAAAGTGTGAGTACACCGTCCCGGGCGCCCCAGGAGAAGCCAGAGATCCTCTTCATGAGGAGGAGTCTGTTGGTCATTCTGGTGGCCAGGTGGCAGCAGAGGGCTCTCATGTTAAGGTCTTGGTCTAGACGGATACCTAGGTAGTCGAAGGTGGAGACCCATTCGATAGGGGATCCATCTAGGTAGAGGGTGTGAAGTGGTTGACCTCTGAACATGTGCATGATCTTGGTCTTGGTGGTGGAGATTTTTAGTCCAAGGTCCCGGCAGGCGTTTCCTACCAGGTGGAGCACCTGCTCAGCCAGATCCTGTGCGTTGATCGCATGGGAGCAGGTGATGGCGATGTCATCTGCGTAGCAGACTATGGTTGTGTCTGTGATCTCTCGGGTTGCTAGGTCTTGTTTAAGCCTCCTCACGAGAGATGCCATCACTGCATTGAAGAGGAGGGGGCTGAGCACTGCACCCTGGGGGACGCCATTTTTTAGTTGGAGGTAGGGAGAAGAGGTGCCTTGGACACGTACCCTGGCTCAGCTGTTCTGGAGGTAATTTTGGACGTATGCAAGAGGCCGGCCGGCGATGCCAAGATCAGCCATTGATGTCAGTACCACGTTGTGGTCGATAAACTCAAAGGCTTTTTCGAGGTCAAAGAAGATGGTTGCTGTGTCATCTCCATTACCGAGGCCATAGGAAATGCTCTTGATGAGGGTGGCGACGGCATGCTGGGTGGCTCGTCCTCCTCAGTAGCCGATGACCTCCTCTGGTGGCCAGTGGTGGGGTCTTCTGTGACCATCTGGAGACAGGCGAGGATGATTCTTTCACTAACTTTCCTGAGGGATTGGAGAAGGGAGATGGGTCTGACTTCGCCCAGGGTTTTCTTGGGGATGGGGATGATATCAGCATCCTTCCAAGATTGGGGTATGTCCGCGTTGTAGAAGATATTGTCGAGGAGTGGGAGGAGGGTTTCCCTGTTAGTGGCAGATAACTTAGTCTACACAGTGCTAGGGACTCCGTTGGCTCCTAGCGTTGTCTTCTTTGTGGTGGTGCCTAGGGTGCGGTCGAGCTCAGTCCTGGTCAGGTGGTTGTCAAGATAATCCAACCAGTGGTCCACAACTGGTTCATAAAAGGCTGTGGTATGTGCTGTCCTGTCTGTAGGAAAGTGCAGATAAAAGACCCCTTGCTGCTTTTTGGAAGCAGAAAGAGTAGCCTAGGTGGCGGCAGTGGGTTTCCTCCATATGACCATATGTTTTGACGTCCAATAGCCGATGATACAAAAATCTAGAGGTGGTGGGTGGGGGGAATGGTTGGTAAAACACACCTGTCTGCAGGACACTCACATATCGGGTAACACGCCCGGGCTCTTTGATGTGCCACAGAAACCCGTGTCGCGTGCGCTGGGGGGAGGGGGCTGCCTGCGAGACAGGGAGAGGGAGGGGGGGAGGAGGAGGGAGGGTGGGGAGGGGGACCGAGGGTATGGGGGAGGAGAGAGGGTGACAGGGGTGACGGGAGAGGGAGGCCGGGAGGTGGCGGAGGGCGGCAGGCGGATGGATGAGGGTTGCTGGGAGACTGGCAGAGTGGCAGGGGACGGGGGAGGGTGGCAAGGGGGACCGAGCCCGGGGTAGGTTGGTCGGGGGACGGGAGAAGGTGGTCGGGGGACGGGGGAGGGTAGTCGGGGGAAGGGGGCGGGGAAGGAGCCCGGCGGGAGGGGCTCTGGGGCTGAGGTGTGGGAGGCGTAGACAGAGACATCAAGTACATGAGCCCGGAAAGCAGCACTTTCTCCTCCACTCTTTTATCGTCTATGTGTTGTGCAGCTATGGGCATCCTAGTATGGTTCATCGACTTTGTTTTGTATGTAAATATTGCATCGACTGTTGTTCGGTTAATGGTGGCGAGGGGGTGGGATTAAGTACTAGAAACAACTAAAGTCATATTGGGATTGGACATGGATTTCTTTTAATAGCAAATATTAATAAACATGTGTCAATACAGAGATTGTTTAGATAACGAGTCTCGTAGAAGTTGATATCAAAATATAGAGTTCATGGATCATTCTCAGAACCTGTGTACCACATTTTTGGTTTCCATCTTGCATTGTTAATGATTTTACCTTCTTTTTTGGGGTAGGTAGTCAAATAGTTATTGTTAACTCTGTGTATTAAATATATTAACAATACTACGTGTAGTTAATCGATCCCACAAAATGTATCCAGAATATGCTAATGAGATTTTGTGCTGAAGTGAAAATATGAAGATTTGCCAATCGCCATTATATATCTACCCAAACTTAAACTTGTTTATTGTAAGAAACAATTCTTTTAGCTTAACTGTAATCAATCAAATCTTGTTTGAATTTGTTGTGTGTGTTAACATAATATTATGGATGGTTTTGAAAATGGATGTTGTGGATGTTACATGGTTAATTTTAACATCTTTCTTAATTTGTATAAAATTAATATACACAACATGTAAACCTTCATGTGACTATGGACAAATACCCTATAATACTAAGACGGCTCACTCAGCCTGTACTGTGTAATCAAAATGGTCAAACCCACCACTTGGTGTGCTGGCTGTTATCTTGGTTAAACAGGTGCTATATTATATGTATAAATGTATATATGAATGTGAAAGATGTGTGATGATGGCGATGCTGATGATGATGCTGATGATGATGTGTATTTATTCATAGCAATTTCATATTGATGTGTATTCATACTTACATATCTCATGTATAATATAATTGTATGTGTTTACATGTGAAACACCAACCAGCAGCTGGGCTGATCAAACTACCACAAGGTGGCACTGCGAAATTTAGATTACCATGGGAGAGATAGGGAGTGAGCCGTCTTAGTATAATAGGGTCTTTGCTATGGATTCTGCCATTATCTGGAATGTTTTCTATTATTATTTGGAATGTTTTCACTTTTGGTTTCCATAGCCGTGTTCACACGGGGAATGTAAATCGATTCGTAGAAAGCAACTTGCCTAGTTCGCCTCACATTTCTCGTGTGAACGGACGACTGAGGCGGATTAGGGCTGAATCGATTCACGTGATGCGCATTCTGTAAACCACCTCTCGAGGTAGTTTACATGAGGCGATTTCTGTGAATCGATTTATTTTGTCTGTGTGGACACACTGAGGCGGATTAAGCACCTCACACGCATGCGCAGTCGACACCTTAGTTTGTTGACTTTCCGGTCGATCAAAAGCACATATTATATAATTTGGTCTATGAACCTGCTAGAGGTGCACAGATATTTTTTTCATCATTTATTTTTAGGGTTTCACTGCCCAGCAGAAGTTTTGACCGTTCCAAACCAATACGATGCAGTAAATACATATCTAGGTCGAATCCACTCTCTCGTGGTGACGTCGACTTGCTCATGCGCAGATTTCGATTTCCGGCCCAAGTACTGCCCGTGTGAACGGGCCGCTAATTCGACTCACCTGATTCGATTTGTCTGATTCGCCTCACATTTTGCCCGTGTGAACACGGCTCATGTCACAAACGTGGGACAGAGTTTCTGAGAATGACTCATATGGCTTGTTGAATACTTGCTGTCGGCATCTATAAACACCCGTGATCTGTCCTGCATAAACGTAGATTAGGAGTGGAGTGGGTGGACCTGAAGTTCTAAGGGTGGGGGATTAGGTGACTGTAAGAGGGGCATTAGAGGATTGGAGTGTTGGTTAGTATTGGAAAAGGTAATGGGAAGGTGTTGGGATATTTGTTATATTACGTCCTAGCAACATCTAAGGTTATATTAGCACAGAATCAAACCAATGACTTACACAACTGATACGTGTTGGTACCTAGTCTGGTGCTCCGCATTAATAGACTTAGGTAAGGAGTGGTTAGCACAGAATCAGGATAATGTGAATGAGTGGGATATCAGGTCATGGTGCCCGCAGCCGGTCTCTCAGTGGGGCAGCACTATTAAAGTCGCCATGAGTGGGCACTGTCACAAGTTGGTACCCGTCCTGATATGACCTTAAATATTGCCAGGACGTAAAACTCCATGAAACAAACAGAGCTTTGATTTCTACAAATGTAATTCTATCATTGGATTATGCATCTTTAAAATCTTAGGATTTTCCGACACTCCGGAAGCAGATGCTGTTCCTCTAATTCCTTCCGGTCTGGATGGGGTTGCAATGTGTAACGTGATCACGTTATAATATTTCTGAATGCCCGACCACGTTTGGGACACCAGATAATACTACAGAAACTCTCCCCTTCATATCACTTGTCTATCAACTCATTAACCAATGCTAAGGAAGAATGAAGACAAGACACAGATGAACAGTGGAGAAGTTGTGCTTTACTAACACCAACTCCTGTCCACCTACCAGTGACCTATCATCCACACCCCTTGCCTTCTAGCCACACAATATCTCATTACTACTTTAGCCTGTATAGAAAGCAGTGCCTCCAGCCCATGGGACAGGAGTCCTATGGCTGTGTACTCACTCAATTAGAATAGATGAATTTTGATAGCATCAGACAGAGTGTCTGGGGTTCCTGCTCAATAGTAGGTGTGTCTCACTCAAGAGCCAGGAGTAGAGTGATCTCTCTCCAGGGGGTCTGAAGCAGAGTCTAGAATTAAGATCTTGGTTTGAGGCTAGTGTGGTCAGAGGGCCAATGGGATGCAGGTGACTGGGCAGTCCACAGCCAGCCAATCAGGCACCTCCACAGTCAGGGTGGGTGGCACCCTCCCCCAGTAGGGGTGGCTGTCACTCAACCCAGCTGCAGGTGGTGCCCTGTGTGTATATGCAAATTAGGCTGGTGGACCTGCCCAGTGGTCCAGGCAGGGGGGGGGGGGCAGGTAGCTATACAGTTACAATAGATCTCTGTCAAGATGGTCTTTTCTCCAATTGCACTCTTTATGGATGCATAGAGAAACATTTCAATAATCATGTACTGTCTCTTATATAGGAACATCTCTTATATCAGCTTATATCATGTCATAATGGGAGTGGGATATTATTACTTTTAGTTTATATAACATCGTCCACACTCCGTCGCCCAAGACTAATAATGCTCTCTGCCAATATATAATTCTTAACCGAAAATCCGTATATTTTTACAACGTGATCAGTAGTGTCTGGTAAAAAAGCAGGTTCAAGACACATGCGATATGGATGCAGAGTCTGGGTTCCTTTCGGCTTCCAGATAGTTTTATTTGTTTGTTTGCTCGAGTTTTACATCCTGGCAACATCTAAGGTCATATCAGTACAGGTACCGACTTCTGCCATCAGTCAGTACAGGTACCGACTGATGGGTCATATCAGTCGGTACCTGTACTGATATGACCCACTGGGAGACCAGGCCGCCATGGCCCGATGTCCCACACAGTCACATTATCCTGATACTGTGCTGACCACTCCTTATCAAATCCTATTAATGCCGAGCACCAGGCATAAATTTTGTAAGTCATTCATTTGACTTGACCGGGAATCCAACTCCTTATCGTCTGCACTGGAAGCCTGCACTCTATCGATTCAGTCACCGCATCCAGTGGCACCCAGACATAGCCGCGGAAGCTGTATGTACATACATCTGGCTGCAGACACAAGCGTGTCCCTAATTGTTCCAAAGTACTCATTCATCTCCTTTGAGGAAACTTGGCCCCCTCATTCGTACACGCCTAAACTGTTTCAGTCAGCACTCGTATGCCAAGCACTAGACACACTAATATAGTTACAGTGGCGTATCTACGAAAATAGTGCCTAATGCAAGCACTGAAATTGCGCCCCACTCCAAACAGTCAGTACCTGTCCTGATATAATCGTAGATGTTATCTGCCATGCGTTCAGTATTCCAGTGTATCTGGGTCATTCTAAGAAACTGTGTATCACATGTTTGGTTTTCACATTACATTGTTAATGATTTTGCCTTCTTCTTAGGGAATAGTGAGTAAAATAGTTATTGTTTACACTGTGTATTAAATATGTATTTAATTTATCCCACAAGATGAATAAAAAATATGCTTATATGATGTTGTGCTAAAATGAAAATGTGAAAATTTGCATATTGACACCATACATCTACCCAAACATTTGTTAAACCTTTTTTTCCTGTAAAAAGGAATTCTTTTAGGCTCAATGTAATCAATCAAATCTTGTTTGAATTTGTTGTGTGTGCTAATATGATGTCATGGATGTTTGTTAAAATGATGTTATGCATGGATGTTACATGGTTAATTTGAAGTTTTCTCACTTTGTATAAGATCCAAATCAAAAAGTGAAAAAAGAAATTCCAACTCTGACATATCCACAACATATAAAACATTCATATGAAAATGGATTTTGCTATTATTTGGAATGTTTTCATTTTTGGTTTCCATGTCACAAAAGTGGTACACAGTTTCTGAGAATGACTCATATATATATATAACATACGCCTGCACGTAACATTCGCACTCCTACCTCCAGCATGGTTCCGCTTGTGACCAGACTGCTTTATGGCAGCTAAGTCTGAGTTGTTTCACGACTGCAATAATATGTCTGCTACATATGCGAATACTGGCCACGCAACCCATGAAATTCCTAAGCGCAGTACCCAGTAGCCTTCTCTCACCGGACACGGTGGCCGAATCGGTAGAGCGCAGACTTCCCATGCGAGAGATCGGGAGTTCGATTCCCAGTTGAGTCAAACCAATGAGTTACAAAATTGATACATGTCGCTACCTAGCCCGGCGCTTGGCATTAATAGGATAGGACAAGGACTGGTTAGGTCAGTGTCAGGATAATGTGACTGAGTAGGATATCAGGTTATGGTGCTGATGGCTTGATTTCCCAGTGGGGCAGCACTATAAAGTTGCCATGAGTGTGTACTGTCACAAGTTGGTACCCATTCTGAAATATCCTTAGATGTTGTCAGGATGTAAAACTCCAACAACCAACCAACCTTCCCTCTACTGAGAACATGGTATCCTTAAAGCTGCATATTCCGATGAAGCATCAAATTTTCAAAACCAAAACAATTGGTCGTAATGCTCACATTGCGGTTGATTCGTGGTGAGGGAGGAGGACCCCCCCCCCTCCTCCCTCTGCCGCCGCTCTGACGCAAGCCCCCCCCCCTCCTTCTCCGGCCCTTATAACCGGCCGCCTAGCTGCTCTCAGCCACTCGCCTCTCATCACTCTCCTGGAGCACTCTCTCTTTTTCTCCTCGCCTCTCATCTCCTCGCCTCTCATCACTCTCCTGGAGCACTCTCTCTTTTTTCTTTGGCTCTCCTCCTCCACGCCTCCCCGACGCCTCGCGCCTCCATGCCTCCACCTCCACATCAACATGCCTGCCGCAGCACGAGGACGAGGCTGCCCCCCCGGCCGCCGCGGGGCGCGCCGGGGGAGGAGCGCATCCACCACCTCACACGATGCCGCCTCTGCGACATCAGCTGCCCCCATGGATGCCCAGGCCGCCACCATGGAGGCGCAGACAGCCTCCTTGGACCGCCTCACCGCCCTCGTACAGTCTATGGCCGTCGCCCCTCCTCGGGCGACCCCCGCGGCCCCCTCCGTGGTGGATCGCCTCACCGACCTCCTCCAGGATCTTACCTCTGGGACGATGGGGGCGGCCTGCCTCCTCCCCGCCCCCGGGCACCCGCCTCACGACGTGCACCCCACCTACCGCCGCTACAGCAGACAGAGCATCTACTCAACCCAGCAGGCCGCATCCGTAGCCAGCCTCCCCTCGCGCTGCCCTTGACCACACTCCCACCTCGGCCGCCGAGGCGGTCCGTGACATCCTGGAGTCGGCCGAGGCGCAGAATACGGGGCGACGAAAAGGTATACCTTCGGGTTATATATTCCCCAACGATCTCATAGAGAGAGGGGCAGAGGGGAAGTGGGGAAGGCAGTGAAAAGGGGCGAGGCGACCATGGAGGAATACAACCTCGCCCTCCGGATGCTTGAGTCGCATCCGGCCTTCCCCTCGGACTCCCTCCCCGGACTACTTCACCACAACCTCACGGTGCTGAGGGACTGTGTCACCCATCCGTGGCCGACCGTGCGGCGCTACTCTGAGAGCACATTCGCTTGGATTGCCAACGGACGGCTACCGGATGGGTGGCTCGACCCAGTCGCCATCAACACCCTCCGGATGGACGTCATTACCACCCCCGCGAGTGCTCCTGGGGGAGTCAGAGGAATAGCCCCCCGGGCCGCAGCCCGATCAGCCACCCCCCAGCCCAGAGCCGCCCAATCAGCCGACCCCTGCACCCCCTATACCCGCGAAGCATACGGGACCCCCTGCCCAGCCTGGAACAGGGATCCCGCCTCATGCGACCTCGCCCCTGCTGGCGAGGCGCACGGAGACCATGGGGCACGGAAGAGGCACGCATGCGCCTACTGCGTGAACGTGCGCCGTATTCTTACGGCCCACAGTGAGGCTGTATGCTTCACTAAGCGCACACGGGAGCGCGCCTCAGGTGCCCCCGCGATCACCTCGCCGGATTTTTAGTCCGGCGGCGGCGACTCACCCCTCAGCCACCCCCGCCACCCCCACCCCCAACCCCGCCACTCACGGAACCCGCCCGGCCCGGACCCCCCCCTGCCACCAGACTCACCGCCGCTCTGATGATATCATCAGAGACGCCGCCCCCCGCCACACAACACCCATCACCCACGTCGCCAACCGCCGCACACCGGACACTCCCCGGAGGAGACCGGAAGCCGCCGGCCACAACTTCCGCCGCCCCGCCAGCTCACACCCCCGAAACCATAACCACGCCAACCGCCCCGCCAGCTCACACCCCCGAAACCATAACCAGCCAACCGCCCCCCCCTCACATCTTACCGCCCCCCCCCCCCGCAGCCCCCGCCCCCGCAAGCGGCCGACACATCTCCGCCGCAGCCCGCACCCCAGGACACCCCCGCCGGACCCCTCAGAACTATGCCGCCACCACCCCTCACATCCAGGCCGCCAGCGCCGCCACCACTCCTCACATCCAAGCAGCCAGCGCCCCTCACGCTAACAGCCTCACACCTCACGTTAACAGCCTCACACCCCCTGCCAGGGCCCACCGCTCCACCAACCGCCCCCGCCGCCGCCGCCCCCATGCCCCCGGCCCCGGCGATACCGCATATATCCACCACCTCGCCGACTTTGATGCCGACCCCCGCCCCCACCCCCCCACCACCACCCACCGCCACCTCGACTCACCCACCACCCCCTCTCCCCGAGACTTTGACCTCCCCCTTTCCCGCACACACAGAACCTCCTCCCCCGCCCCAAAAGCACCCCACAGGGATGCACCCTCCCCCCGGCCCTCCCCCCGCCCCCTCCCTCCCCCCCTAACCCTCCCCCCCCTGCCCGCGCCCTACCCCTGCCACCCCCCCTCCCCGGCGACCTCGGAGAACCTATTGCCGAGGTCATCAGCCCTGGCCTCCGGGACACCCTCCCCACCGCCCCCTCCTGCGGCCCCACCCCCCACGCATACCGCCCCACCCTCCTCTCCATATGGCCCCACCTATCAGGCACGGCCTGGAGCTCCCACCCCACCTTCTCCCGGGCCTACGAGATCCTCCGTGCTGCGGGCCTCCCTAACTCTTTGGCTGCCCACATCCCCCTCACCTCAGCCCTCCACATTCCCGCCTGGCGAAGCCGCCTCCGGGAGTACCACGATAAGGACCTTGTGGACCTCCTGGAGTTCGGCTTCCCGGCGAACTACTCCGCTGGCGCCCCTCCCCGCCCCACCTACACAAACCACCGTGAAGCCCCGGAGCACCTAGTCCACCTCCGGGACTTCATAGCCACAGAGCTCGCCCACGGCGCCCTCGCGGGCCCCTTCCTAGCCCCCCCGTTCGCCCCCTGGACACAGGTCTCCCCGATGATGACCCGCCCCAAATCCGACCCGGGCAAGAGGCGGGTCATGGTCATCGTCGATCTCTCCTACCCTCCCGGAGGCGGTGTCAATGCGGGGATACCCCGCCGTGAGTACCTCGGGAAGCCCCACGCCTACAGGCTCCCATCTGTCGCCGACGTGGGGCGCCACCTCATTCGGGAGGGCACGGGGGCATATACCTGGACGGCCGATATCTCCAGGGCCTACCGCCAGCTGCGCGCCGACCCTCTCTCCTGCCCTCTCTTCGGGGTCACCTTCGAGGGGGCCACATATGTTGACCTCGCCCTCCCCTTCGGATGCCGATCCTCGGGTGCCGCCTGCGTGAGGGTTACCGCGGCGGTGGCCTGGATCCTCCGTCGAGAGGGCTACCACGCCCTCGTCTACGTCGATGATTTTGTCGGGTGTGAGTTGACTTACCTGAGGGCCCGCCAGGCCTTCGACGGCTTCATCGCCCTCGTTGGTGCCCTCGGCCTGGAAGTCGCCTCAGGAAAATGCCATCCTCCGGCGGTGCGGGTCTCCTGGCTCGGCTTCGCCATCGACAGCGAGGCCATGACGATCCGCATCGCCCCCGACAAGGTAGATAGAGCTTGTGGCCGACTGTGAGGCCCGAGTCGCGTGCCCCACCCTCGGGCGCTGGGCTGCTGTGGCCCGAGACGAGGTCGCCCGCCTCGGGCTTGCCTAAACATATGCAAACCATGATGAGTTCCCCTATAATCCCGGACTCTAACCACAGGGTACACCGACACTGAGGTCGCCGCCGTGGACGGACTCCGCCTCGCCTCCCTCGCCCCGTCCACCTGGAGGAACAGCCGCCGCCAGGCCCGAGGGTACGTGGAGTTCGCCTCGGGCCACCACTGGGACCCTCTGGCTCCCACCCCCTTTGACGTTGCCGCCTACACCGCCTCGCTCTATGCCCGGCGCGTTGCCCCGGCCTCCGTCCGGTACTCCATCTTCGGGGCGCACTCCTGGCTCGAGGCGGCAGGGGGCTACACCTCGGCCTTCGCCTCTCGCCTCGCCCGAGATGTCTGCCGAGGGGGCGAGCGGGCCTCCGGCCACGTCCCCCGCCCCGCGCCCCCTCTCACCCCTGCCTGCCTCGCCACCGTTGCCGCACATCTCGCCCGTGCCGGGCCCTTGGGCATCGTCCCTCGTGCCGCCCTGCTCCTCGGGTACTAAGGGGTGCTGAGGCAGTCCACCCTCCTCTCCCTGTCCCCTGAGGCGTGGGGCAGACCACACACCATCACCCGAGCCGACGTCGCCCCCACCCCCGGGGGCCTCCGAGTCACCCTCTGGAGCTCGAAGACCATCAGACTTCCCTCGGGGGCGGTGGCCCTCTTCATCCCAGCCTCGCCCGGCCACCCACTCTGCCCCGTGGCTGCGTGGGCCACCTCGACCGCCCTTGTGCCAGCCCTCGACGGCGACCCCGCCTTCATCCTGCCCTCGGGCCGCCCTCTCGACCCGCGGACCCTGACATCCATACTCCGCGGTGCCCTCCAAGCCCTCGGGGTGGCCTCCCCGGATGGCTACACCCTGCACAGCCTTCGCGGGGAGCCGCCCAGGCCTGCCACCGCGCCGGGGTGCCCCTGGAGGACATAATGGCCCAGGGCACCTGGACGTCCGACGCCGTGCACGCCTACATCCCTCGGATCGCCGCCTCGGGCGCCCCTCGAGCCCTCTCCTCCGTTTTGGTGGAGGGCTCTTCGGGTCCCTCCCCCCATGACTGACACTGACCTCACTCCTTACTGACTTTGATATCTTTACCGCATTATACCTCATATTACTATTGTTCATTATCCTGATTGCTATTGATTAATTATCCTGATGACATTGACTTAACATTGTCCTATATCCACTTGTCATAACTCTCTCCTTACTTGTCATGCACTTGACCTTCTGATGAATAAAGTGTTTTATTCCAACTACTGCCTTCCTCTCCTCCCTCGCCACGTATCGGTCGTAATGCTCGCATTGCGGTTGATTCGTGGTGAGGGAGGAGGACCCCCCCCCCCTCCCTCCTGCCTCTGCCGCCGCTCTGACTGCTCTCAGCCACTCGCCTCTCATCACTCTCCTGGAGCACTCTCTCTTTTTCTCCACCTTTGACCGCGCAACACCGCGCTAGACGGCGTTACACGGCGCAAGCCAACGCTCCCATTTAGACTTTACATCGACGCTTGACGGCGTGAGATGGCACAAACGTTGACTAGTTCAACTATGCTGAACTCTCAAGGTCAGCGCTTCCATATGTCGGCAGCTCAGACTGAGACTCAGAATATCCCAACTTTCACTATTATCTCTGCTTTTGAATCCTTTCAAAGGGAATTGCTCTTAGGTTACATTAAATACTTCAGATCTTCCTCTTCAATCGCGCATTAAGCTCTTTTTGATCGACCCAATGAAAGCTTCTAAATTTATTTACCAAAAAATAAATGCTCTGAATAGACATAGCATTGCTGCAGCACTATTTATTTTTGCTGCATTGATATCGAGAATAGGTTGACGTTGGCGACCGTGTGCGTCAAATAATAAATAAATAAAACATTTATATAGCGCCCGATCCAGCAAGCCGTTCTCAGGCGCTTTACATAACAAATATACAGGTAAATAAATGTCACCTAGTTAAAAGCAGATTTAAACAAATGTGTCTTAAGACCTTTTTTTAAAGCACCAACAGATTTACAATCTGTGATATATCCTGGCAGAGCATTCCACAGTCTCGGGGCAGCAATACTAAAAGCACGATCCCCAAAGCCTTTGAGTCTGCTCCGAGGAACTGCTAACTGGATGGAGACTGTGGATCGCAGTGTTCGAACATTTGTTCTCTGCTGGAGCATATCTCTCATATATTCTGGAGTCTGATCATGAAAGGCACGATATACAAGAAGCAGCACCTTGAAATCAATTCTCTCCTCCACAGGGAGCCAGTGTAATGATTTCAGCACAGGAGTGATGTGATCAAATTTCTTTGTACCCGTCAACAACCTGGCAGCCGCATTCTGTATACGTTGCAGTTTTGAGATAACCGAGCCTGACAGAGCACACACACACACAGTAGCAACACAAACCAATAACGCAGATACCATCGCCCCCACGATTGCATACACAGCAGCATTCAGACCCCAAACAAAACGTAGTGTCTACGCGTACGCGACCGTATTCGTAGCCCCGAGGTCCACGCGTACGTGCGTCAATACATCACTAAATGCCCGTTTATAAATTATACTTTTGACGCCGTATGACGCCGTCAACTTTACGACGGTTGGCGCCGTGTAACGGCGCAAAACGTGGGGAGTGCTACGAGTGGAACGTGGCCGTGAAGGTCTGAATGCTTTGACGCACACGGTCGCCAACGTCGACGTTTTCCATATGGATAGTTAGTTGTCTTATAGCATTCGTGCATCCATGTTTATGCCAAATTGTTCTGTAATTCTATTAATTTAGAATAAAATCGACGTTTTGCACTGCGCGTATCGGCAAACTCAATGGCCGGGCGCCTTTGTTTTGCTCTCGACACCGTTTTCAGCGCATAATAATAATAATAATAATAATAATAATAATAATAATAATAATAATAATAATAATAATAATAATAATAATAAAAATAATAATAATAATAAAATATGTATTTCCATATGATCAATGTACACACAAGTTTATATTTATATCAGTATTTTTTTTCACATGAAAAAGGAGAAACCAGAAGTACAATACTTATGAGGTGCTTTCCCCATTTAAAAATAACACAGATACATTACTTATACCACAGAAATAATATATAGAACAACTAAAAGTTAAATAAAAGTTAAAAGCATATCAACATTACCCTCAATACTGTAAATTACATCTCAATATTTATGTACTAGACTACTATGTATTTTCCCTCTGATGAAGCTTAAATATTTTCTTTTTATAGATTCGTTGAAACATATAGATGCAATCTACTGGTCGACGTCTTAATCCAGACCTGAACTGCCGACATATGGAAGCGCTGACCTTGAACTCTGGTCAACGCTTGCGCCGTGTTGCGCCGTCTAATGCCGTCAAGTGTCGACGTAAAAGTCTAAATGGGAACGTTGGCTTGCGCCGTCTAATGCCGTGTAGCGCCGTCACACGCCGTCAAAAGTATAAACGGGCCTTTAGACTGGAGATGCCTGCTATCTACCTCACTTTGGCTATACTACTATAGCCATAATGTTTGCTTCTCACGCTATTCTCACTATACTGTCCACGCTAAAATGGCTGGTTTCATTGTTTTGTTTGTTTGTTGTTGTTTTACATCCTAGCAACATCTAAGGTCATATCAGGACGGGTACCGACTTGTGACAGTGCGCACTCATGGCAACTTTATAGTGCTGTCCCACTGGGAAACCAGGCCGCTGGCACCATGACCTGGTATCCCACTCAGTCACATTATCCTGACACTGAGCATACCAGTCCTTGCCCTATCCTAATAATGCCGAGCGCCTGGCTAGGAAGCAACAAGTATCAATTTTAAAGTCATTGGTTTGACTCGACCGTGATTCGAACCCACGACCCCACGATCTACCAGCATGGGAGACGGACGCTCTAACTCATTCGGCCATCCCGTCTGGTCTGGCTGGTTTCAAATGTAAGACAAACATCTATCCTAAAAAGCAGACCACTCAGATGAATAAGGAATCTTGAATACCCCAGTCACACTATGGTTGTGACCTAGAAATGCTATGGTTAGCATATTTACATTTTCATTCATAAGTAACGAGTTTGGCCTTTAATGAAAGTTGCATAGTCCGGTGGTTTTGTGTTCCTGCCTTTTTTTTAGATACATATATATTAGATTGATCATTATAAACTATTTACTTTAGTTTGAAGTAACTTTTATCTTAAATGCAATTATGGTGCAGTCGCACTACGACGTTTCTCTCCAACGCGCGTCGACGTGTGTCACTTTTGGGCGAAACGTCAGGAAACATCAGGAAGCGTTACGTGCTCGTTAGGCGCGTGTCGGTACGGCGTCGGTACACATCTGTACACGTTGGAGACGTTGACGGTCGGCGAGGATCGTCGGCGCGCGTCGAAAGTTGTGTGCCTGTGCAAAACTTTTCGACGTGTGCCAACGTGTGGGTCTAATGTTATGGGGACGGTAGAAGCTGGAATAACGTTACGCGAACGCTATGCACACGACGCGCACGTGTGACAGTCGTTCCCACATGTAGTGCCAAAATGTTGCTTTGTTGTTTTACGTCCTAGCTAGGTCATATCAGGACGGCGTGCCAACTTCTTTTAGTTTTTTTTTGCCACGCGTCGACACACGTTGGCCGCGCGCTACTAACACACTGCGCTGACGTCGAACTTCCACCGAAAAGTTGGATGTGTCTCGACACCTATAATTTATTTTGCGTGTTGTCGGCACGCCGGCAGAGAGCGTGTATATAAACAGATGAGAGGGACAACTGTCATACTAGACCCTGTAACAGCTGCCGACTGTGGCGCTCCAAGTGGTGGTTGTTGAACAAATGGCCAAACTCAAGGCATTGTCAATGGCAGTGAGCAATCTTCATACAGAAAACATTAAATATCTCTAAAACTACAACACCTAGAAACAAACTGATTGGAATACACATAGAAAACATGTTTACCAACAAGATTATATTAAATTGATATGGTTAGGGTTCTGGATTTCTATTAATTTTGAATAAAACTGACGTTTTTCACTACGCGTACGGCAAACTCAAGGCATTGTCAATGGTCGTGTGCAATCTTCCTACAGAAAACGTTAAATATCTCTAAAACTACAACACCTAGAAACAAACTGATTGGAATACACATAGAAAACATGTTTACCAAAAGGATTATATTAAATTGATAAGGTTAGGCTTCTGCATTTCTATTAATTTTGAATAAAAACAAATGTTTTGCACTGCACGTACCGGCAAACTCAAAGCTTGTTCAACACTAACCGCCAGGAACGCCACTGTAGCCTGTGTTACCGATTTTCGCGGGAGTTGTCCCTCTCATCTGTTTATATACACGCTCTCTGACGCCGGTAAGAAGCATCGTAATGTGACTGCAGCATAACATTTGAGATATTTGAAGTATTTTTTTATTTGTTGCTGTTCCTCTGTTATTTCAAAGACCCTATAACACTAGGACAGCTCACTCCCTATCTCTCCCATGGTAATATAAATTTTGCAGTGCCACCTTGTGGTGGGTTTGATCAGCCCGGCTACTGGTTGGTGTTTTACATGTAAACACATACAAGTATATTATACATGATATAGCTAAGTATGAATACACATCAATATGAAATTGCTTTGAACAAATACGCATCATCATCGCCATCATCACACATCTTTCACATTCATATATACATTTATACATATAATATAGCAACTGTGTAATCAAGAGAACAGCGAGCGCACCAGGTGTTGGGTTTGATCATTTTGATTACACAGTACAGGCTGAGTGAGCTGTCTTAGTGTTATAGGATCTTTGGTTATTTCCAGTCAACCATATACAATGACAGTGACAGGCCAAATAAAAATGTAATGGTCACAGCTGGTACAGTGTATTATTAACAACCCCACCCCAACAATATAATTCATAAACTCACATAACTAACTACACTAGAGTTACACTAGAATATTTCTAACAAACTGCCCTTTATATACTCCTTTAACCGGATTCTATTGATGGAGGGTTGTGGGGGGGGGGGTGCTTAGACCCCTGACCTTTGTGAGTTGCTAGGGGCCATCGCTCCTCTGTCGAGTTATTCCAACCGCCATCTTAAATTGATACTTGTCGCCACCTAGCCTGGCCTGGCGCTCGGCATTTCTAGGATAGGGACAAGGACCGGTTAGCTCAGGATGAGGATAATGTGACTGAGTGGGATATCGTGTCATGGTGCCGATGGCCTGATCTCCTAGTGGGGCAGCACTATAAAGTTGCCATGAGTGTGCACTGTCACTAGTCGGTGCCCATCCTGATATGACCATAGATGGTTGGTTGTTGGAGTTTTACCTCCTGACAACATCTAAGGACACATCTGAACGGGTACTGACTTGTGACAGTGCACTCATGGCGACTTCATAGTGCTCCCTCACTGGGAGACCAGACCACCAGTACCATGACCTGATGTCCCTCTCAGTCACATTATCCTGACACTGAACCTACCAGTCCTTGCCCTATCTTAATAATGCTGAGCGCCTGGCTAGGAAGCGACAAGTATAGATTTTTACGTCATTGGTTTGACTCGACCAGGGTTCGAACCCTACGACATACCAAAATGGGAGATGAACGCTCAACTCATTTCGCCATCCCGTCTGGTGGGATATGAGCGTAGATGTTGCTCGGATGTAAAACCCCAACAAACAACACAAACAAATGCAACCGGCATTTGTGTATCTGTCAGTGAAAGCAGTGAGAGCCTGTCGGAAGGCCTGGTTCACACATATCGCCCCGTTGTTATTGGGGTTTATATCCTTGCAGCATGCAAGGTCATCGCATCGACGAGTACCAACTTGTCACAGTGCACAATGATGGCGGATTTATAGTGTTGCCCATTGTGGGACACTGACCTGATATCCCCTCTCAGTCACATTTTCCAACCAGCCCTTGCGTCCGTCCAAAGACCCTATAATACTAAGACGGCTCACTCAGCCTGTACTGGGTAATCAAAATGATCAAACCCACAACTTGGTGTGCTGGCTGTTCTCTTGGTTAAACAAGTGCTATATTATATGTATAAATGTATATATGAATGTGAAAGATGTGTGATGATGGCGATGCTGATGATGATGCTGATGATGATGTGTATTTGTTCATAGCAATTTCATATTGATGTGTATTCATACTTACCTATCTCATATATAATATAATTGTATGTGTTTACATGTGAAACACCAACCAGCAGCCGGCTGATCAAACCCACCACAAGGTGGCACTGCAAAATTTACATTACCATGGGAGAGATAGGGAGTGAGCCGTCTTAGTATTATAAGGTCTTTGGTCTGCCCTAGTCGTGCCGAGCACAGACGAGGTGGTGACAAGTACGTTGTAAGTCTTTGGTTTGACTCGGTCAGGGATGGATCCCCCAAACTAGCGCAGTACACGCTCAGCCATCTGGAGTGGTCGACTACTAACTAATGTAAGTCGCCCAGATCAGTTTTTTTTAAACTATTTAGTAACAAAACAACAACACAACAAAAATGTGTGTGTGGGGGGGGGGGGGTACAATGGTGGTGATGGCAAATGATATCTAATCGGGGCAGATTAATAAAAAAAATTGCTTCCACTAAAAGCTTTCATATTTCATCTAAATTAGGCAACAACAGCCCCAGAACCAGCACTTATAAATACTGTCTGTCACAAAGTGGATAACCGGGCGCGGTGGCCTAATCGGTAGAGCGCAGGCCTCGCATGTGGAAGGTCGGGAGTTCGGTTCCCGGTAAAGTAAAACCAATGACTTTAAAATTGATACTTGTCGCTCCCTAGCATGGCACTCGGCATTACGAGGATAATGACAAGGACTGGTTAGCTCAGGATGAGGATAATGTGACTGAGTGGGATAGCGTGTAATGGTGCCGGCAGCCTGATTTCCCAGGGGAGCAGCACTATAAAGTCGCCATGAGTGTGCACTGTCACAAGTCGGTACCCGTCCTGATATGACCTTAGATGTTGCCAGGATGTAAAACTCCAACAAACAAACCAAACCAAGAGGTTAGGGGACCAGTAAATAACCCAGTACAAAATAACAAACTGACGGCATGACACATTACCACAACACACGTAACCATGCCACTCACAAAGCATGTCATGCAGGAACCACATCCACTATAGCCTGACCGTAAGTGTTTTGCTTCCTAGCAACATGTGATGTAATATCTGAACGGGCATCGATTTGTCACAATTAATACTCATGGTGACTTTATATTGTCCTGCCTCACTGAGATACAGTCAGTTGCCATGGTTTCCGCAATGGAGCGGAGTGGGGGTGGGGGTGGGGGTGGGGGTGGGGGTGGGGGTGGGGGGTATCTGGGTGCTTTGTTGTCTCTGGCTCCTTGAAGAACCTTTAAACAAAAATGATCCCAACAATTTGAGTATACAGAGTCGTACCGTCAGAAAATTTAACGGTACAGAATTTTACCCATTTTACCTCTGGCAAAACCCCTGGTAGCGCGAAGAGAGGGGAGGCAGAGAGTGCGAAAGCCCCGGGCATCCATATGGGGGCATATTTAAAATGTCTTCCTTGCTCACATTTCTCAGTACTAGACCCTATACTTGAGTTTTAGGAGCATATATTCAAGGAGTTGGTCCTGGGTATCAGAAAACCTCAACCAGTCCTTGCCCTATCTTATTGAAGCCAAACACCAGGCAAGGTCACATAGTAAGGGCGAGCCCCAGGCAAGGTCACATAGTAAGTGCGAGCCCCAGGCAAGGTCATCTCGTAATCAGAACACCAGGCAAGGTCACATAGTAAAGCCGAGCACCAGGCAAGGTCATATAGTGAAGCTGAGCACCAGTCAAGGTCATATAGTAAAGGCGAGGACCAATCAAGGTCATATAGTAAACTTGAACATCAGGCAAGGTGACATAGTAAAGACAGGCAGCAAGCAAGGTCACATACTAAATCCGAACATCGGGCAAGGTCATTTAGTAAAGCAGAGGAAAGGTCATAAAGCGGAGCCGGAGGCAAGATCACATAGCAAACTCGATCCCCAGGCAAGGTCATAATAACCATCACCTTGGTAAGTTCAGTTTGACCTGGCCGGGGATTGATCTCCTTTTACCACATAGGAAGTGGTTGCTCTATCTATTAGCCCATTCAGTATCAACATCCGACATCCTTTGTACCTAGTAAGTGGGTTTTGGCAGCTTTGCACAGCAAATTAGCGCACAGAGCACGACTGCTTTAAATGTTTTTAAATGTCTTTTTTTTCTCTCTTTTTTGTTCTGGTTTTATTTAACGGCGCCTCTAGCGCACATTGATTTTCATATCATTGGCTATTGGATGTCAACAATATTGACATATTTCTTTGGAGGAAACCAGCTGCCGACACATAGGCTACTCTTTCCGATAAGCAGCAAGGGGTCTTTTATATGCACTTTCCCACAGACAGAACAACACATACCACAGCCTTTGATGAACCAGCTGTGGACCACTGGTTGGGATCGAAAATAGCCCAAACTGCAAATGTGTCCACTGAGCATCGATCGGATGACCCACACCATCACAGGTGGACACTCTACCGCCTGAGCTACGTCCCACTCCGCTTTAAGTGTCAAGTGCCACATACCTAGTGCGCCCGGGTTTAATGCTACAGCGGCTTTTGTGACCTGCCTCTCGTTGTAGTGGAATATTAGCCATTACCTCATGGGTCCGCCCCTCATGCAGTAGCCAAGTATTTCTCGGGGAGAAACTATCCTTTGACTTCTTCTTAGAGCCATAATAAATGTGACACAGCACAGGAAACCAGCTTTTGCGACAGATAAATAGTTGTTGTAAACAAAGAACAGAACCCGCAACTGGGTTGACTCAAGTCTATGCCATCCTCTGGTACAGGTATTGACTGTGCTTAAAGTTGCATAGTCCGAAGGTTTTGAATTTCTGTCAATTTCTGAGATAAATATATTAGGTTGATTGTTATAATCTACCTTACTTTAGTTTGAGGTCACTTTTATTTTACATGGCTAACTTTTGAGAGATTTTAAGTGCAAACATACTAAATTAATTTTGGTAAGCACGCCAAAACTCTAAACACTGTAGCTTTCTGCAATAATACGTTCTGTCAAATTGACTTGTTATTCCCTTCTATGTGGTGACAAATCTTTAATAAGTACACCCGTATCTAAGTTAGATAAATAGAATTAAACCTAGATAATTATTTTGGTTTTGAAAATTTGATGATTTCAGCGGATTATGCAGCTTCAATAAAAAGATATTGTGTGTAGTGAGCTGGCTATATTCGCGATCCTTGCTGTATAGCTGCCACAGATGGCGCCAGCGAAGATACCAATCACGCACAACACGATAGTTTTGGGGGTTCGAAAAGCCCACTACCAACCACTGGTCAATTAAAATACCACAACATTACATTCTATTCTTCTACATATTGATATCTTGCATAATATCTTATACGTCACATATTAACAATAATAGTTAATACAATAACACATTTAAAATGATAATGAAATAACCCTTTGTAATGTAAAAGTATGATGATGATGGTGGTGATGATGATGGCGATAATGATGAAATATAAAGCTACGCTAAGCATGACGAACTAATAATAACAGTTGTCCATTTTGTACAGGGAACTACAAACATTTCGCCTACAGTTAATTCACCTATTTACCATTTTGCCAACACATCATTTTGCCGACTCACCATTTCGCCTATTGGTTGTTACAACCCTCCAAGAACATATTTTCCCCGTGACTAAAGGTTACATTCCTTACACGCGGCATGCGGCATGTGGTATGCGAATGCGAATGCGGCAAAAGATCAAAAAGCCTTGAAGTTCAACTTGAAGACAATGGACTACATTGCTTACACACGGTATGCGAATGCGAATGCGAATGCGAATGCGAATGCACCAACTCGATCGGTCCATGTAGCCATCGGTGCGGTAAGCGGCATGCAGCAAGCGGTATGTGAATAGAAACCATCAGTCGCATGTGTCCATTAGTTTTAGACGAGGAGAGGTGACTGATCATTACGGAACGGTCACACACAGGGGTGCGGAGGGGACACACAGGCATAGAGGGGTGCCGTGTACATACTGATTAGTGTGTGTGGAGGGGAAACATATGGTGGTGGTGGTGGTGGTAGTGGGTAGTGGTAGTGGTAGTAGTGGTAGTAGTAGTAGTTGTAGTAGTAGTTGTAGTAGTAGTTGTAGTAGTAGTGGTAGTGGTGGTGCTGGTGGTGGTGCTGGTGGTGGTGCTGGTGGTGGTGGTGGTGGTGGTGGTGCCGTGTACATAGTGATTAGTCTCACATGGGGGTTCCTACCTTTATAATTGCCAAAGCATAGATAACTATTCCTATTTCTGTGGATAAAGGTAGGAACCCTCGTGTGAGACCTCGCCATATGCCGCATGCCACATACCGCGTAGAAGGAATCATCCCATTCACATACCGCATACCGCATGCCGCATACCGCATACCGCGTGTAAGGAATGCACGCTTAACACGTAGTTTTGTTAGCTGGGAAACATGACAGTCTACCTCTAATTGTAAATAATCAGCTACGGACGTAAGCTGTATATAGCTAATAGATCCCATTTAGCTGAATTGAATGTAACGTCCATCACTTGTGATAGCCACATCGGGAACACCATTAGCCAATCAGCTACCACATGCATTGTCACGTGACATAATGGTGCTTAGCAAAGTGGGTCACATCATATAACCATCACGTCCTCGTCCAGACACAGTGGTAGGAAGCCACTGGAGGCTTTGATTGGTGAAGGGAGGAGAGGGGGGGGGGGGGAAGGGGGGATAGGGGATGGGAAGCGGGGAAGGAGGGAGGGGGTGGGGAGACTCCTGTTGCTACTCACAAATATTGTCCCAAATATCTGCCTGGTGCTTCACAAAATCACCATCAGCCACGCAGATTTTTATATGTCTAAATTTTTTTTTTAATTCATAAAGGTTGATTGATTGAATGATTGGTGGCTGCTTTACGCCGTGTCAGCATCATAGGGAAGAGTGGGGAAGGTGTCCTGGAGTTTTTTCAGTATTTGTTTTGCGCTTCAGCGTAACTATGTTCGGGGATAAGTGTTTTATCCATTTATCAAAAGTCACAAGTGTCGCAGTTCAGATGCAGCACATTGTAAAAAATATATAATCCTGAATTATTTAACGGTAAAGTAAAATTCTAATTCAAAGGGCTTATAATTCCACAAAGGTAGCTAAATTAGAATGTTACATACCAGACAATCCCCTTAAAATGAGTGAAGACCTCTCCCCTCGTCCCATGCGCCCCCCCCCCCCCTCACAAAAAAACCCACCATAAAAGACACCACACACACAGAAATGGATGTAGATTCATCCTTTAACCGGGAAATTCAGAATTATTTATATTTATAGTGCACATTCGTTGATTAAGGCAGGGGTAAGTTCAATCACAGACAATTGGCTTCCCTCATTTCACTGGCCCTTGCCCAATCACAGACAATTGGCGTCCCATCATTTCACCGCTCCTTGCCCTTTCTTAGTAATATTGAGTGTTATGGCTAGTTGCTAGTTAGTGGGGCCACTCTCCTGAAAACTGGCCAGAAGTGTCAAATGCAGAGTTCAATTCTAATATTTGAATTTTTAACATTTGTTGGTTGCAAATGAAAGCTGGAAATCTCCCCTTTACATCTATGTAAAATATAAATTGATGAGATAACAAATAAAGGTGTAGTCCATGATTAAGCTATGTCCTATGGCGGCATAACATGTTGTAAACGTGCCGGCTGGTGGGTGTGGGTGGTGTAAATAGGTCAAATGAAAGCACTACAGGTAATGAAGGAAACAGGGTTAGAGTGAAAGTAAGAGAATGAGACTCTTCAATTTATTGGCTTATATAGGTTTTCTCAAGATCCAAGATGGCCGTTGTCACATGATTCCATCCATCAATCACAGTACAAAGCAGTGGTCACATGACTTAATCCTCCAATTAGAATACAATGCAGTGGTCAATGATCATAACAATACCATGTGGGGGGGGGGAGGGGGCATGTGAGGTGACTCTTCCAAAGACTATTCTTAGTCAAACTCGGAAGTGACACTCCCTCTAAAGACTATTCAATTATACAAATTCTATACTCAATGAACAATAGTTTACCAATTTCACATCCTCTATATGTCTTTGGGTTTTTATATTTTAACCTTTATCATTATATAGACAGTTTGCAATTTATTATAGTAATTTCACCTCGGTTCACATGTATTAAATCGGACAATTTTACAATGTGTTGCTCAGACATAACACATGTTTACGACACCACACAGTGTGCTTAATACAAATCTAAGCAGAAGTCAATAATTTTATACTGAGAAGCATATTAATCATGGCATAATATACAGAAATATGTAGGGCTTATATTGATTTTTTAAAAGAGTAATTCCCAGCCATGCTTTATTCACTGAATAATTAGTGTACAATATTTGTGTGGCATCCAGACACCACTGGTCACATATGTGACGGAAATTTGTAATGTTATTTCTAAAGACATCAAATAATTAGAAACAAATTTAAGCATGCATATATATTAATAAATACTTCCTTTTTGATTTGGGAACTGTTTTGTTTGATATATCAATTCAATACAAGATGTTAATAAGGATCCAACCATGTCCCATGTGTCATGTTACAAATAGCTGACTGTAAAATGGTTTTTATTTGGTACAAAAACACTTCATTACTAAAAAGAACAAAGTTGCATGCGGTTTATTTTATTTCCCTTATTTCTTACATCAAAACTGAACATGGATATGAAAAGTATAAGGAAAGAATAAGTAGGACGTCTTTTGATTTATGTTTTAAAATCTCATCCCATGCTGACCAGTTTTCAGGAGAGTGACCCAGTGACAAGTAACAAATTATAAATTGTTGGTTTGATTCATCTGGGATTCAAACTTGGGTATTCCCATCCTACGACTTGCCACACCGATTATGTCATGATTATAAAAATATAGTTGAAATTATTTTTATATTATTTACAGCAAAACAAATGGGGTTTGATATTCATTATTACCAGAAAATAGGAAACGACTGTTGAACAGATTGCCGAATATTGTGCTATACATTGTACATTGTTTATACGTTGGTGCAAATGCTTTATTTGGGTCTAATAATTAGGATCTTTCATAGCAATTGCTATGTAGGCGACTGGCAATTGTCTGAGGAAAGAACATTTATTTAAATAATTAATTGCTAGCCACCTGATATTATGTTTCTTCTTCTTTTAGAACATTGCCTAAAATAAAACGCATTACATTGCCTAACCATTGCGAGAGCAGGTGCTGTTCTATCGGCTAAAATAACACATTTTTGTCAATGTCCAATGTATAATCGATTGTAGGATTCCCCTGGTTACATAGAGTTAGTAATTACCAAAACTCATATTACATCAATGTTTCACTCATAGCATAACAGTGTTTCACTCATGTTACACCAGTGTTTCACTCATGTTACATCAGTGTTTCACTCATGTTAAATCAGTGGGTCACTCATGTTACATCAGTGTTTCACTCATGCTTCATTAGTGTTTCACTCATGTTACATCAGTGTTTCACTCATTTTACATAAGTGTTTCACTCACATTACATCAGTGTTTAACTCATAGTAAATCAGTGTTTCACTTACAGTACATCAGTGTTTCACTCATATTTCATCAATGGTTCACTCATGTTACATCAGTGTTTCACTCATAGTGCATCAGTGTTTCACGCAGAGTACATCAGTGTTTCACTTACAGTACATCAGTGTTTCACTAATGTTACATCAGTGTTTCACTCATGTTACATCAGTGTTTCACTCATGCTTCATCAGTGTTTCACTCAAGTTACATCAGTGTTTCACTCATTTTACATCAGTGTTTCACTCACGTTACATCGGTGTTTAATCAGTGTTTCACTTACAGTCCATCAGTGTTTCACTCATAGTGCATCAGTGTTTCACGCAGAGTACATCAGTGTTTCACTTACAGTACATCAGTGTTTCACTCATGTTACATCAGTGTTTCACTCAGGTTACATCAGTGTTTAACTCATAGTAAATCAGTGTTTCACTCACAGTATATCAGTGTTTCACTCAGAGTATATCAGTTTTTCACTCATAGTACAATGTCAGTGTTTCACTCGTAGTACATCAGTGTTTCACTCATAGTACATCAGTGTTTCACTGATAGTACAAGTGTTTTACTCATAGTACATTAGTGTTTCACTCATAGTACAACAGTATTTCACTCATAGTACATTGGTGTTTCACTCATAGTACATCAGTGTTTCACTCATAGTACAACAGTGTTTCACTCACAGTACAACAATGTGTCACTCATAGGACATCAGTGTTTCACTCATATTACATCAGTGTTTCAGTCATAGTACATCAGTGTTTCACTCACAGTACATCAGTGTTTCACTTATAGTACATCAGTGTTTCACTCATAGTACATTAATGTTTCACTCATAGTAGATCAGTGTTTCACTCATGTTACATCAGTGTTTCACTCATGTTACATCAGTGTTACATGCAGAGTACATCAGTTTCACTCATGTTCCATCAATGTTTCACTTATAGTACATCAGTGTTTCAATCAGGTTACATCAGTGTTTCACTCAGGTTACATCAGTGTTTCACTCATAGTACATCGGTGTTTCACTCATAGTACATCAATGTTTCACTCATAGTACATCAGTGTTTCACTCATAGTACATCAGTGTTTCACTCATAGTACATCAGTGTTTCATTCATAGTACATCAGTGTTTCACTCATAATACATCAGTGTTTGACTGATAGTACATCAGCGTTTCACTGATAGTACATCAGTGTTTCACTCACAGTACATTCGTCTTTCACTCATCAGTGTTTCACTCATAGTGCATCAGTGTTTCACTCATAGTACATCAGTGTTTCACGCAGAGTACATCAGTGTTTCACTCATAGTACATCAGTGTTTCATTCATAGTACATCAGTGTTTCACTCATAGTACATCAGTGTTTCACTCATAGCGCGTCAGTGTTTCACTCGCAGTACATCAGTTTCACTCACCGTACAACAGTGTTTCACTCATAGTACATCAGTGTTTCACACAGAGTATATCAGTCTTTCACTCATAGTACATAGTACAACTCATAGTACATTAGTGTTTCACTCATAGTACAACAGTGTTTCATTCATAGTACATAGTACAACAGTGTTTCACTCATAGTACATCAGTGTTTCACTTACAGTGCATTAGTGTTTCACTCACTGTACATCAGTGTTTCACTTGCAGTACATCAGTGTTTCACTCATAGTACATTAGTGTTTCATTCATAGTACATCAGTGTTTCACTCATACTACATCAGTGTTTCACTCATAGTACAACCGTGTTTCACTCATAGCACATCACTGTTTCACTCCTAGTACAGAAGTGTTTCACTCATAGTACAACAGTGTTTCACTCATCATTCAACAGTGTTTCACTCATAGTACATCAGTGTTTCACTCATAGTACATTGGTGTTTCATTCATAGTACATCAGTGTTTCACCAATGGTACATCAGTGGTTCACTCATAGTACATCGGTGTTTCACTCACAGTACATCAGTGTTTCACTCATAGTACATCCGTGTTTCACTCATAGTACAACAGTCACTCACAGTACATTAGTCTTTCACTCATAGTACATCAGTGTTTCACTCAAAGAACAACAGTGTTTCACTCATAGTACATCAGTGTTTCACTTACAGGACATTAGTCTTTCACTCATGTTACATCATTGTTTCACTCATAGTACAACAGTGTTTCACTCATAGTACATCAGTGGTTCACTTACAGTAGATTAGTGTTTCACTCATAGTACATCAGTGTTTCACTCATAGTCCATCAGTGTTTCACTTACAGTAGATTAGTGTTTCACTCATAGTACATCAGTGTTTCACTCATAGTACATCAGTGTTTGACTCACAGTACATCAGTGTTTCACTCATAGTACATCAGTGTTTCACTCACAGTACATCCGTGTTTCACTCATAGTACATCAGTGTTTCACTCATAGTACATCAGTGTTTCATCCATAGTACATCAGTGGTTCACTCATAGTACATCAATGTTTCACAGTGAGAAGGGCTTAAATGCCAAATTTTGTATCATGCAACGTGAGAAATGTTGCATTATGGGAGAGGAACGCTGAATGTCACACACACACGGCCATTAAGACCTGGTCGTGCATTCCGACAGTGGCGCAATTTTAGCGAAAACTCGAGATGTCCTGAAACGGGGTCACACTGTCTGTGAGTGTCGCATTTCCTAATTTAGTTAAGAAATAAAAGCAGGTCTCGCATCATGTTTTAGTGCGTATTCATGAAATTCCAGGAATCACAAATACACATTAAAGTTGCAGTCAGATGGTTTTGAATGTTTGCAATTTTCTGAGATTAATACGTTAGATTGGTCATTATAATCTACTTTACTTTACGTTGAAGTAAGTTTTAGTTTAAATGGTTACCGTTGGAGATATTTGAAGTGACAACATGCCAAATTAATTTGAACAAGCACGCCAAAAGTGACAATATAGGCTTGTGCAATAACAGGCTCTATTAAATTGACTCAGTATTCTCTTCTATGTTGCATTAAATGCTAAATAAGTGCACCAGTAGCTAAGTTGCATATGTAAAATCAAATTTAGGTGAGTGCTTTGGTTTTGGAAATTTGATATTTCATCGGACTATGTAGCGTTAAGACGACTATGGAAAAAGTTGATATAAATGGGTAAATAAGTAACTCTCTAAAATAAAAAAGGTTTTTTAATAAGAAAGTGGTTCTAAACGTCATATATTCAATGCTGCCTACTTTGTTTAGTAGCACCACATGCATATCTTGTTTTGTTTGTTGCGGTTTGACGTCTTAGCAACATCTAAAGCTATATTATTATGGGCACTGAGTATAGCTTGCACTTATAATGACTTGATAGTGCTGCCACAACTGGATACTGTACTGTGCAACCATATACAATGGCAGTCAGGGGCGTAGCAAACAATTTCTCTCAGCGTCATATTTCATTCATACTAAATCTTTTATAACATGCTCTTGTTAAGTAATATTTTGTGCTACAGTGATTTCCAGTAAGCACTTTCAAACAATTGCGTGCTTGCAAATGTTTTTAACTGGCTAGGCGTCTGACTGTATATACACCTTGATCGTGAATACAGTTGAAACCATTCCTTTCTTTATCCTAGTATTGCTGAGCTCTGGATAATTTGTTCGTTTGCATTTTATGTGTATGTATAAATGTTTATCTTTATGCAAATATTATATAAGCGGTGAAAGTGAATCTATTGTGTGCTGATTCTGGAAGGTTCTATGGTACAGCTAGAGCGGCTTGGAGCCCTGTTGCTTGTTGGGGCAGGTAAGCAAGGCAGCTGGTCAGCAAGTGCTTCCTCTCCTAACACCGGTTGGTCACTTCTACCTGAATTTTTCTTTTATAACTTATAAGGTCATATCAGGATATGTACCAACTTGTGACTGATGGCGACTTTATAGCGCACTGCCCCATTGGATTTATTGGTTTGCTGGGGTTTTACATCCTGGAAATATCTAAGGTCATTTAAGGAGGAGTACCAGCGTGTGACAGCACGCACTCATGGCGACTTTATAAAGCTGCCCCACTGGGAGACCAGGCCACTGGCACCATGAATTGTTTTCCCACTCAGACACATTATCCTGCTTCTGAGCTAACCACTCCTTGTCCTATCCTAGAAATGCTGTGTACCAGGCTTGGTAGCGACAAGTATGAATTTTGTAAGTCGTTGGTTTGACTCAGCTGGGATTCTAACTCCCGACCCTCCACATGGGAAGTCTGTGCTCTACCGATTCGCCAACCGCGTCTGGTGAGGCAACATGTAGATTATATGGGTGGAGTGCGGGCCTCGCCTGCAGATGGTCAGGAGTTCGCTTCCCGGTCGAGTCAAACAAATGACTTTAAAAATGGTGCCCTATATTAATAGGATAGGGCAAGGACTACCTAGCCCAGTGTCAGGATAATGTGACTGAGTGGGATATCGGGTCATGGTTCTAGCAGCCTGATTTCCCAGTGGGGCCACACTATAAAGTCACCATGAGCGTGCACTGTCACAATTCGGTACCCGTCCTGATATGACCATTGCTGTTGACAGGACGTAAAACTCAAACAACCAACCAATCATAGTGAAGGGGGAATTTTATTTCCCTTGGCCACAGATATATAATTGTGAGCTTTGTAATTTAATGAGTGTCTATTGGCACATAAATGATTTACATGCGAAGTGGGCGAGACTACTCGACCGATTATTTGCTCGCATTTTGCGCAGGCGCGCATTTTGCGCGGGCACGTATTTTGCGCGGGCTCCCTGCTGTAAAGCATTGCTTGGATACGTCGATTGTGACTATCCTAGCAACGAGAGGTCGGGCGTTCGGACCCAGACCCATCGGATGTGTTTTTGCATGCTCCGATGTTTCAGCCGAATAGTTAGGATTTTATGGTTGAAATTCCAAACTTATTTAACTTAATTATATGGGAGGGGATTTGACTTATAACATACATTCCACTGTTAAACTATATTTAACTCATAACATAAGTTATATTGCTAAATTCATTCTGTTAGTCAGAGGTAAGAATAAAAGGGTGAGCTCCTAAGAAGTGACATGAACGTTCCTTGCATTCTTTACTGTTCTCCAGACTTATATTATTAACCGCTATGGTCAACTTCAGATTGCTATTTGGATTGCTCTATAATCTTATTTAATTAAGGGCCTTCTGCCCATGGTCTGTCAGGAGTCGAACTCTCCACCTCGGACATTGCTAGTCAAGGGTCAGGCTGGCAGGAGGGACAGACAACCGGCGGCGGGAGGCACAAGACATTCACATGGAAACAATTATTTATATTAACACGTAGGCTCGCCTTAAGCTGGGTTGGACATGTAAAAGCAATGGTCTGAATAAAAATATTTAAAAAGTTCTGTGCGTGAATATGGTCTGTGCGGCGTGAAGCAACCACCAAGCAATCATACTAAAGGCGTGTACAACAACATAAGTCACATTCTGTAACGACAGAGGGCATGTCGTGTAAATGTGAGTGTAGGGGCATGCGCACTGTCGACAAGACTGCACAGTCAGCTATTATTTTGGTTTCTTTCTATTTGTTTTATATATGTGTGGGGTGTTTTTTTTTAATTCTCGGAGAGGTTCGCGTGATGTTGGCTTATTTTATGGCAGTCGCGCAGATCTTGTCCCAAGGAAAATGCAGGCCGTTAACAACAGTCATTACCTCGAACAGAGGCTCGGATTGCCCATTAGATATACATGTGTATATGTACATATATTATAGATATTAGATATATACATATACACCCCCCCCCCCCCAATAGCCGATGTTTACCTATTGTGCTGCTGGGTCGTTAAATAAACAAACAAACAAATTATTACACATACGTAAGTTTCTATATCTGCGTATATATACCCGGACTGATATCTATGTATATATATATACCTCAAATCCGTTAATATTCAATAAAAAGTTTTAAAAGTTTGAAGTATGTGAATGCTAACATGAACTATACCAACGTATCCATTCAACAACGATACTAACGTGGTTGGTTTAGTAGTTAATGTAGAAAACTGCCAAAGCTACCCAACAAACGTCCTCCCGTTGTGAGTAGATTATTCTAATTGCTGGACCCAGATGTGCTTCCTTCTCCCTGGACGACGAGTAGCCAGAGGCGTAGTACCGAGGTAAAATACCTCGGTATATATACACACATACACATTGATATTCCAACATGTAGAGGGAGGGCGAGAGAGGGTGAGAGGGGGAGTGAGAGGGGGAAAGATAGGGGAAAGAGAGGGGACAGAGAGGGGAAAGAGAGGGGAGATATGGGAAGAAAGCGGGAGAGATGGAGAGAGGCAGTATGAAAGAGGAGAAAGGGGAAAGGGGGTGAGAGGGAAGAGGGGGAGAGAAAGGGAGGGGGGTGGGGAGAGGGATGAGAGGGGAGAGGGGAGAGAGGAGGGAGAGAGGGAGAGAAATGGGGAGAGGAAAAAGGAGGAGAAGGAGTAAGAAAGGGGGAGAGAGGGGGAGAGAGGGGGGAGGGGAAGGGGGACTATGATTGAATGACACTCTGTCAAATTGTCCAGATTACCAGTCGTTGCCCTATCCTAGTGATGTCAAGCACCAGGAGAGGTACGAGGTGTCAATGACGATAGTATCCTTATTGGGGTTCTACGTCGTAGCAAGATCTACGGTCATATCAGGGCGGGTACCGCCTTGTGATAATGAACACTCGTGGCGACTTTGCAGTGCTTCCTCACTGGCACATCATGTCGCCGGCACTATGACCCGATATCCCACTCAGTCCCATTATTGTGGTACTGAGTCAACAACTCATTGCCCTGTCCTTGTAATACCGAGTGTTTGACAGGGGCTGAGGTGACCGTTGCTGTCGACAAAGTATAAAATGGCAGAGGATCGAACCCACGACCTTCCGCACTGAAAGAAAGCGCTGTGTCCACTTTAGCCATTCCGTCCAGTTGCACCCCATGCCCACCGCCTCAGAACCATTGTGAGAACATTAAGATTGGTTGGTTGTTGGAGCTTTACGTCCTGGCAACATATAAGGTGATATCAGGATGGGTGCCGAATTGCGACAGTGCACTTCATAGTGTGGCTGCACTGGGAGACCAGGCCGCCAGCATCATGACCTGATATCCCACTCAGTCACATTATCCTGACACTGAGCCAACCAGTCCTTCTCCTATCATAATAATGCCGAGCACTTGGCTAGGAAGTGACACGTATCAATTTTAAACTCATTGGTTTGACTCGACCAGGGTTCGAATCCCACGATCTACCAAAACGGGAGACGGACGCTCAACTCATTCGGCCAACCCTCTGCGCAGAAAGAAAGCGCTGTGCCCACTTTGTCTATTTAGTCCAGTTGCATCCCATGGCCACCGCCAGGTTATGAACATGACCAGTGCCCAGAACCATTGTGAGAGCCCTAAAAAGGCTACTGTCACATTCGTGAACGCGAAACCTCATGGGCGCCGGCTACAAACCAGGGACAGGTCACGTGTTTCCGACCGGAAGCAGCCCCTCTATACGCACGACACGTTAACACCGCGAGTGTTTAATGTCGTCTGCAGTCACAGTATTGTGACGTCACAGACGCTGAATCTCAGAAAGTGGCGAGTCGGTGAGTGCAAATAAACTAGATTTTCTTGAAGATTTATGCTGCCTATCATGGATAAGTCTGAATAGTCTTGCTTTCACCATTGGACAGTTGGTCGATAGAAAGCTAGAGCCTACACCTTTACTGACCCAAGGGTTTTTGGACCTCCCATAACATATAGACATGGTATGAGAGCAACTGGCCTTTGATGATGCTGTAAGTTATACACAGCAGTGCAAATCCAAATTTGCAGAGGTGATAGCATAGATAGTGTAGTAGGCTGCACTGACCTCTCAGGCAAGTAACCATATAGACAGGGAGGCATGGGTAGTGTGTTGATTTTATGGAGCCTAGGTGGTGTAATGGTTAGCACACTGGCTCGGAGTGCAAAGAGATGTGGGTTCGAGTCCCGCTCAAGGCGCAATATTTCCCATTTTCATCACCCCCATGACACTGGTTGCCGTGACCATGATCCTGTACAAGCTATGCGCTGTATGGTTGTTGAACCTACCCTGTGTATGTATGTGTAAGTGCATAGCCTGTGTGTATGTAATTGTAAGCATTAAATGACCATTTAAAAGACTTACAATTCCAGGGGGAAAAGTGTAGTAGGCTGCACTGACCTCTCAGTCAAGTAACCACATAGACAGACAGGCATGGGTAGTGTGTTGATATCAGGGAGCCTAGGTGGTGCAATGGTTAGCACACTGGGCCAGAATGCAAAGAGATGTGGGTTTGAGTCCCACTCTAGGCACAATATTTCCCATTTTAATCACCCCCATGACAATATTTTTTGTTCAATTAAATTGTGTGAATTATATATTGCGTTTTCGAACGAAATAATTGCACTTAGTTTGTTGTTTCATTCATTGATTAACCACGAACAATTTCAATTACATACAATTGTTCTTTCTCATTTGACCGCTCCTTGCCCTATCCTGGTAATGATGAGTGCCAGGATATAGCTTTCTTTTTACTCTTACGTCCTAGCAATAGCTAAGGTCATATAAGGATGGGTACTAACTTGTGACAGTGCGCACTCATGGTGCCTTTATAGTGCTGCCCCTCTCGGAAATCAGGCCATCAGCACCACAACCTGATATCGCACTCAGTCACATTATCCTGACAATGAGCTAACCAGTCCTTTCCCTATCCTATTAATGCCAAGCACCAAGCGAGGAAGCGACAAGTATCAATTTTAAAGTCATTGGTTTGACTCGACCGGGAACCAAACTCCCGACCTTCCACCCACACTCTACCGACTAGGCCACTGTGCCCGGTAGAAATAAGTACACATATTGCAGATAAGTTTACATGTAAACGTGATTGTTTTGGGTTTGTCGGATTCAAACCCAGGGATCGAATCCCCATAGCCTGCCACATGGTAAGTGGCGCTCAAACCATTCAGCCATTCAGTCTGGTTGTTCGGAATGTGATACCGAGTATCTACTCTCTGTTTATCGTGATACCCGATAAGAACGAACGAAATATAAAAACTAAAGTGGACCTACATAAAAAGATAATTTGCCGCACTCATTATTAGTGAGACTGCTTAGAAAAGAACAGCGCTTAGCTACAAGGTTGATTGATTGGTGGTGGTTTTATACCGCCACCAGTCAATTACCCTTATAGGGGAAGACTCAAGCTAGCATTCCTTACACGCGGCATGTTGCATGTGGTATGCGAATGCGACAAAAAATCGAAATGCCTTGAAGTCAATGGACTACATTCCTTACATGCGGTATGCGAATGCGAATGTGAATGCGAATGCGTCAACTCGATCGGTCCCTGTAGCGATCGGTGCGGCATGCGGTATGCGGCACGCGGTGTGCGAATAGAAACGTCAGTCGCACTTGTCCATTAGTTTTAGACTAGGAGAGGCGACTGATCATTACGGAACGGTCACACACAGGGGTGCGGAGGGGACACACAGGCATAGAGAGGTGCCGTGTATATAGTGATTAGTGTGTGCGGAGGGGAAACATATGGTAGTGGTGGTGGTGAGGTTCAGTCAGTCGCACTTGTCCATTAGTTTTAGACGAGGAGAAGCGACGGAGCATTACGGAACGGTCACACACAAGGGTGCAGAGGGGAAACATATGGTAGTGGTGGTGGTGGGGTTCGGGTTGGTAAAAATGCTACCAAAGCCACAAAAATATGAATATACAGTGCAGTATTGAGTATACTTGTTTATTTTTATTTTTTATATATAGCCAGTCGTGTGCCGCATGCCGCATGTAAGGAATCATGCCATTTGGATGCCACATGCCGCATACCACGTGTAAGGAATGCGCCCTTTAGTGAGGGAAATTTGTCAGATGGCTTAACTGTGTCTAAGAGATCCAGAGTTAGCATCCCGTCCAATGTGCAGTTTGGTATTTACTCTCTGTTGTTATTAGTTACATCTATGAGTATGACTGAACTCCACTTAGGGACCATCCAAATTTGTAGTGTAGTTTAGTATTGACTCTCTGTTGTTATTAGTGACAGCCATGACTGCACTCCACTTATGGGCCATCCAAATTTGTAGTGAAGTTGACTATCTACTCTCTGTTGTTATCAGTGACACCTATGACTGCACTCCACTTAGGGGCCATCCAAAGTTGTAGTGTAGTTTAGTATGTACTCTCTGTTGTTATTAGTGACAACCATGACTGCACTCCACTTAGGGGCCATCCAATGTTGTCAATCAATCAATCAATAGTTCCGTCCTCTAGTTGAGGGTTGGATGCAATGGTTCTCCACTTGTCCCGATGGTGTGCTGTTCTGATAGACTGTGAATAATTCAAGCCTGTCCACTGTGAAATATTTGTAAACCATGATGTTCTTGGTCTCCCTCTCCCTCTGCTACCATTCACCTTCCCTTCCAACAATGTACGGTATATTGAACTCTGACGAATGATGTGGCCAAAATAAATAAGTTTCTTTGTCTGTATAGTGGCAAACAAGCTTTTCTTATTTTTAATTTTTCTGAGAACTTCTTTGTTGGTGATCTTCTTTGTCCATGATATTTTCATCATCCTTCGATAAGTCCACATCTCAAATGCTGCTAAACATTTGTACATTTTCTTAGAGATTGTCCATGTCTCAGCCCCATACATTAGAGTAGACCACACATAACACTGAAGAATACGCTTCCTTGTTTATGTATTAATATCTTACTTGATGTTAACACTCTATACATGTTGTTCAGGCTATTGTTATCCTACAATGTACTTTCTGTTGTTATTAGTGACAGCCATGACTTCACTCCACTTAGGGGCCATCCAAAGTTGTAGTGTAGTTTAGTATGTACTCTCTGTTGTTATTAGTGACATCCATAACTGCATTCCACTTAGGGGCCATCCAATTTTGTAGTGCAGTTTAGTATTTACTCTCTGTTGTTATCAGTGACACCTATGAGTGCACTCCACGTAGGGGCCATCCAAAGTTGTAGTATAGTTTAGTATGTACTCTCTGTTGTTATCAGTGACACCCATGACTACACTACACTTAGAGGACATCCAAAGTTGTAGTGCAGTTTAGTATTTACTCTCTATTGTTATTAGTGACATCCATGACTACACTACACTTAGGGTCCATCCAAAGTTGTAGTGTAGTTTAGTATCTACTGTCTGTTGATATTAGTGACACCCATGACTACACTCCACTTAGGGTCCATCCAAAGTTGTAGTGCAGTTTAGTATTTACTCTCTATTGTTATTAGTGACATACATGACTACACTCCACTTAGGGGCCATCCAAAGTTGTTAAAATTTTCACGGTAATACAAGGCATACGACAGGGGACAGGGGGGACTGTCAGTAAAACACAACTTGTATAGTCTAATAAAAGTTTATATTTGTCAGCAATCTTTCTTAGAAATACATTAGTTGATTAAGCAGGAGAGTTTTTCAATCACGGACAATTGGTATTCCTCATTCCACTGATCCTTGCCCTGTCCTGACAATGCCGAACACCAGGATTGCTAGTGACAAGTATCAACTTTTAAGTTATTGGTTTGACTCCATTGGGAGACCAGGCCACCATCACCATGACATGATATCCCATTCAGTCACAGTATCCTGAATATAGGCCAATCAGTCAGTACCCTATCCTATGGGCCAGTGACAATTTATAATTGTCTGTGGTATTTGGTTAGCCTTGGCCTCAGAGCGAATCTATATACCTCCCCCTTTACCCCCCCCCCCTCCTGCCACCCTCCGCTCCTCCCTCCCCATCCCCCTTACCCCCCACCCTCCCCCTCGCTTGGGAAGCGGCCGCTGCATCGGCCCATAATTCCGAATTGTGGTTGATCCGGCGGAGGAAGCCCGAGACGCTCACATCACCAAGCGGAGCATGCGCGCCTCCCCCTCCCCTCATCCTACACCCCTACTGACCGGCATTCGGGGTCTGATTTCAAAGCGTATTCTTTAACACGCACACCCACCCTCTATTTTAAACAGCCACTTTCTGGGGGTCAGCTCCCAGGCCTACCTCCTCGGGCTCCCAGGTCCTCCCTCTCCCATCAGCAGACATTGACCAGATGGACTGACCTCCAACGAACAACTTTTAACAACTTGTAACATCGTCATAACCTTCTTGTACCCTATTTTTATCTACATAATAAAACCCCCTTTCTGCCACCTCAGTGTCAGACTTCCTCTGTCCGAATCAGTGGATCATTGCATTAACAGACAATGTCCCGGAGCCTTTGAAACCAACCTGAAGACGCCATTCTAAATTGAGTTTGTCTTGATAATCATTCTGGAGATGGGAAGTGATGAGACAACATCAGACCTGCCTACCCCAAATTTCCTATTTGGGTACTCCAGTGAAAAGAAAAAAAATGGTGTACTTTCCTCATTCTTTCTTGGGATATGAAATTTTAGTTTTGCACATTGGCGTACTCCGGCTTAATACTGTGTACAAAATATGCAAACATGTTGTCGCAAATCATAAATGCCTTTGATGTTCATCGCATCGAAATTCTGTATTCATTTTTTTAATCTCCCAAGTTAGCCATTAGTTTATTAGTTATTCTGAACAGAAGGAAAGTATATCAGGACTTATTTACTTGCACTCAAGCAAAGATGAGAGACAAATAAGTGTTCACACTTCCTGTCTACCATTCGCTATATCGCTATAATCTACTCACAATTATGTGCTATATATAAGTGATTATGTGAATATAAATAACGAATAGTCCCTAATTTTTCTGTGCTCCTTCTAGGCACCTTCTCGGTTCCCAACACTCCATATTCTCAGCAGCCCCCCCCCCTGTAAAGAGGCACTCTCTGCTTCCCCTTTCCTGGGAACCGACGCCAACTGTCTCCCTGCCCACAGTTCAATATTATCAATAATTATATAATAATCACCATAATTATTATTAGTAATTATATAAAACGTATATAATCATTACAATTAGACCAGTCTTATTTATTTATTTATTTATTTTTAAGTGTGACATAACAAATGGAATGTACGAATTTATTATACGCGTATGATCAATTATGTAATTGCCTTGTAATTGTGATCTACTCTAATTGCATTTGTGCTGATATATGTCAACTAACTACTATACTGCTATTTGAGCAAACTGGTTTGCTACTAGACAGGCACCCTTCTGTTTCCCACTGCTCCCTGCAGGTGCCGCTGCCATCATTCTGCATCTGCCCATTTCCTCACCGAAAAAAATACCGATTTATTTAACTTTAGTAAATTACTTTTCGCTGGGAATGCTGCGTGAACTGTCTGTAACGCAATGAGCAGCTCACGTGTATTGATTGACTAACTCAGTGTGGGTCGTCTATTCAACCCTCTGAGGGTAGAACCAGAGCCTCTGCATGGACATTCATTAAGCCACCGAGAGCCTATCCCAGTACAGTCATCCATATGAAACCCTACAGTCAGCTTTGTTGTTGTTTTTCTTTGGTGGTAAATATGTTTATTCTGCTGAATAAGTCCTTTGTCAGTGCTGCAGCACTGGTCTTCCAGGCATTTTTCAATTCAGGATTATTTACACAAAAAGGTATATAGAGTAAGGTATGCAATAACTGTTGGATACACAATTCACAGCATATAACACCATGAAATTCTGTAACCCACAAGTTTCATAGCAATATGGCAACAGTAGCGTTTTAATTTCGCATCTTTCCATTTCAAATATCTCCGAAGTTAGCTATTCATGATCAAAGTTATTTCAAACTACGATATGGAATTTTAGAACGATCAACCTAAAATATGTGTCTCAAAACATGGCGGAAACTCAAAGTCTTCAGACTATGCTACCATAGCACTGTCTATACAGGACTTACAAATTGTGGATTGATATCAAAATAGAATCAGTCACTACACATCTTTACTTAGTTTGGTGTCAATCTAGGGTAGGAGGAATAACCACGTTAAAATATACAGACTGTTTTGAGTTTGATGCCAGCATCGATGCTGAAGTCTCACTGGTTCCAATCATACATTAATCAAACTATGATAAGGCAAATTGTAGCGATCAACCTAAAATATTTATCTGAAAACACGGCAGAAAATCAAAACCATCAGACTATGCTATCGTAGCGCTAGTTATACAGAACTTACAAATTGCAGATTGATATCAAACTAGACTCAGTCACTACATGGCTTCATGGTCGTTGAGAAAGCCATCGGTTATCCTCCGACTCACGGAACTGAGGAAGTCTGGGACACATCCACTCGAGTACC
This sequence comes from Branchipolynoe longqiensis, assembly GCA_030323885.1. Lineage (NCBI taxonomy): Eukaryota > Metazoa > Annelida > Polychaeta > Phyllodocida > Polynoidae > Branchipolynoe > Branchipolynoe longqiensis. Next base: position 15,426,353 of record CM059203.1, read on the forward strand.
AAGGACTGCATGCAGAGATTCAAGGCCAGTTTGCAGACCACCTCTCCATATACACTGATGGTTCGAAAGACCAAAGCCGGGTAGCTGCTGCGGCAGTCTGCCAACGGGAAAAATTTGGTGTACGTTTGCCCGATCAGAGCTCAATTTTCACTGCAGAAGCCCGAGCACTCCTTCTCGCTTTGGAGTGTATCGAGGTATCCAACCACACTAACTATGTTTTATACAGTGATTCGTTCTCTTGCCTCCTGGCTGTTGCTGGACTGAAAACAAATCACCCTATTCTAGCAACGGTCATTTATAAAATGAACCAACTGACAACGGACGGGTATGATATCCAACTGTGCTGGGTGCCTGGCCATGCTGGCATACAAGGAAGCGAACGAGCTGATCGGGCTGCGAAGAAGGCCCTGAACGGTGATCTTGAACCATGTCTGATCCCTCACTCTGATCTGAAACCACTAATAGCCACCCACATAAAATCCAAATGGCAACATGAGTGGGATGAAAACATTAATAAACTTAAAGAAATTGAACCATCTGTGGGAAAGCCACCACATACTCATGCGGGAGGTCGGCGGGACCAAGTGGTCCTTAGCCGCTGCCGTATTGGCCACTCGTGGCTTACACATGCTTTTCTGCTCAAGGGGGAACCTCCCCCTGAATGTATTGGGTGTGAGTCCCCACTGACACTCAAACACATTTTACTAAGTTGTGTTGATTTTTTGGCACTGCGCCAACGGTTCTACACTGCAAACAGTATGCATGACCTTTTTACTAAAGTAAAACAGGAAAACATTTTAGCCTTTTTGAGGGCAGCTGGACTGTACCACCTTATATAGTTTACTAAATGGATTCTATCAATTATTAATAAAACTTTTCTTTTTCTATGGGAATTTGTTTCCCTTGACCACAAATATATGATTGTGAGCTTTCTAATTTAATCAGTGTCTATTGGCACATAATTGATTGTCTGCTTTTACATGTAAAAGCGATGGTTTGAACAAAAGACAAACATTTCTCGCCGTGAATATGGCCTATGCTGCCGACACGGCGTAAAGCAACCACCAATCAATCAATCAATCATCTAGTTTGGTGTCAACCACGATAGGAGGATTGACCACGTTAAATATACAGACTGTTTTGAGTTTGACGCCAGCAATGATGCTAAAATCTCACTGGTTCCAAACGTACATTAATCAAACTATGACAAGGCAAATTGTAGCGATCAACCTAAAATATTTATCTGAAAACACGGCAGAAAGACAACAAGGTTAATTCGCGAACGAGGCAAAGTGAACCCACGCCACGCGTGACCCCACCCCTCCCCGCCCTCACTTCTCGCCTGACACTCACTCTGGCCACTTCTCTCCACTCTCACCCAACTACACCCACACTACCAGGCATCAGTCATGCCCCCGGCCAAACGCCTAGGAGGGCCGCCGCTCCGCCCACAGCTTCGCTGAGCCTCACTCCGCAGAGCCGCCAGAGCGCTCGCTTCCCATGCCCCGAGGCATTAGGCTTGGTCTTCTCCCCCCGTCAGCACCAGGGCCCTCCCCTGCCCCTGCAACCACAGGAGACCTTGCTACAGTACTTGAGCTACAAAGAGAGGCTTTACAGATTTCCAAAGACCTCTCTGCCCCAGTCAACAGGTAGGGACCACGACTTGGATTTCAAAACGTCTTGCTTTCTCAAGGCGTCTTGAAAAACCAAGACAGTTTACATATCAAAACAAATAGGGGTGACCTGTCACAGTCTGCTACTACTTTAATATTGAGGATGGAACCTAACAAAATACATCATTGGAATGGCTGTAAGTAGCTCTTCAAAGTTTCTATGAAAAGAATGCTCCTCTGTATAGTATATATGCGAATATATGTGTATATATGCGCATAAATACACATATATCCGCACATCTACCCATATATATGTCCATATATGTATATATGCATATGCACACGTATACAGGTGCATATGTCTGTGTGTATATGCACATACACATATACTGTGTGGTGGATATACCACACAGAGAGAAATCCTACTCTGCACCCACACCCACACCCACACCCACCTCCACCTGCAGTGGCCATCCTTGCGTAGACTGCTAAAACAACAACCCATCTGCCACACATCATGATTTGTTCATATTCTTGGTTATTTCTCATTAACTATGTTCAGGATTTTGCTTTTAAGAAAAGTACTTTTTTAAATAGACCATGGTAGTTTACCAGTAAAAATCACTAATTCCAGCATACAAGCATCACAATGTCATAGGCAAAATAAGATTATCTCTTTATTTTAATGTAGTTTTAATTGAATATTATGAAGATACTATACGCAGGAGCATTTTCTTCATAGGAACTTTGAAGATCTACTTACACCCATTCTAGTTATATATTTTGTTAGGTTCCATCTTCAATATTAAAGTAGTTGCAGCCTGTGACAGCTCACCCCTATTTGTTTCTATATGTAAACTGTCGGGGTTTTTCAAAACGTCTTGCTTTTTCAAGACGTTTTGAAATCCAAGTCGTGGCCCCTACCTGGTCCACACACTCGAGTGTATAGTAGTCGTCCCGAAGGCGCAGACTCAACCGGCGTCCTCCACGACGCCGCCCGCTGCTGGGCCACGCCGCCAGCTGATCCTGTCACCGGTGCGCCCACACCAGCTGGCCCGTATTCATGTGCCGGTGCCAGTGCCTTAACCGCGGCTATGGTAGCCTCACACGGCTAATGGTGGAAAAACCGCATTCATGTGCGTGTGCCAGCTCTAACCGCCGACCGTAGCCTAGGCTAAGCTACCCCAGTTTCAAATCACGTTTAACTGCTAGCCGCGCCGGTTAGTGTGCGTGTGTGGGTCTCAATCTATTCAATGCTATCATATTTAACAGAATTATATACGCAATAAGTGAAATTTCATCAAATTAACCGTAAATTCGAAGCGATATTAGCGCGGGGCCAACGTTGTGGTAACGTATATCGGCGCGTTCTCTCCGTGTCTCTGTCTGTGTCTCTGTCTGTGTCTTGCTCTGTGTCTCTGTCTGTGTCTCTGTCTGTGTCTCTGTGTCTGTCTCTGTATGTGTCTCTGTATGTGTCTCTGTCTGTGTCTCTGTCTGTTTCTCTGTGTCTGTGTCTCTTTCTGTGTCTCTGTCTGTGTCTCTGTATGTGTCTCTGTATGTGTCTCTGTCTGGGTCTCTGTGTCTGTCTCTGTATGTGTCTCTGTCTGTGTCTCTGTCTGTGTGTCTCTGTCTCTGTCTCTGTCTCTGTCTGTGTCTCTGTCTGTATCTCTGTCTGTGTCTCTGTATGTGTCTCTGTATGTGTCTCTGTCTGTGTCTCTGTGTTTGTCTCTGTGTTTGTCTCTGTATGTGTCTCTGTCTGTGTATCTGCCTCTGTCTGTGTCTGTGTCTGTGTCTTTGTCTCTGTGTCTGTGTCTCTGTCTGTGTCTCTGTCTGTGTCTCTGTCTGTGTCTCTGTCTGTGTCTCTGTCTGTGTCTCTGTGTCTGTTTCTCTGTCTCTGTGTCTGTCTCTGTCTGTGTCTCTGTCTTTGTCTCTGTGTCTCTGTCTGTGTCTCTGTATGTGTCTCTGTCTGTGTCTCTGTCCGTGTCTCTGTCTGTGTCTCTGTCTGTGTCTCTGTCTGTGTCTCTGTGTCTGTTTCTGTATGTGTCTCTGTCTGTGTCTCTGTCTGTGTCTGTCTGTGTCTCTGTCTGTGTCTCTGTGTCTGTTTCTGTGTCTCTGTCTGTGTCTCTGTGTCTGTGTCTCTGTCTGTGTCTCTGTCTGTGTATCTGTGTCTGTTTCTGTGTCTCTGTGTCTGTCTCTGTATGTGTCTCTGTATGTGTCTGTGTCTGTGTCTTTGTCTGTGTCTCTGTCTGTGTATGTGTCTCTGTCTGTGTGTCTGTCTGTGTCTCTGTATGTGTGTGTATTTGTGTCTCTGTGTGTGTCTCTGTGTATTTGTGTGTCTCTGTGTATCTGTGTGTGTCTATGTGTCTGTGTGTGTGTCTGTGTGTGTGTCTCTCTGTGTCTCAGAGAGAGAGACAGAGGCACAGACACAGACAGACAAAGACACAGACAGATGGAGACAAAGACAGAGACACAGTCAGAGACACAGAGACACATACAGAGACACACACAGAGACACAGACACAGAGACACATACAGAGACACAGATAGAGACACACAGAGACACAGACACAGACACAGAGACACATACAGAGACACAGACAGAGACACAGACAGAGACACATACAGAGACAGACACAGAGACACATACAGAGACAGCCAGAGACACAGACAGAGACACATACAGAGACACATACAGAGACACAGACAGACACACATACAGATACACAGACACAGAGACACAGACAGAGACACATAGAGAGACAGATACAGAGACACAGAGACACAGACACAGACACATACAGAGACACAGACAGAGACACATACAGAGACAGACACAGAGACACAGACAGAGACAGCCAGAGACACAGACAGAGTCACAGACAGAGACACAGACACACATACAGAGACACAGACAGAGACACATTCAGAGACAGACACAGAGACACAGACACAGACAGACAGAGACACAGACAGAGACACAGACACACAGACAGAGACAGAGACACAGACACATACAGAGACACAGACACAGAGACACAGACAGAGACACAGACACAGAAACAGACACAGAGACACAGACAGAGACACAGACAGAGACAGAGACACAAACATATACAGAGACACAGACAGAGACACAGACAGAGACACATACAGAGACAGACACAGAGACACAGACAGAGACACAGACAGAGACACAGACAGAGACACAGACAGAGACACAGACAGACACATACACAGAGACACAGACACATACACATACAGAGACACATACAGAGACAGACACAGAGACACAGAAACAGACACATAAACAGACACAGAGACACAGACAGAGACACAGACACAGACACAGACACAGACACAGAGACACAGACAGAGACACAGACAGAGACAGACACAGAGACACAGAAACAGAGACACAGACAGAGACACAGACAGAGACACAGACAGAGACACATACAGAGACACATACAGAGACAGACACAGAGACACAGACAAATTCAGCAAATAAACCATAAATTCGAAGCAATATTAACGCTGCCGTCGCACAGGCGGCGATATTAATATTGTCGAATCGAGGGAATTCCCAAATCTATAAATAAACTCACGGTTAGCTATCCGCGACGGCTTTGACATTGGTGAATACGACTTGACCTATTTCTCCAACCCGCCGATAGCCTCGGATAGCTACCCCAGAGCTAGCATGTAGCTCCGGCTAAGCCTGGCACGACTACTTGAATATGGCCCCAGGCCCAGCCCGAGGAACCACATATCATTCTCGAACAGCCAGCAATTGCTAACTATCAGCCTCTGCCCCCAGGACACCGGTTCTACCTAGCAGAGGTCTTGGATCCCATAGTCCCGGCGCAACAGGAGACTCCAGCCACCCATACTACCGAAACGAGAGCGCAGCAAGCAGCAGCTGTAATTGCGGACCTGCTAATGGACACTTCAAAAGCGCTAAAGAAACCAAAAGGTACAGTGTTCTTACCTCATTTATTCATTATGGGAGGTGACGCCTGTAAAGCTATCTGTATGGGGGAGGCTACCTGGCCCGAGTATTTCGAGGCCCTTAAATCTCTCGCTGGCCACCCCTCCCTCCGCCAAACTGGGGATGCTACATCCATAAACATGAGGAGGATTTGGCACACATGGCCAATACTTGCGACTGGCTGCTCTGCCGACGTTCATCGGAAAAGGTCTTTAAACTCATTGCACCCGGTCGGTTCCCAAATGGTTGGGAAGACTAAGCCGAGATTAAAGACTTACAGCGTGAACTCTGTACAGTCGCAGGGAAGATGTCTCACCAGCCTCAGTCCCACTATCCTATACACCCCAAGCCACGCCCTCTTACCAGACGCCCGTCTCGTCCCAGCCCACCTCCCAAGCCTCCCCCGCCCCCATCAATGTGAAGAATGATTACAATAAAGAGACAGACGGGAAACCTTGTATGCTTTGGAATTGGGGGCAGGATTGCGGGTTCACCGCTTCTCATGGCGTCCTACCTGCCAGATACCTTCACAACTGCGGTTGGTGTGCAAACCACCTCAAGCGCATACACTGGCATAAAGAGCAAGACTGTCTAAAGAAACGCGCTTTCAACGACAGGAACGCTGCCGGTGACCAGGCCGCCTCTACCTTGGTCCCTGTAAGTCCCGCCCACCCCGCCCACCTCTCCGTGACCCCGCCCTCCCCGATGGCGCCCTCGCCTACCCGCCATTACATACCTGTACTAGCCCCGCCTAACTTCAACACCCCCCCCCCCCGGTTACAGCTGTTCAGCCGTCCACCCCACCCCCCCACCCCCACACTAACATCGCCCCCGCCCTCCATTCCACACAAACTACCCCAATTAGTCCACTCCTTTCCGCTACACTAGACACTTACACACATTTCTCGCCCCGCCCTCCCTCACCCCCCCCCCCCTCACGTGTTACCTCTACTATACAGTCACCCCCACACACCCTTCCCCCATCCCTCTCCCTTACCCCTCCCACCTCACACTCCTCGCTACTGCCAGCAGACAACCCGATTACTAATGCTTGCCTAAATCTACCGATAGAAATATCGCATGATTGTTTTAACACCAGTTCTGACAGTGCCTCTCGACTTACACTTACAGATTCACCATTTGCAGGCCATGTCTGCCCTCGCCGCTCAACTACAGGCCAACGGTAGCAGCCCTCTGGCCCTCAGATGAGTGTCCAAGTGAGTGAGTGTCTAAGTGAGTGAGTGTCTAAGTGAGTTAGTGAGTGTCTAAGTGGTTGTCTAGGGGAAAGTGAATGGGTGTAAGTAAGTGAATGTCTAAGTGAGCAGTGTATAAGTGAGTAGTGTCTAAGTGAGTGAGTGCGCAAGTGTCTAAGTGAGTGAGTGTCTAAGTGAGTGCGTGACTCTAAGTGAGTGAGTGTGTGAGTGTCTAAGTGACTGACTGTAGGTGAGTGAGTGACTGAGTGAGTGGCTGTCTAAGTGAGTGAGTGACTGTGTAAGTGAGTGTCTAAGTGAGTGAGTGTCTAAGTGAGTGAGTGTCTAAGTGAGTGAGTGTCTAAGTGAGTATCTAAGTGAGTGAGTGTCTAACTCTAAGTGAGTGCGTGACTCTAAGTGAGTGAGTGCGTGAGTGTCTAAGTGACTGACTGTAGGTGAGTGAGTGACTGAGTGAGTGACTGTCTAAGTGAGTGAGTGACTGCCTAAGTGAGTAAGTGACTCTCTAAGTGAGTGACTGTCTAAGTGAGTGACTGTCTATGTGAGTGAGTGACTGTCTAAGTGAGTAAGTGACTGTGTAACTGAGTGAGTGTCTAAGTGAGTGAGTGTCTAAGTGAGTGAGTAAGTGAGTAAGTGAGTGAGTAAATAAGTGACTGTCTGAGTGAGTGTGTATCTCTCTAAGTGAGTGAGGGAGTGTCTAAATGAGTGAGTGACTAAGTGAGTGAGTGACTAAGTGAGTGAGTGAGTAAGTGAGTGAGTGAGTTAGCGAGTGAGTGAGTGAGTAAGTGAGTGAGTGAGTGAGTGACTAATTGATTGAGTGAGTAAGTGAGTGAGTGAGTAAGTGAGTGAGTGAGTGTGTGAGTGAGTGAGTGATTGAGTGCGTGAGTGGGTGAGTGAGTGAGTGAGTTAGCGATTGGGTGAGTGAGTGAGTGAGTGGGTGAGTGAGTGCGTGAGTGGGTGAGTGAGTGTGTGAGTGAGTGTGTGAGTGAGTGTGTGAGTGAGTGAGTAAGTGGGTGAGTGAGTGTGAGTGTGTGAATGAGTGCGTGAGTGAGTGTGTGAGTGACTGAGTGGGTGAGTAAGTGAGTGAGTGAGTGTGTGAGTGTGTGAATGAGTGCGTGAGTGAGTGAGTGAGTGGGTGAGTGAGTGGGTGAGTGAGTGAGTGTGTGAGTGAGTGAGTGTGTGAGTGAGTGTGTGAGTGAGTGAGTGAGTGAGTGCGTGTGTGAGTGTGTGAGTGAGTGAGTGAGTGAGTGAGTGAGTGTGTGAATGAGTGCGTGAGTGAGTGAGTGAGTGTGTGAGTGAGTGTGTGAGTGCGTGAGTGAGTGTGTGAGTGAGTGCGTGAGTGAGTGGGTGAGTGAGTGGGTGAGTGAGTGTGTGAGTGAGTGTGTGAGTGGCTGAGTGAGTGAGTGTGTGTGAGTGAGTGAGTGTGTGAGTGGCTGAGAGAGAGAGAGAGCGAGTGTTCTGAGGTATTTATTATATGTTATTTACGTGCGCTAAAATGGCCAACTCGTTAGCTGAACGAGTGCTGTCATGTTGACTAATGCACACACACGATTGCGCCCCGAGAAGCAACCTCCTCTCAGTGGTAGGTAACTTATCATTACCCCCCCCCCCCCAACACCATTCCCAGCCCCCCCCCCCCCAACACCAACAAACCTACCCTTAAAGCGGCATAGTCCGACGAAAATATCCAATTTTCAAAACCAAAACAATTATCTAGAATTTAATTCTACTTATCTAACTTAGATATTGGTGCATGTTTGCACTTCAAATATCTCAAAAGTTACCCATTTAAAATAAAAGTTATTTCAAACTAAAGCAATGTACATTGCAACGATCAACCTAATATATTTATCTGAGAAAAATGACTGCAACTCAAATCCATTGGACCATGAAACTTTAATAAAGAAAAGGGTGAATGGTGAAATAATTTAAATATTAAATCCACAAAAATCCTGCCTCTGAGTTGGCAATACGGTGCACTAATATTACCTGTGGCACTCGGTTGCGGTGTTGCGGTGTTGCAGTGTTGCGGTGTTGCGGTTTTGCAGTGCATACGTGCAATTGTGTTATAATCTGAGGCGGTGATGCTGTGCATGTGATACTGTCATGTGAGATAATCTCACGTGACATGTATTACGCGAATAGAATGTCGTCTGCACAGACATCATGCTGGTATGCGGAGAGATTCAGCACACACAAAACAACCTTTTAACAATATTTGTATATGTGTGTCTGTTGTTTTACGTCCTAGCAACATCTACAGTCATCGACCTGTGACTTGTGACACTGACAGTGCACACTCATGGCGACTTTATAGTGCTGTCCCACTGGGAGACCAGGCAGCCAGCAACATGGTCCGATATCCCACTCAGTCACATTATCCTGAGAATGTGAGAACCTGGCCTTGCCCTATCCTAATAATGTTGAGCGCAAGGCTAGGTAGCGAGAAGTATACATTCTAAAAGTCATTGGTTTGACTCGGCTGAGATCCGAACTCCCGACCTTCCACACTCTATCGATTCGGCCATGTCTGGTCCAATAATATTTGTTTTAATAAGCATATATATAAACATATATACTACACACACATATAACTTGTGACAGTGCACACTCATTGCGACTTTATACTATAGTGACGTCACCCCCAATAGCCGATGTCTACATTTTATGCTGGGGGGGGGGGGGGGGTCCTTAAACAAAAGAAACGAGCAAAACATTATAGTGCTGCCCCACTGGGAAACCAGGCTGTCAGCACCATGACCCAATACCCCACACAGTCACATTATCCTGACACTGTGCAAACCTGCCCTTGTCCTATCCAAATAATGTTGAGCGCCTGAGTAGGAGCTGTTGGTTGATTGTTGGAATGTTATGTCTTGGCAACATTTAAGGTCATATCAGGACAGGTACCGACTTGTGACAGTGCGCACTCATGACGACTTTATAGTGCTGTCCTACTGGGAGACCAGGCCAACGGCACCATGACCCAATACCCCACACAGTCAAATTACCCTGACACTGTGCAAAGCAGTCCTTGTCCTATCCTAATAATGCTGAGCGCCTTACTAGGATTAGTTGGTTGGTTGTTGAAGTTTTACATCCTAGCAACAAATAAGGTCACGTCAGGACGGATACTGACTTGGGACAATGCGCACTTGTCTCGACTTTATAGTGCTGCTACACTGGTAAATCAGGCCGCCGGCACCATGACCCGATGTCCCACTCAGTCACATTATCCTGAACCTGAGATAAACAGGCTTTGTCCTGTCCTAATAATGCCGAGCTCCTGGCTAGGATTTGGTTGGTTGGTTGTTGGAGTTTTACATCATAGCAACAAATAAGGTTATATCAGGACAGGTACCGACTTGGGACAGTGCACACTCGTGCCGACGTTATAGTGCTGCCACGCTGGGAGACCAGGCTGCTGGCACCATGACCCAATATCCCACACAGTCACATTATCCTGACACTGTGAAAACCAGCCCTTGTCCTATCCTATTAATGTTAAGCGCCAGGCTAGGAAGCGATAAGTATAAATTTTATAAGTCATTGGTTTTACTCGACTGGGAACCAAACTCCCGACCTTCCGCAGAAGCCTGCGCTCTACCGATTGGGCCACCGCAACCGGTGCTGCATATGGACTGAACATCCCAGCTCACCCCACCCGTTGCCGACAAATCTAGTCAAGCATATATATTTGCACAACCAAATTATTTACATAACAAACAATGTGCTGCAAGAATAATTGGGGATGCGAATGTATTACCATTGCCGTATGGGTTGATGAAAATGGAAGCATGATTTGAACCCACACGTCTTGCCATTCCAGGGCTAGTGTGCTAACCATTAGACTATGTAGGCTTCCTGATGCAATCACCCTTAAGGCTCAGTCACACCTTACCGGATTGGGGAACCGGATAGAAAATGGACAGTGTCCGGTGAAATATGTCAATGTCGGTTTATATACGGTACCCATCCGGCATGTCCGTTCTCTGTCCGTTGGTGTGCGGTGTGTACGGTGGCAAGTTTTGAACATGCACAAAACTTGTGCCGGACACCGCTGGACTGACATGTACGGTTAGTGTCCGGTTTAAGTCCGTTTAGTCTGTTTTGTCCATTTTATGTCCGGTACCCATCTGTTACGTCTCCGGTTTGCTTACTGAATAGTCCATTGACGGTGTTGGGGGAATTCGGTCCATCGGGTTTTTCGGCGCGTCCGTGAACAGTCCGGTGGCTATTCATTAATGTTTGGTCCATCCGTTTGACATTCGGTTGTCGTCCGGTTATCATCCAGTTATCGTCCGGTGACTATTCTTTAATGTACGTTCCTTGTCCGTTTAGCGTCTGTTTCGTCCGGCGGCCTTTGCAACATTTGGACACATTTCAGTACATTTTGATACCGAACACCAACATACTAGAAAATTCTTTGTCCGGTTTATGTCCGTTACTCAATGCGGTAAGGTCTGACAGGCACTTTATCGATGTCTACCTGTATATTTGGCCAGTGCATACTACTGCGACATGGACTTTCTGGTTTGCATGTTGTCGGTTTTTTTAGTTGCTTGTAGCGTGTTAGCGTAATTGTGTTTAAATAGATGGATTGATATCTCACTGTTAATTTGATATCTAATTAGTAATATGCAGACGTCAACCACGATACCAGTCAGACATATGGATGTGCTAATTAAAGAATATCTACAGACCGTTTTCATGGAGCATGCGCAGCAACTTCAGCATTTATCGCCACCACCAGTCTCACTGTTAATTTGATATCTAATATACAGACGTCAACCACGATACCAGTCAGAGATATGGATGTGCTAATTAAAGAATATCTACAGACCGTTTTCATGGAGCATGTGCAGCAACTTCAGCATTTATCGCCACCACCAGTTGGTGGTTGAAAACCTCTATAATCATTTCCCATGGAGTATGCTACAAATTGAGCTGCTACCAACAATAGTAGTTCTCTCTCACTAACAATGCAGGACTGTGGGGGTAAATAAATATATGTGCTCTATAATCTATTATGGGAATATAAACAAGGGCACTATCTATCTTCAGTTCCCTATATTATAGTATACTCACTATATCCTAGTTAATTGGCCCTGTGTAGTACTTACAGAATTGGCCACACTAGCGCCACCTGGGAGGGGCTCTGCGCACTGTATGACAGCTGCGTATGGCCATTATCGCATTTTGCCTAGCGACAAGCTAGGAAGCGACAAGTATCAATTTTATAAGTTATTGGTTTGACTCGACCTTCCACGCGCGAGGCCAGCGCTCTACCGATTCGGCCACCGCGCACGCTTTATGGAGAGGAAGTGAAAATGGTGCAGACCATTACACCATACCTTTAAGGTCTATCACACATTTCTACTTCCATACTATACGTCATTGCAATATTTTAAGACTACAAGTAAAAGTAAGCAAATCAGCCACCAGGCAATGTATACGTGTCGCTACCTAGCCTGGCGCCGGGCATTACTAGGATAGTGCAAGGACTGGTTATGTCAGTATCAGGATAATGTGACTGTGCGATAAATCGGGTCATGGCTTTGACTTTCTCCCATTTCAAATAAATAAATATATAATTTTTGTCATTACCTCTTACATTATTAGCTGGAACCTATCTTTGGTCACCTTTTGAGATATCTGAAGTGATAACATGCCAAATTATTGTTAGAGTGCACACTGAAATGCTGAACATGAGCTTTGTTTATAATTCTTTGAGCTAGGCAACTTTAAATAAAGGTTAGTAAGGTAGATTAGAACGCCCAACTTAACATATTTATCTAAAACATATGCCTTCATTGTTTGTCGTTTTACGTCCTAACAAGATCGAGGTCATATCAGGATGGGTACCGACTTGTGACAGTGCGCACTCATACTCATAGCAACTTTATAATGCTGCCCCACTGGGAGACCAGGTCACCAGCACCATGACCTGATATCCCACTCAGTCACATTATCCTGACACTGAGCCAACCAGTCCTTGCCCTATCCTAATAATGGCGAGCGCCTGGCTAGGAAGTGAAAAGTTCAATTTTTAAGTCATCGGTTTGACTCGACCAGGGTTCAAACCCACGAACCCATGAGTTCGAATCCCGGAATCTCCCAAAACAGGAGACGGACGCTCAACTCATTCGGCCAACCCGTCTGGTCTAAAACATATGGCACAAACTCAAGCCTATCAGATTAAGCAACTTTAAATCCGAAAGATACCCTGTTCAGCCTTATTTATACGCTCCCCGCTGCGTGGCGCCACCGCCGTGATTACACTATTTCCCACAGGAGCAAAGAGTCTGATCTATCTTAGTGCAGTACAGTGTAATAGTAGTCTAGTTAAAGTTGCAGTCTCTGCTAAGCATCACATTTACACAACCGAAACACTTATCTAGATTTTAATCAACATATATCCAACTTAAGATCCTGGTTAATTAATTTGGCCTTTCTTGCTGCATAGAAGGAAATAATGAGTCAATGTAATAGAATCTGTTGCTGCTAAAGTTTATGGTGCCATAATTATGATGTGCATGCCAAACTTAATTTACCATGCTTTCACTTCAAATATCTCCCGAGTTAACCATTTTTTTTTTTTAATTTAAAGTACCTCAAACTAAACAAAGGTGAATTATAATGATCAACCTAATAAATATATTGATCTCGGATAATGGCAGAAAATCTAAACCATCGTATATATGCAATGTTACTCCCTCAGGTTAATCTACAGACATTCATAGACAAATAATTATGAACTGGCCCGGAATGCAAGATATGTGGGTTCGATTCCCGCTCTAGGCTCAATGTTTCCCATTTTCATCACCCCCATGACACCACTTTCAACTTTGAGGACTTGACAGATTCTGTTCAGATTCCATATAGATTTTTACAGATTCTTAACAGATTCCATACAGATTCCATACAGATTCCATACAGATTCTGTACACATTCCATACAGTCTTACAGATTCCATACAGATTCCAGAGTCTGCACATATTATGTGTAGAATTCATACAGATTCCGTACAGATTCCGTAAGATTCCATACAGAGTGTGCACAGATTCTGTGCAGAATCCATACAGATTCTACAGAGTGTGAGTGGCTTTAATAACACGGCGGCTAGGAAGAGACACCCCACTTTGGCAATCGTTGCCACCAATAACTACGCATTATTAAGGAGCCCACTTCCACCTCGATCGGCAGGGCTTTGATTTCGGGCCGCCATCTTGAATTAGATTCAACCCTCCTTGGTTACTGTCTATTAGTTTCCACGCGCAGCAAACGGATTAAAGAAGGGCAACAATAAGAAGCAGAAGAAGAGGACATTGATCTAGAGTTAGCCTACAAAGAGGAACATTGCAATAGTGTTCCTCGTTTATTCTCAGTAAAAAGATACCCGTGTTTGATTAGTTGTTTTTGTTGCTGTTTGTTGTTGGGTTTTTTTGTGTGTGTTATTGTTGTTGGTTGTATTTTATTCATCGTTTTGCTTTGTGTGTGTAGTTTTTGTTTGTTGTGTGTGGGTTTTTTTTTGTGGGGGTTTGCGGGGGGGGGGGGATTAATGGTCATAGCAACATCCTAACAAATAAAATAAGGCAACATCCTATCAAATAAATAAGTGAATGTTTGTTCTTGTTTTACGCCCTATCAACATCATATCAGTACGCAAATAAATAAATAAATAAACAAATAAATAATGCTCATTCAAAGTCATCTTAGGACGGGTACCGACTTGTGACAGTGCACACTCAATGCAACTTTATAGTGCTGCCCCACTGGGATAATGTACCGGTCGACTATTGTTTAAAACGCTCAACACCACGTCATAAACCCATCTGTGGCCAGCCCTGGCCTGTGAAACTCTTCCCTTATTGCATGCCCCTCCCTGCACTACAAGACCCTGTCTTGGTTAGTTCTCGCCCCGGCTGCCCTTCGATTCCCTAAAGAGTCCTCCATCCGCCCTACCAGCCCAAGTAGTATGCAAGCACGGCAACCAGCAAAGGCTCTAGGCCAAATAAACAAATTTAAAAGTTGATCGTCCCCACCCGTGCCTGAAAAAAATGCCCGCCCGTGAATTCTTTTTTTTTTAACTGTAAAAAATGCGTCGGGCTAGCACCAATTCAACTATTGTATCAATGTTTAAGTCATTGGTTTGACTCGGCCAGGGTTCGAATCCAGGAGTTTGAATCCCACGACCTACCAGAACGGAAGCGGACGGTCCACTCATTCAGCCATCGCGTCTGGTTACATATTAAGTCTACATAAAAAAATAAAAAATAAAAAATAAAAAACGCCCGTCCGACCCTGATTTTTATTTCAAAAGGACGATCACCAATGTTTTAAAATTGTGTTGGCCTTATTGGCTAACCTCCACGCCAGAAGGTGCCCGCCCACACACAGGCGGCCTGCCTATAATGCAAGTTTCGAACCTTGGCCGAGTCCCTACCTCGCCTGGTGCTTGGCATTACGAGGAGACGAGCAATGGAACAGTGGAATGAGGAAGACATTTCTCCTGTCCAATCAACGAATGCACCAAAAAGGAAGAAATGAGGGTTAAATGACAAGAGGATATAGTTAGATCAAAGAAAACAGTGTCCACCAACTAGCATACATGGCAAGTGCTCCAGAGTAGGAAAAGTCATGCATTTCTTAGCGCTTGGGGCTGTAGCCCTAAAAGGTTAAGTGACGCAGAAAGCTGAAGCATAGCAATCTACCTTCAATGATGAAATATTCACGACATGTAAACCCAGCAAACTTGTAGCAAAAGCCTGGGCCTGATATTAGAACAGCGAACTTAATCAAATACTACTTCTGCAATGGAGTAAATAAAATGGTGTGTATGTACATATCTTAATGCGTTATGAATAGCTATAACAACTAAGGGCAACTATATTTTTCTTTAAGTTGATGGTCCTTTTGAAATAAAAGCTGGTTCGGACAGGCGGTTTTTATTTTTATTTTTTATTTTTATGGCATATGACATAGATAATACATAACCAGATGCGATGAGTTGAGCGTCCGCCTCCCATTCTGGTAGATCGTGGGATTCGAACTCCTGGGTTCGAACCTTGGCCGAGTCAAACCAATGACACAAAAATCTATACAAAAGTTGAATTGCTGCTATACAGACACATTTTTCACGGTTTACAAATTTGAGAAAATTTAAATTAAAAATTCAGAGGCGGACGATTTTTCAGGCACGGGCGAGGACGATCACCAATCTGTTTTGTGTGTGCCTAATGTGTAGATAGACATAAGCTACACATGGAAATTGAAGGAGTCTCTTTGATAGGTTAGCCCAGGCCTGTTCCTGGCAAGGGTATGTTTGACCTGGCTGGGGTACACCCAATACAAAGGGCAAACCAACAGCCGTGCCAAATAGACAGCGCTGCAAGCCGAGGCATCCTGACTTTCAGAATATATATGCAAAGGTGTCCTGTCTAGGCCTATTCTCACTAGGCCTAACCTGGCATGGGTGGCCTATGTAGGCTTAGACTTGTGCAAGCAGCCTATGTAGGCTTAGACTTGTGCAAGCAGCCTGTGTAGGCCTAGATTTGTGTAAGCAGCCTATGTAGCCTAGACTTGTGCAAACAGCCTATGTAGGCTTAGACTTGTGCAAGTAGCCTATGTGGGCCTACACTTGCACAAGCAGCCTATGTAGGCTTAGACTTGTGCAAGCAGCCGATGTAGTCCTACACTTGTGCAAGCAGCCTATGTAGGCCTACATTTGTGCAAGCAGCCTATGTAGGCCTACACTTGTGCAGGCAGCCTATGTAGGCCTACACTTGTGCACACAGCCTATGTAGGCCTACACTTGTGCAGGCAGCCTATGTAGGCCTACACTTGTGCACACAGCCTATGTAGGCCTACACTTGTGCAAGCAGCCTATGTAGGCCTACACTTGTGCAAACAGCCTATGTAGGCCTAGATTTGCACAAGCAGTCTATATAGGCCTAGATTTGCACAAGCAGTCTACATAGGCCTAGACTGAGGTAAGCAGATTATGTAGACCTAGACCAGCGTCGGTACCTATCTAAACTTAACATTGGGGCTAGACCACATGGGCGACCTATTTAGGCTTAGACCAGCACGGCCAGTCAATGTAGGCCGAGGTTCACTAGACCTAGATCGGCGTTGGTTGGCCTATCTAGGCCTATGATCACTAGGTGAAGACCACATGGGTGGCCTATCTAGGCTTAGACCTGCGCAAACAGACTATGTAGACCTAAGTTCACTATATAGACCTAGCCTATATAGACCTAGCCTCAGTAAGCCTAGACCAGAACAGACAGCCTAAAATAAAATAGGCCTACAGACTTTATAGACTTAGCAAGGTATCGGTATGTCTAAATCGGCCTAGCCTCATTAGGCATAGCTTCACTAGGCCTAGATAGGCATGGGTGGCCTAGTTCTACTTTATAGAGAAAGCCTAACCAACTGTCTAGACCGTGTATCCATAGACTGTTCCCTTGTGGTGTGTTCCCTTGTTCCGTGTTCGCTTGTGACTTTGTGATGCGCCACACATACAATGAACATGTTCCGTGCACAAGGCCATATGGTCGCTGGGTCCAACCTATGGGAACGGCCACTTAGCAAAACACAAATTCATTGTCTCTGTGCCACGTCACAAGGTCACAAGTGAACATGGAACAAGGGAACACGCTACAAGGGAACAGTTTATGGATACACGGCCTTTAATATAGAGAAAGCATATCCAATTGTCTAAGTATCCTCCGGTCTATGTCGCTCTAACAACTGAGAAGGGTCATTAGGGCTAAATAACCTGAATAGCCAGTTTGACTACAAAGGCCCTCAGCCTTGATTGGGCCCTCAATAAATCCCAGAGAAAAGGATACTTCAAAATATACAAACTATCACTTGTTATATTCGATCAGGGTACTTGTGCATAAGCAAACTTGTGTTTGTCATGTTACTGTCTCTTAAAGATAAAATATTCTTGCATAGTATAATGGTTTTGAGTTCCTGTCATTTTGAGTTTCTGTCATTATGTTAAGTTGATCGCTACAAGTTACCTTCTTTAGTTTCAAGTAACTTTTATTTTAAGTCGCTAACACAACAACTGAAGGTGATAAAAAGAAGGGGAGTCACAAGACTATTACTGTCTAGCGGCGAAAACAAGTCATTAGACTTAAACGTTATGGGCAGCATAAATACACCCATCACAAAAAAAAACTTTTGAAATATTTGAAGTGCAAACATACTCAATTAATTTTGACAAGTACGCCAAACCTCTGGCACTATAGGCTTCTGCAGTAACAGGTTCTATTAAATTGCCTCGATATACCCTTCTATTTGATGATAAATGCTTGATAAGTACACCAGTGTAAGTTAGGTGTCTAGAATCAAATTTAGATCACGGCTTTGGTTTTGAAAATTTGATGTTTTCATCGGACTATGCAGCTTTAATGAACGTATGAACTAAGAAATGCACGCAGGAATACAATCTCATACTGTACACCATTTTGCATTGGGGAGGGGTGGACATCTTTTTAGGACAAAATTCAACTGTACTCCCTACACACTCAGTACCCTACATTAATATGTTCCATGTACACTGAATAAATCAGCCAGCACATCCCAGAGGTATAAAGTTCGCTGGAAGCTGATTGGTGGGGGAGTCGCGGAGGGGGGGGGGGGGGGCACAGCATTAAATTTAAACTGGCATAGTCCCAAAAAAACATAAAATTTACAAAGTAAGACACTTATGTAGATTTCAAGCTACATACCAGTGCTGCTCCCCATTTTTGCATGAACTACAGTGACTGGTGCTGTACATTATACAGCAGGAGCCATTCCCTTAATTCTACAGGATCGGTGCTGTAACTAATACAGCACTGATCAAACTTAGATTATTGAGACTGTCAATTCTAATAGTAAGATGGCCGGAAGACCAGTGCTCCGGCGCTGACAAATGTCATATTCAGATGAATAAATACTTTACCCCCAAAAAATAAAAAAATACCCAACTTAGATATTGGTGTAATCATTAAGTATTTGTTGCTACCTAGAAGGGCATACGTGTCAATTTAATAGAAGCTGTTACTGCTTAAGCCAAGAATCAGAGGTTTGACAAGCACGCCAAAATTAATTAAATAGGTTTTTACTTTAAATATCTCCGAAGATAGTCATTAAAAATCAAAAATATTTTAAGACTACTTCTAGATTAAATCGAGCAACCTAATATATTTATCTCAGAAACTGACAGACACTTAAAACAATCGAACTATGCAGCTTTAATAATCAGGTTCCTACCAAGACACAATCAAGCAGCCTATATATATACTTAATACTCTCGTACTGAAATTAAAGATACAAACTAGTTCGATACCAAGTCCAAACACCCCCGACTCATTTTCCGAATGGCTTGCATGTTCAAGGAACATTTCGCTTCTAATCAATTTAGACATTGATTAACAGTTTCTCCTTTTTTGTGGAGCAATCCTCAACCATACTGTTGGTAACCAGGATACTCCAGATTTCCCGACCATAATGCTGGTAACCAGGATACTGCAGAGATCCCCAACCATAATGTTGGTAACCAGGATACTGCAGAGATCC
Source organism: Branchipolynoe longqiensis (assembly GCA_030323885.1). Lineage (NCBI taxonomy): Eukaryota > Metazoa > Annelida > Polychaeta > Phyllodocida > Polynoidae > Branchipolynoe > Branchipolynoe longqiensis. The sequence continues at coordinate 15,445,741 of CM059203.1, forward strand.
CCAACCATAATGTTGGTAACCAGGATACTGCAGAGATCCCCAACCATAATGTTGGTAACCAGGATACTGCAGAGATCCCCAAACATAATGTTGGTAACCAGGATACTGCAGAGATCCCCAACCATAATGTTGGTAACCAGGATACTGCAGAGATCCCCAAACATAATGTTGGTAACCAGGATACTGGAGAGTTCCCCAACCATATTGTTGGTAACCAGGATACTGCAGCGATTCCCAACCATAATGTTGGTAACCAGGATATTGCAGAGATCCCCAACCATAATGTTGGTAACCAGGATACTACAGAGACCCCCCAACCATACTGTTGGTAACCAGGATACTGCAGAGATCCCCAACCATAATGTTGGTTACCAGGATACCTCAGAGACCCCCAACCATAATGTTGGTTACCAGGATACTGCAGAGACCCCCAACCATAATGTTAGAAATAGAAGCTGTAACCAGGATACTGAAAGATAATGAAATGACCTTCAGTGAGTCTTTAGCACAACTGCATCTGTGACCCCAGCTTCCATCTCTCATGGGCTTCGCGCTGCGCATGCACACCTGCCATCCATATTGCTGACTTCCGGGCACACACTACAAAGCACTCCTGATTGTAGAGGGTTTCCAAGTACAGTGAGTGATGTTAATAATTTATCGCAGATTCAGATGTTCACACCTTGAAACATGTCGAGTAGGCGATTCACAATAGACCTTTTCCACACAACATGGACAGTGAGCTGCTACCTACAACATTAGTTCTTCTAGTGCTATCAGTATCACAGTGGGTTGGTTGTGAAAATCCTCTATAAGACCTTTTCCACAGAGCATTCTGCACAGTGAGCTGTTATCTATAACATTTGTTATACTGCTGGTTGGGGATAAAAATCCTTTATAAGACTTTTTCCACAAAGCCTGCTGTACGATGAGCTGATACTTACAAAATTAGTTCTTCTACTGCTATCAGAGAGTGGGTGGTGATGAAAATCCTCCATAAGACCTTTTCCGCAGACCATTTTGCATGGTGAGCTGCTACCTACAACATTAGTTCTTCTACTACTATCAGTATCAGAATACCCAATATATAAAAAGAAAACACAAAAAGGAATACTAGACGGGCTGATTCCACTCTACTCAAAGTCCCCAAGCCTTCCACACACAAACTAATTAAAGCACCAATTTACAAAAGCAGCATGATGTGGAACAACCTACCAACCAGAACCAGGGCAGCGTTCTGTTACCTAGAATTTAAAAACTCACTAAGAGTACATCGGATTGGGCAGGCCCTTATGCAGTTGCAGTAAAGTATGTTCCATGGCGTCACCATACCGTAAGTGGCAGATCACCAAACCCTCAGCCTCGGTTTCTCCCCCCCACCCCCCACTTTTTTAATTTGTTGCTGTTCCTCTGTTATCTCCAGTCAACCATATACGATGACAGAGACAGTCCAGGTAAAAATGTAAAATTTAAGACCTAAATGCACTGGGATTGGTCCCACTGCTTCACTGGTCACAGCTGGTCCGTGTATTATTAACAACCCAACCCCAACAACATAATTCATAAACTCACATAACTAACTACATTAGAGTTACACTAGAATTTTCCTAACAAACCAACATTTATATACCGCTTGCCTAACTGCAACTGAACATTGATGCGCGAAAAGGAAGAAGGCAAGGCGGGGGTGGGAAAGAGGCGCTTTATTGAAACACCTCAGCAAAAAAGACAATATGTACAAGGAAGCGGTAAATGATCTTAAGGCTGGCACCTCATGAAATAAACAGAGTAAGAAGAAGGAAGGGTAAAATAAACCTAAGGCGAAGGAGCTCCGGGGGAGCTTTCAGAGTTTGTGGCGAGGGGTGCCGAAGAGCCCTCCACCAAAAAGGGAGGAGAGGGCTCGAGGCGCGCCCGAGGCGGGGGCACGAGGCGTAGGCCGCATCTGAAGTCCAGGGCCTGGGCCGGGATGAGGCGCGAAGGGGACCCAGGCGAGGCTTGGGCGGCGTCCTTGGCGGAGGCTGGGAAAGTTGAAGGTCTGGGTGTGGTGATGCGTCCGGGGCCTACGTCGACAGGGAGCGGGCGGCCAAAAAGGTTGGGGAGGCCCGCTCCTTCGAGAGCTGTGGTGAGGAGGTCCGGCGAGGGTCGAGCAGGGGGGCAGCGAAGTCCTCAGAGCTGGGCGGTGTGGGGGGTTGGGGTCGGGTCGGGCGGGTTGATGAAGGCCGTGTCGTGGAGGTCGTGATGGTCGGCGGCTGTGCTGTCTGGGGAGGGTTCGTCGTGAGAGTGGGCGGCGTCTGAGGCCTGCGGTGCGAGGTGATGGTCCCTCTGTCTGGGCGGTGTTTCGGTCGGTGGTCGCTGGGGGGTTGTCGGTGGTGGTCGCGGGGTTGTCGGCAGCGGTGTGGGTGAGGCGCCGGGGAAGGCCCCCCGGGCCGGCCGGGGGGGGCGGATCAAAAATCCGCCGAGGCGGCCGGGGTCTGGCGCTCACGGGCTTGCTTGGTGAAGCACCCGGCCTCGCTGTGCATCGTGAGGATGCGCCGTACGTTGGCGCAATAGGCGCATACGTGCCAGTGTCTGTTCCCCACCTCGCCGTGAGCCTCCCCGACGGGGGCCCGGTCGCACGAGGCGGGCTCGCGGTTCCAGGCGGCGCAGGGGGCCCCGTGGGCCTGTCTGTCGTAGGCGATGCGGGTGTCGGCCTGGGCCAGGGGCTGCGGTGCGCCTCGGGGAAGGTCCTCGCCTCGGGGAGCTGGTGCTGTCTGGACGGCCTGGGGGGCGGGCAAGGTGAGGGCCTCCACCCTCACTAGGTTCAGGGCGACAGGGTCGTGCCATCCCTGGGGGAGCCTCCCGTCCGCGATCCAGGTGAAGATCGTCTCGGAGTAGTTGCGGACGGTCGGCCAGGGGTAGGCCAGGTTGTCCCTGAGCACGGTGAGGGTGTGGTGGTGTAGGCCCGGGATGGAGTGTGCCGGGAAGCTGGGCTGATGAGGGCGGTGAGGGCGAGGCTATATTCATCCTTGGTAGCCTCGCCCCTCTTTACGGATTTCCGCTCAGGCCCCCTCTCCACAAGGTCAGAGGGGAAGAGGTACTCGGGGGAAATGCCTTTTCGCCTGACCGTGTGCTGCGTCTCGGCGGATGCCAGGATTTTGCGGACGGCGTCGGCCGCGGATGCCGGGGAGTGCCCGAGGACATCCTGGATGTACGCCGCGGGCGGGGCGGCCGAGGGCTGCGCGGCGAGGCGGCTGTATCGCTTGTATTGGGGGTGCAGGGCCCCCGGGAGCGTCGCTTGAGGTGGCGGGGGAGGGCACGCCCTCCCGGAGACGTGCGCCCGAGGTGCTGGGGTGGGCGGCGTGGCGTAGGCGGCTCTCCGCCTTGGCGCGGGCGGGGGCGTCTCCGGCGGCCCCTGGGCGTCCCCGGACTCGAGGGCGTCCAGACGGCTGGTGATCAGCTGTAAGGCCTCAAGTATGCGCCGGAGGAGACGCCGAGGCTGAGGCAGGTGAGACACCTCCCGGCGACCCCGAGGAGGGCCCTGGCGTGGCCGGGGCCGTCGTCCGGGAGCTCTTCCATCCCTTCCCTTTTCCGTGTCCGGGCATGGTGCGGAGCGGTCCGAGGTGATGCAGCGGTCCGAGGTGAGGAAGAGCCAAAGAAAAAAGGAGCTTGAGCAGGGAGGACGGCTGGGTGGCGAGTGACTGAGGGAGGCCGGCGGGCGGCCTTATAAGGGAAGGAGCGGGGAGGCGAGAGGCGGGGAAGGTGAGAACGCGGCGGGCAGGGCGAGGGGGCGAGGTGGGAGAAAGCTGAGGGAGGATGACAGGGAAGGTGAGAACGCCGGGCGGCGGCAGAGGCAGCGGGCAGGGCGAGCGGGCGAGGTGGGAGAAAGCTGAGGGGAGGATGACAGGGAAGGTGAGAACACCGGGCGGCGGCAGAGGCGGGGGAGGGTCTCTTCCTTCCCTCGCATCAAACGTAATGCGAGCATTACGACCAAAACTTACTACAAGTTTACTAACTGAATACAGAAGATAACTTCTGCTTACATTCTAAATACTATGTAAATACTCACATTGATCTGACTAATATTGATCTGGTTATATGACACTACTGTACCATATTGTTATGGAACATTTGGGTTTCAGAATTTCATTGTGTTACATGCTGCAAATTGTGTATTCAACAGGTATTGTACACCTTATTCTATATACCTTTTGTGTAAATAACCCTGAATTGAAAAATGGCTGGAAGACCAGTGCTTCGGCACTGACAAAAGACTTATTCAGCAGAATAAACATATTTACCCAAAAAAATTGTTGATAAACATCCTGTATAAGGCCTTTTTCACAAAACTTGCTGCACTGGGAGCTGCTAATTACAACATTAGTTCTTCTGCTGCCATCAGAGACAGGACTCAAATTTACCAGTAACATTAATAGAAAACGAAAGTGAATCTGGGTATTTTGATAGCACCCTTCACTGGGTTGTAGCAAGTTTTCTAACAGCAACAAATTCTAGGAAAGATGACAGCATCAGCCACAAATAGTGATATTTGGTCAATTCCACATTCGTTGAAGGTTTAACAAGTTTACAACAACAACAAATATTTGCATGTTACTGACATGCATGTGACAATTGTATTCCATTAAGATAAAAGAGGTGATGGTTTATTGTGTTTGTGATAGAATAAAGTTTTGCTTGCTTTGTTTGCTTCGCTTGTTTGTTGTTGTTTTACATCATAGCAACATCTAATGTCATATCAGGATGGGTACCGACTTGTAACAGTACGCACTCATGGCGACTTTATAGTCATGCCCCACTGGAAGACCAGGCCTCCAGCACCATGACCTGATATCCCCCACTGTGCTGTTTTGTTAAACAGTCCTTGTTCTACAATAGTAATGTCAAGTGCGAGGCTAGGTAGCGACAAGTATCAAGTTTAGAGTCATTGGTTTGACTCAACTGGGATTAGAACTGCCGACCTTCCGCACGGGAAGCCTTGCTCTACCGATGCTTCCGTGTGTGTAACTGGTATGAATCTGAACAAATTGAACCTGAACACGCTCAAAGCCACAATTCTCACACAACATATAATGTAAGTAAAATAAAAATATTCAGATCACTGAATTACAAACAAACAAAAGCCATCGTTTCCAAACACATTAGTTGATAGTGAGGTGGAGTTGGTCACCTGATGGCTGGTCCCCAATCATTCCCAGTTGTCTGGTTCCCAGTCGGCTGGTTACCAGTCGGCTGGTTCCCAGTCGGCTGGTTCCCAGTCGGCTGGTTCCCAGTCGGCTGGTTCCCAGTCGGCTGGTTCCCAGTCGGCTGGTTCCCAGTCGGCTGGTTCCCAGTCGGCTGGTTCCAAGTCGGCTGGTTACCAGTCGGCTGGTTACCAGATCAGTTGGTTACCAGTCAGCTGGTTACCAACCGGCTGGTTACCGGGTGGTGGACATCAGTTCTGCATCAGCCAGACACTGCACGACTCGGTGAGAATACTAATGTGAAAGAGCCCTCTGAACTAATCCGTTAATAGTGAAATCTAGTTCCCTCCTCCTACAAACACTATACTCTGACGATCCAAGGCCCCCTCGGTCTGGTGAGTGTCAGTCACTGCTATCAGTGCTTAAACTCATCTTTGCAATTCAAAGACATTCGCATACAGCAAAAGTGCGAAGTTGGTTGGTAGGTTCGTTGGAGTTTATGTCCTGGCAACATCTAAGGTCATATCATGACGGGTACCGATTTGTGACAGTACGCACTCATGAAAACTTTATAGTGCTGCCCCATTGGGAAATCAGGCTGCTGGCACCATGAACCAATATCCCACTCAGTCACATTATGATGACACTGAGCTAACCAGTTCTTGCCCTATCCTATTAATACCGAGTGCCAAGCTAGGAAGCAACAAGTGTCAATATTGTAAATCATTGGTTTGACTCGATCGGGAATTAAACTCCCGATCTCCCGCCCGGAAGGCCTGCGCTCTATCGATTCGGCCACCGCGCCCTACAATTAAATATTATTTATAATGATATTAAAGAATAATAATTAATACATATCGTCACCTTACATGATGCTCGGCTTTTATTGTGAAAAGGTTAGGACAAATGTCCAATGTTGGACTAATGTGACTGAGTACGATATCAGGTTATGGTGTTGGTGGCATGGTATGCGCATGAGTGCATACTATTCCAATTCACTACCCAATGCGCACTGTCACAAGTCGATATCAACCAAACTAGATGGCCAAATGAGTTAGAGCGTCCGTCTCCCGTGTTGGTAGACCATGGGATCGTGGGTTCGAACCCTGGTCGAGTCAAACCAATGACTTAAAGAGTGGTACTCGTCACTTCCTAGCCAGGTGCTCAGCATTATTAGGATAGGGCAAGGACTGGTTGGCTCAGTGTCAAGATAATGTGACTGAGTGGGGTATCAGGTCATGTCGCCAGCCGCCTCGTCTCCCAGTGGGGAAGCACTATAAAGTCGCCACGAGTGCGCACTGTCACAAGCCGGTACCCATCCTGATATGACCTTAGATGTTGCCAAGACATAAAACAACAACAAACAAACAAAAACAAGTCGATATCCATCCAGATGTGACCATATCTATTGCTAGGGCATAAAACCCCATAGCACTCACTGCTGCTCCATTGGCTATTCCGTGGTGCGTGCGTGGTTGCCGGTTGTCGCATGACATGTATGAAACTATCAAGCATAGCCTGATAGCTGAAGCTATAAAGTATAATCAAGGTGGCGAAGCTGGGCTTGTCTGGTTTAAAAGCCTGCTCCCACTGCCACGTCTACTCAACCCGCTCACAGCTTACCCCGCACCCCCCCCCCCCCCCCACACACACACCAGGCATTGCACGCCGCGCCAGGATAACACCAAAGACCATGTACAACAAGACACGCCACTCTGAAATAATCATGCGGTGGCGCCATCCCACGGCTAACAAGGTGCACATTAAATGGCAATTAAAATGTTATATTTACAGTGTATTATATCTCACACTCGTCTCACAAACTAGTTGTGTTTCTTCACTGATTTAGTAGAAATTCCTTTTTAATACACCATAAATAATACTTTTTTCATTATTAATATTAGGAAATAATACACTATAATTGTGGTAGATTTTCCTCGATAGCACAGCAGTCAGTGTGGGCTAGGGAGGGAACCTGTCCCCTTGTTTCAATGGCACAGCAGTCAGGCTGGGCTAGGGGACCTGTTCAATTGCCTTTTTTGCCGTTGCGTGGCAGCACTGCATCTGTATTTCATGGGCAAGCACTGAGTGGCGCATGTTGTCGTACATTGTCTTTGATCACACCCACACCCACCGCCTCCCTTAATGCACTGCGCACACCTCCGTCTACCAGTCGCACTCACAACGGTTAGAGACTGGCAGCAAGGTGCAGCACATAATGTGATAACAGGGCCGCCTTCAGGGTATGCCTCGGAAAAATTCCAGACCTCGCACTAGTCTGAATGACTTTAGCTGTCAGGTGCCTCGAAAATTGTGGCCTCCAGAGCATGCAGCCATTGGCAATTGAAAGAACAGCTCTGATTGGCTGAAACCACTGAAACTCACGGCCATTTTGGAGGCGTTTTTGCCTCCTACTTGAAAAGTGTGATGTCTCGGAGTCGAGTCCGAGGCGCACCCTGAACACAAATTGGCAAAAAAGATGTTGCGGAGGCGTCTCGGAGTTGACTCTGAGGCGTACCCTGAACGTGGCCCTACAATGTGAACTTTTTGTTTAAGGGTGCAGAGGAGGCGAGTTTAAAAGAAAATACTTTAAGCGATTTATTGATGTGATGTACACAAAGGCAAGGAATTAGTAGACATGTACACATGGGTAAGCTGATTAGCCAGGGAAGCCAATCAAAGTATTTCATTTATTAGATTTTTTATTGTGGGTTCATTGTAATGTATTTATGTTTGTAGCTACGCAGATCGGATTAGTGTATTGTAGGTCATGTGACCAACCTGTAAATGTGACGTAGGTAGAATAAAAGAATCACTTATGCTACACACCTCGATGAGTCTAACATCTTGCTTACATTGCAGTCATGGTGACTTAATTAATAGTAGTGCTGCCCCACTGAGAGACTAGGCTGCTGACACCATGACCTGATATTTCCCTCAGTCCCATTATCCTAATACTGAGCAAGCCAGTCCTTGTAATAGCCTATTAATGTCGAGCGTCAGGCCAGGCAGCAACAGGTATACATTTTCTAAGTCATTGATTTGACCCGGCCAGGATTTTGAACCCACCACATCCTGCATGTGAAGCCGGCTAGCACTGTTAACATTCGGCAGATGGGTTCTTCTTTGCTGCTGGTCCTAATTGGTTGGTCCCCACATTGTAACTGTTTTCGTCTAAATTAATTCTCCTTTTCATACCAAACGAAGAAAATTCCTTTTATTATACCACAAAGAAGCAATGACAGCAATCCAGTGAGAAAAAAATGTTTGGTTTATTTTTTATTGCAAAAATAAGATTCATTTGTCACGCAAATTTGACAGCTAAAAATGGGAATGGTGAAACTGTACTACTTGTGTTGGAAACTACTTCATTGTAGACCAAAATATTCAAACATAGCTAGTTTATTTGCAAAGTTGTAACATGCAAAAATGTCAGAAAACTAATTTTAGGACTGTTGAGTGTCTGTGTGTAAACTTTTTTTGTGTGCAAACTTTTTTTGTGTGCATACTTTTAGCAATTTCTGAGCCAAGTTATTATTGAGTGTCACATGAAACATGCGTTACATGTCACATGAAACATGCGTTACAACTCCAATAACATCAGAAGTTATGGAAGTATTACAAAATTACTTTGAAATATGTCCACAGCGTCAAAACCTAATAAGCATAAATACCTTTTCATGCTCTGTGGTGTTTGTTTGATCTTGAAGAAAAAACTTTTCCTTTCCATGTCACACATGTTTCAGTGTCACAATTTTATAAGTCCTCTGTTCTACTCTCAAGTGGACGGACCCTCATAAAATTGCACTTAGTTACTCCTGGTGAGTGCAGTTCAAAACCGTACTAGGAAAAAATAAGGGTTTTGTTCTAAATCTGACACTAGGTGGCTTTTTGTGTCATACCGAAACACGCCTAACGTTCTCCACTTAGTCAAGTTCTAAGCCACCCTGACGTGCAATCGGGGTCCAAACTGCTTTTCTTTTAATTGTGCCTTAAAATAGGATATATGTGGAACACAACAAGCCTAACTAGGATAAGCTGTGACGTGTTTAAGTTTTTACCCCCGATTCCCCCTTTTTAGGACCAGCAGCAAAGAAGAACCCAGATACAGACTCTGTAAGGAACAACACAAAGAGGGACTTCAGGTAACAAAAAGTCTTTTTTAATGGGTTTTTTCATTGAAGGCTGGTAGTAGCGCCTGGGCCCAGCCCTAAGGTAAAATAACAGGTAACGTGGGTGTGCAGAAAAGGTGTGTGCATCACTGGCTCGCCGATAAGTGAGGAGACTGTGGTGAGCCGGTGGTGAGCCAGGGACGGGGGGAGAAAAGGTGTGAAAGCCTGGTGGCCAATTGGGTGGATGGACAGTGGACTCATTCGTCCACCCGAAGTAGCGTCCAAGGTGGGGTTGGGCGCGTGTCGTTCGCGCCCAAATCAAAAACAATGTTATCATTATGACTGATCTATATAAACAACATCCTGCTCACATCAAACCAAGCTCGAGCTGAAGATAATGACGTACTACATTCCAGGACCCCCTCCCGATATGACCTTAGATGTTGCTAGGACGTAAAACAACGACAAAGAAACAAACATTCCAGGTCCCAGACACAAACTTGCCCATACTTTCCCACTATAGTACTTACTTAGCATGTCAACTCCTCCCACCCTCACCGGGCGCGGTCACCTAATCGGTATAGCGCAGGCTTCCCGAGCGGGAGATCGGGGTTCGATCCCCAGTCGAGTCAAACCAATTACTTGTCAAATTGATACTTGTCACTTCCTGGCTTGGTGCTCGACATTAATACGATAGGCAGGACTGGTTGGCTCAGAGTCAGGATAAGGTGATTGAGTGGGATATTGGGGCATGGTGCTGGCAGCCTGATTTCCCAGTGGGGCAGCACTATAATTATGAAGTCGCAATGACTGTGCACTGTCACAAATCGGTACCCGTTCTCATATGACCTTAGATGTTGCCAGGACGTGAAATTCCAACAACTAACCAATCAAACCCTCTCACCTTCACCTACACACGGACTCACCCACTTCACCTAGTCCCAGCAAACAAACTTATCTACCTTACCACACCTACCTCTTTACCCCTTCTCCCCAACACCCTCCGAAACAGCCAGCTAGGTACAGTTATTATTTGTATTCCCCAATATAAATCAAGTTTATCAGTTATCATAACCACGCCTAATTGCTGATTTGATCGGTCGTTATTTTACACCAGCAGCAAATGTAATATTCATTATGAGAAGTGTCTAACCTTAATTTTACCATATTATTATTCCATCATCGTGTAAGAGTTTACAATTAATTATAAATGTCTCAAAATGATATTTATGATGAAGATGATGAAAGCTCACAATCATGAAAATTATGGCAAGGAAAACGAAATAAAGGGTTGGTTGGTTGTTGAAGGTTTACATCCTTGCAACATCTAAGGTCATATCAGGACGGGTACCGACTTGTGACAGTGCGCACTCATGGCGACTTTATAGTGCTGCCCCACTCAGAGATCAGGCCGCTAGCACCTTGACCTAAATAATAGGTCAAAATCACTGCATATGTCAAGGCCTCTTACAACACATCTTCCAATATTGCTCCTCTAATAAAGATAAATATTTACAATTACAAACAATGAAGTGCAAACAGGTTCTGCTTCAGAACTAAACCAGTGGTCCACAACTGGTTCATCAAAAGTTGTGGTATGTACTGTCCTGTCTGTAGGAAAGTGCATATAAAAGACCCCTTGCTGCTTATCGGAAAGAGTAGCCTCTGTGGCGGCAGACCGTTTCCTCCAAAGAAATATTTCAGAATGACCATAAGTTTGATGTCCAATAGCTGATGATAACAATCAATGTGCTCGAGAGGCATTGTTCTATAAAACAAGCTATTTTTTGCTTCAGAACTGACTTCATGATGGACAGTTAAGGAGAGGAATAACCTTTCACTTTCAGGTTGATGACAGAGCTGTTCCAGGTGGCCTTGACCCTGAAGGGATCACTGCGCACCTCACACGCGCATGTCTCGAAATAACTCCTCATTAGGCGGGAACATCCACTGTCGTGCAGTGCCTGATGGGTAACAGACAGAGGGTGGCGTGCATTGTAGAACATAGCAAAGTGCAGTGTCACGTGACGTGGACTCGTCACCCCCACAATAGACTACATTGGCATTCCAGCGGTGCGGTGCATTGTGGGATGCGTGGAAGAAAAACAAACCCACAAGAAGCATGTGGCACATGCTAATACACTGGGTGCAGTTATGAAATGTGCTAGTTTCAGCTCATGTCATCTCTTGCTTGAAACATAGGACACTAACTAAAAAATATATATAATAAATTAAGATATTAATCTTGTATCCAGCATTGCATTTACATCAATATAATCAGCACATCTTATGTCATGTGCATTTAGATTTAGACAAATCTAGGCACTCAGACTAGTCCTAGAGCAATAGCCAGAGTCAGTTTTACTTGTCTTATTCATGTTTTTATTTATATCCTATGGTTAATGACATATGTAGAAAAAGAAAATGAGTAGGGTTAATCAGATATTGGTCATATATTTCTTTGAAACAAGTTTTTGTTGACATAATTGACATTTTAATATTTAGAACAAGAATTACTTCTGTCTAGTCAATGGTGATGTAAACATCAGCCTTTAAAGTGACTGAAATTGTATGTTTCTTAGCTCAAAATGCTTAATTATGGAGAGTTGTGTCTTAAACATATTCATTATATTATTATATTGCATCCATCCATCCATGTTTGTGCCAAATTGTTATGTATTTTTATTAATTTTAAATAAGATCTAAGTTTTGCCCTACACGTATTGGCAAACTCTATGGCTGTACGCCTTTGCTTTGCTGCCAACTCTGTTTTAAGCACATGCGCAGTCGGAACAGTGATCTAGTCTATTCACACCTCACCCAGTTTGAACTATCCCCCCGTCGTCCATATCGGTGTTCTTCTGCTGCGCGTCTGTTTTAGCGAAATATATTAAAAGGCAAAAATTACGCTGCGCTTGTTTCTTTTTTGGGGGTTGGGGAGGGGGGGGGGGGGGTCAGATGGCTTCTCTTGATGAATAAATGCACTATGTTATTGAGATTGAGGTCTGCAACATTGGGATAGGCACTCCTGGCAGAGTCCTATTTGGGGAGTTTTTGTTTGTGTCCTGTGTGCACAATGACACCTCGAGAAAGCATTGATTTTTATCATCGGGTATTGGACTTCAAGCATATGGTCATTCTGACATATTTCTTTGGAAGAAACCTGCTCCTGCCACATAGGCTACTCTTTCCGATAAGCAGCAAGGGGTCTTTTATATGCACTTTCCCCATAGACAGGACAGCACATACCACAGCCTTTGATGAACCAGTTGTGGACCACTGGTTGGAACGGAAAATAGCCCAGACTGCAAATGTGTCCACTGAGCAGGATCGATAGGATGACCGACACCTTCACAGGTGGACACTCTACCGCCTGAGCTACGTCCCGCTCCCCGTCCTGTTTGCACAGGTTCCCAGGGGTGGAAGTGGGAGTGGTGTTGAGGTTCTCGGAAAGGAAAGTTTGTTTTATTTAATGACGCCTCTAGAGCACATTGATTTTTATGCTCGGCTATTGGACGTCAACTATATGGTCATTCTGACATATCTTTTTTTAGGAAACCTGCTTCCGCCATATAGGCTACTCTTTCCTATAAGCAGCAAGGGATCTTTTATATGCACTTTCCCACAGACAGGACAGCACATACCACAGCCTTTGATGAACCAGTTGTGGACCACTGGATGGAACGGAAAATAGCCCAAACTGCAAATATGTCCACTGAGCAAGATCGATCGGATGATAAAAATGTTCACAGGTGTACACTCTATCGCCTGAGCTACGTCCCGATCTGAGGTTCTCGGCCAACAGGATGCTGACCATGGTGGTGGACGGAAGTGTTGGCACCAGGAGTGGAGGTAGGTGTGCTGGTCAACGTTCGAAGTGACAGTGTGCACTCATGGTGATTTTATAGTGCTGCCCCACTGGGAGACCATGCCACCAACACCATGACCTGATATCCCAGTTAGTCCCATTGTCCTGACACTGAGCCAACCAGTCCTTGCCCTATCCTATTAGTTAGTTACTGGTCATTGCTTAATGCTGTGTCGGCAGCAAAGGCCATAATCAAGGTGAAGCCCGATCCTATTAATCCCGAGCGCCAGGCTAGGGAGTGACAATTATCAATTTGGTAAGTCAGTGGTTTGACTCGACCGGGAATCAAACTCCAGACATTCCACACGGGAAGCCTGTGCTCTACCGATTCGGTCACCACATCCGATGGTTGGGTAAGTATCAGAATAATGTGACTGAGTTGGGTATCGTGTACATGATGCCGGCCGGTGTCACAGCATCTCAGAGGAGCTTGACTATGAAATGGCGCAGGTGAAAAATGTCTGCGTGTTAAGTGGATCACGCATCTCGTCTGCTTTCCGCTGTTTCCTGGCGCTGTTTGTCTGTTTGATTTCGCGTCATGCAATTGTACCGGAAGTTGGACAATCCACATCACGTGCCGGCTGCATGACTCACCACCCGCGGTACTAACACATTGTCGAACCTCACCACCTGTGTTATTAACACATTGTCGAACCTCACCACCCGTGTTAATAACACATTGTGTCGAACCTCACCACCCATGCTATTAACACATTATCGAATCTCACCACCCATGTTACTAAGACATCGTCGAACCTCACGCCCCCCGTGTCACTAACACATTGTCGAACACGTTCACGAAATAGAAGTGTTGAATGCTTCGCCACATTCAAATGTAATTTTTCCCTTGATTATTTATTGTTTTGTTTACTGTTGTCAACATTTAATAGATACATCGCATTAAGAGTTCCCATCCGCTACATAACAATTTACGAGTTATTTTTCACATGAATTATTGTTAATGGCAGGCAACGATATCTGGGAATGAAGAAATATGATGCTGTCACTTTTATTGCATCTGTGCATTTGTGTGGGGTGGAGATGTATGTTGCTAGAGGTGTGTATGTATGTGTGTGTACAGAGGGGCATAGACAGACACCTGCACAGCCAGAGACAGAAAGAGAGAAAGAGGGAGAAAGAGAGAGAGAGCGAGAAAGAGAAAGAAAGAGACAGAAAGACACAGAGATAGAGAAAGAAACATTTTATTGCAGTGTTTGTAATTTAGCGTTGACCAGAAAGCTAATCAAATTTCCAATGTTTGAAAAGATTATGTTTAAAAGGATAATTCTAAATTAGCGAAGCCTGACTAACCACATTAGGAGTTAGATGATTTAGTACAAGATTTTGTTGGGGGGGGGGGTAAATATTTGTATTCATCTGAATACATATTTTGTCAGCGCCGGAGCACTGGTCTTCCAGCCGTTGGAGCCTGACTAACCACATTAGGAGTTGCATGCTTTTAATACAAGATTGACGTCCAGAAAAATTATACATAGGCCACAATTAATTTTCGCATTATAATTTAGCGAGACTCTAGACTGGGATCCAACCACATGATTCCAGACGCTGGAGCCAGGGTACTAGTCTGATTTACCCTGCTCATAAGGGATAAGTGTGTTAACACTTGTTTTCACCGCTTGGCAGCATTTCTGCATTTTGTGTTGCAGCTGGCAGTTTATTCCAAAGATTGGCGCTCATGTTTGTTCCCTTTAGCGTCCCCTCCATTAACAGGACAACTGCTAATCCAGGTCAATATTGGTATGGATGCAGTTGTCCGGTAAAGACAGGTACAACTGTATATAACATTTAATTAAATACACTTTGCACATTACACATTAAATTAATTACACATGAATTACACATTGCAATCTACACATGTGAAAAATTCCTAGAAATCGGAGCAATACAAGATTTGTTGTTGAGACTGGCCCTATAAATTACAATCAGGGAACTGTTACAAAGCCCGGCAGTGGTTGAGCCTGATCGAGTGTCAGACTACTACTGGCAGTGAAATTGAGCGGATGTAGAGAGCCCATCACTAGACTATCACTGTCACTATTAGGTAACACTGTCACTATCAGGTAGCACTGTCACTATCAGGTAGCAGCCCTCACCAGTCTAGCATTCACCATTAGCTGTTCGTTTGTTTCCTGTTGCTTTACCTCCTAGCAACATCTAAGGTCATAGCAACATCTAAGGTCATAGACCGGTCGCAGTAGCCGAATCGGTAGAGCACGGGCCTCGTGTGCGGGAGATGGGGAGTTCGGTTCCCGGTCGAGTCAAACTCAAACCAATGAATTATAATCAAATGCATACTTGTCGCTTCCTAGCCAGGCGCTCGGCATTAATAGGATAGGGCAACGACTGGTTGGCTCAGTCTCAGGATAATGTGATTGAGTGGGGTATTGGATCATGGTGCTGGCGGTCTGGTCTCCGAGTGGTGCATCACCATAAAGTCGCCATAGAGTGTGCATTATCACAAGTCGTTGCCCGTCCTGATGTGACCGTAGAATTTTCCAGGACGTAAAACTCCAACAACCACCCAACCAACCATTCACCGTTTGTTGTTGTTTTACGTCCTAGCAACATCTCAGGTAATATCAGGACGGTGCCATTCACTTTTAACAACAAAAAGAAGCAATGGTTTTTGGCAATCTTTTTCACAATGTGAAGGGGCTGGCCACTTTTTGTGTGGAAAGATGTTGGAAATAGATGAACACGTGACGATATGTCATTCTCGACGATTACATCAATAACTGTGATGCTTTCCAGACTGTTGCGCCTGTCTGCTACTTAATTGTTAAAGCTGGTGCAGGGAACGACGCCCCGGATTTGGTCTAAAAGCACTTTAATTGTATACAGAAAGTAAAGTTTCTTTTATTTAATGATGCCTCTAGAACAGATTGATTTTCGTATCATCGGCTATTGGATGTCAAACATAAGGTCATTCTGACATATATCTTTGGAAGAAACCCGCTGCCACCACATAGGCTACTCTTTCTGATAAGCAGCAAGGGGGTCTTTTATATGCACTTTCCCAGGTCAGCACATACCA
This sequence comes from Branchipolynoe longqiensis, assembly GCA_030323885.1. NCBI lineage: Eukaryota > Metazoa > Annelida > Polychaeta > Phyllodocida > Polynoidae > Branchipolynoe > Branchipolynoe longqiensis. The sequence goes on from CM059203.1 coordinate 15,461,953, forward strand.
CAGCCTTTGATGAACCAGTTGTGGACCACTGGCTGGAACGGAAAATAGCCCAAACTGCAAATGGGTCCACTGAGCAGGATCGATAGGATGACCAACACCTTCACAGGCAGACACGCTACTGCCTGACTCTGAGCTTTGTGTACATGGTCAATTTGTTAGGAGCTAGTGAGTGGGGAGTGCGTGTGTGTGTTGATGGTGTCTGCGAATATTGCGTGTTAGTGTGTCTGTGAAAATTGTCAGCGATACAATGAGTGAGCGTAAGGGCCACTGAGGCTTGGGCGAGTAGACGGCACCATGTTGGGGAGGTCATGTTGTATAATTTATTTTGTTTTTGTTCAAAATTGGGTATGACTTGGTGCTACAGGTAGTAGTGGATTTGAGATTGTGCAGATAATGGTTGAATGATTCATTTAAATTGGCTTGGTCAACTATAGCTTTGTGTTTAGTATATATGTTTTATTAGTTCAATTAGGTGTTGCAGGGTTGAGGTTATACTTTAGTAGCTATTACTTAGCTTACTCTTTTTTCCAGGGGGAGGGAGGGGGGGATAGGAGATTTGAGAGCGAGAAAAGGGGAGAAGGAGGTTGTAAATGTTCATTTTCGATTAAAGGTGCGTACAATACAGATATTAAAGTCTATAGAATGTGTGATTATCTTAGCGGAAAGTCGTTCCCCTGGTTGTAATTGGTTCAGTGTGCAAGATGCGGAGGAAGACCGACCCAGATAGTGTAGATTGACCCATATTGAGCACTCCACTCCACCCCACCCCCACACACCCACACCCCGGAGGAATAATTATGTCCACAAACAGGATATTTACAAAGTGGAAGCACGCGTGAACAAACTCACCAAAGCAGCTTCTGGTTCCGTGAAACGTTAAACACTTACCCCTAAAATAAGAGTGCAGGGTCCGTACACATGTGAAGATATGGAATTCAAGGCTATTTCAAGGGTTCTCAAGGCTGTTTTTGATAGGGATGTTTTTAAGGTCCAACTGAATACAAGGTCGCGCCGTATGTAACTCAATTCAATTCAATTCTTTTATTTTAACTCTCTGCAAAGTATGTTTACAATAAATTGAGGTGATACAATAAATGCATACAAATTCCTTACAGACAGAAAGGATCCCAGAAAAGTGATGCTTATCTAGCTGGTCTCCATGATGTGAATGAACAAGTGATGACAATAACAAATTATTAAACTTAAGCTACATTTTTAACTAATGATTATGATGAGATACTAATGCGTCTCTTCACAGTTAGTAAAAAACAAAGTAATGATAGGAATATTATATGGATATTGTGTCATGGATTCATGTACTTACATGCAGTATCAGTAGTTATTTTGCATGTATGTTAATAGGGGTATTATATATATTCTTTACTGGTAATCGATTTAGTATGCATTGAGATAGCTTATCTTTAGTTTTTTACAGAAGTTTTTCAAAGTTTGAAGGTTTCTAATCTCTACTGGTATTGAGTTCCAGATATTGGTTCCTTGGTTTTCAGTTGTTATTTTGCCATATTTGTTTCTAGTGTGTTTGTGATGTATGTTATTTATCTGTCGTGTGTTATGGGAATGGACCTGATTGTTTTCTTTGAAGAGATTATCAAATATTTCAGGGAGGAGGCCATTCTTTTGCTTGTAAACAAATTTTGCAATGTATATTTTATAAATGTCACTTACCATAAGTAAGTCCAGGTCTTTATGAAGTGATTTAGTTGGGGTGAGATAGTCTTTGCTATACAGTATTTTCAAGGCTCTGTTTTGTTGTGTCTGTATCTTTTTTAGGGTTGATGATTTGGCTCTCCCATACACCTCTATACCATACTGGATTTTGGAGTAAACGTATGCATAGTATAGTAATTTTTTATTTTCCTCATGTACCCGTCGTCTGATTATTTTAAATGAGTTAGCCGTTTTAATTATTGAATTATTTAAGTCATCAATATGTTCATCCCAGTTGAGGTTCTCATCTAGAATTATACCTAGGTATTTCACAGAAGGGACTCTCTTTATTGTGTTATTGTTTATCTTTATGTTGTTTAGGTAATCAGGAATGGTTGTACTTCTGCTTTTAAATATTGTGTGGCATGTTTTGTTCAGGTTTACTGTTAATTTGTTATCATTGCACCATGTAAATATGTCTGAAAGGAATGTTTTAATTGAATGTTTTAGTTGTTTGGGTGAATTTGAGGTTATGAAGCCGTTGGTATCATCTGCAAATAACCTTGTTTTGACATCTTGTTTTGTACAGTTGACTATATCATTTGTGTAGATCAAAAATAGGAGAGGTCCCAGGACAGAACCTTGGGGGACACCATTGCTGATTGAGTTTAGCTTGGATCGTTTACCGTTTATGTATGTAAATTGCTTTCTATTGCTTAGGTAACTCTCAAACCATTTACGTCCCTGGCCTCGAATTCCGTTGTGCCTAAGTTTTGAGAGTAGGATGTCATGGTCTACGGTATCAAATGCTTTGCTCAGGTCTAAGTAGACTCCTGCAACATGTTTCCCATTTTCAAGGTCTTGTAGTATGTTGTCTAAGATTTCAGTCAGAGCCATTATTGCTGAGTGATTCTCTCTAAATCCAAATTGGTATTTGTATAATATTTTGTATTTGTTAAGAAATTGGTAAACTCTTTTGTACATTAGTTTTTCCATTAATTTGTTTAGGGTACTGAGTAGGCTGATTGGCCTGTAGTTATCAACTAGGTATTTCTCATTTTTCTTATGGATGGGTATTACTTTTGCAACTTTGAGATTTTCAGGAACAGTAGCATTTGCAAATGATAGGTTTATTATGTGGGAGATAGATGGTGCGAGTAGAGTGTCACACTCTTTGATTATTTTTGGCGAGATATTGTCATGTCCGCTTGACTTATTAGGATTTAGTTTCTTTATTTCTTCTAGGGTTTCTTGTTCATTGGTGGGACTAAGAAAAAAACTATGTGAATTTGGGTGTTTAAGATATTGCTTGTGTGCTATGCTATTACTGGTGTGTTTTGCTGCAAGATTTTCACCAATTGAACAGAAGTGTTCATTTAATGTGCTGGCGATATCTTCATTGTTTGTCATTGTTTTATTGTTATAGATTAGCTTGTCAATTTGATTTTTCATTTTTGCTTTATGTGGGTTGATGATGTCTCCAAAGATTTTCCAGAGCGTATAAAGATTTTGCTTCTCGTTACTGACTAGTTCTTTATAGTAGCCTTCCTCTGCTGATCGTAGACAAGTGATTAGTATATTCTTATATTTTGTGTGTTTTATTCGGTTTTCAGCTGTTGGGTTGAGTTTGTATGTTTTGAAGTATCTATCTTTTACTGCTATACAAGTTTTAAGGCTTGATATGATCCATCTTTTATCTTTTGCTCTTTGTCTTGATAGTTTTGTTAGTGGGAAAGCTGCATTAAATGCTGTGTTATAAATCTGGTAGAAGATGGTTAGGGCTTTGTTTACTTCAGTTGCTTTGTAGTATTCTTTCCAGTCTGAGGTTTCAATAAGGTCTTTGAATTTAGCCATGTTTTTTCTCCCCAAATATTCTAATAATGGGTCTGTCCTGTTTTTTAATGGGGTTGTGAGATTGAATTGTTATAAAGTTGGGTAGATGGTCAGTGATATCGCAGTAAATATTTCCTGTGGATATATTCTGATTACTTTTTATTACATTGGCATTTATTAGTATATGACCAATAAGTGAAATTTGGTAGTCTACTATTCTGGTTGGTAATGTGATGGTGGGGATGAAGTTTTGCTCAAGTACTGTTCTAAAGAAGTTATTGACATGGTTATTCTGTTTTATTTTTAGTCCATCAATGTTTAGGTCCCCTGTTATTATGCACTTTTTGTTTTCCAAATTAATTTTCTTCATGTTGTTTTCAAGTTGTTCAGTGAAGTGTTTGAGGCATTCAACAGGTAGTCATCCTTTTTATTTGGAAAGTTAGTTTCAAGCCATATGTTTTCTATTTCTAAGTTTTGGTTATTGATCTGTTGGGGCTCGATGATTAGGTCATCTCTGTCAATTACTTTATATATATTCTTGTATATTAGGCATACTCCTCCTCTAGAGAGTCTAGGTGATTTGTGTTTAAATTCATATCCAAGTTTGTTCAGTTCCTTTTCTCTATTTAGTATGTTTTTGGTTCCTATATCAGAGAGTGCTATCAGATCTAAGTTATCACCTAGTGATGAGATTAATGCTAGAAGTTCCCCAAAGTGAAGGTCTAAACTCCTGATATTATGATGAATTAGTTTGAAACTGTTTTCTGGCTTGTTATTCCTGTTTATCTTACAAAGCTCTTCACATGTATAATATTTGCAGTTGTTTGTTAGTAAGTTGTCAGGCACCAGTGAATTAATATAGTTAAGAAATTTGTTGTCGTTTAGGCAGGACTTAATGTAACTTTCAGCAGTTTCAAGTGTTGTGTGCAATTCAACATTTGTGATGTTACTAAATGGTAGGATTGAGAGGGTTTTACTGTTTTTAGACATGTGTGGGTTTTGCATGGACTTTCCTAAAAGGAACTTTCTGGTGTTGGTGGTTGTAACCATTAGCTTTAAGAATATTCTAGGTACTTGTGTACACAATGGGTTTTGCAGGTTACCAGGTGTGTAATCTACCAGGTGCTAGTTGAGTTGTTCAGCGTCTACATACAATAGATGACTACAATCACATACAGTGAACTCAGGCTACAATATTTTACGGTAGTATACAATTGACTACAAGCGTGTGCAATGAGTTAATAATTACGATAACATACAATGAGTCACAATAGCATACAGTGAATCAAGATGACATTAGACAAGGGTTCATACAAATGCAAACACAATTGAGTAAGGGTTCATGAGATGATGTTCAGACTCAGGATCCAATAGTATATGATGATCCAAGTTCTCTGAGTAAAATAATCTAAAATGGTTCAAGAATACTCTTGACTAAATGTTTGTAGAATGAGATTCAGTCTGACAGATTATTAGTCTCTGCCTATCCTCGTTGGTTTTTGATGATAATGATGATTATAATATAATATATGGCGTGTTGTTTTACATCCTAGTAACATATCAGGTCATATCATGATGGGTACCGACTTGTGACAGTGCACGCCCATGGCAACTTTATAATACTGCCCCACTGGGAGACCAGGCCACTGGCACCATGACCTGATATCCCACACAATCACATTATGCTGACACTGTGCTAACCAGTCATCATCCTATCCTATTAATGAAGAGCACCAGGCTAAGTAGCAATAAGTATCAATTTTATAAGTCATCGGTTAGACTCGACCAGGAATCGAACTCCCGACCCTTCGCACAGGAAGCCTCCGCTCCACCGATTCGGCCACCACGTAATTAATAATAATAATAATAATAGATTTTTAATCCCACATAGAGACTAGATTTGTAGCCAATGTTGTAAGTAAGTTGCTAAGTGATTAACTTGGTTTGGTGTATTGGAGCCTTACGTCATAGCAACAGTTAATGTTATATCAAGATTGATTGATTGATCCATTGATTGATTAATTGTGATTTTACGCAGTGATGGCAACAAAAGCCAAATTTATGGCGATGGTTATATTAGGCTGATGTGAGAATTAATGTATTAACGACAAGATAATGACAAGATAATGTATTGTATATCACATTGAATCGGGCATAAGGTAACATCTTCGATAAAACCGGACGATGTGGCCTAATCAGTAGAGCGCAGGCTTCCCGTGCGGAAGGTCTGGAGTTCGAATCCCAGCCGAGTCAAACCAATGAATTATAAAATTGATACTTGTCGCTACCTAGCTTGGCGTTCGGCATTAATAAGATAGGACAAGGAGGATAATGTGACTGTGTGGGATATCGGGTCCTGGTGCCAGTGGCCTGGTCTCCCAGTGGGGAAGCACTAGAAAGTCACAATGAGTGCACTATAAAGTCGCCATGAGTGCGAACTGTCACAAGTCGGTACCTGTCCTGATATGACATTAGATGTTGCTAGGATATAAAACAACATTGGATGTAAAAGAACAACAAACAAATCCTCGATCAAATAAGTCCTGTACATAGGACTCCTTGTCCATTTTGATGTCCCTGTATCCCTTCTGTTGACTGAGATATCGCCATATGATACCAGGATTGCCCGCTTTATTTAAATGACCTAAATCTCCATTGTGACTGATTGTTCAATAATGAGCCTTGCGACTTAACACCCAATATCAGGGGGGCAGACAGACATAGAAAAAATGTGCGCAACTTAAAAAATGGTAAGCACAAAATAAAAATAATACATTTCATAAAAGATTTAGTATGGAAACAAATATGACACTAATATAAATTGTCAGCTACGTCCCTGGATCTGATGTGACATGTCACATAATATTACCTAGGAGATATCATGTCAACACTTGTTCTACCTTCCATCCAAAAAGGAAGCTGGTAAAGAAATGTTTATAAACAAGGGGTCCCAGTGATAGGATTTTAAAAATCCCTGAAAAACTAGGAAATCCAGGGGCATGCCACCCCAGAAATTTGTTAAAACCTACAATTAAAATAGTACAATCTGGCACCTACTTGCACATATTTTGGCCTTGAACAAATAATTAAAACTAAAGGTGTTTTTTTTTAACAGGAATTTCCCCCCACTGATTTGGAGACTCAGTTTTCGCTGAAATCTGCCATTTCGCTGAGAAATGGGATCCTTGATAATAAATTGGATCTCAGTGACCCAGCTGTATTCAAAGCACAAGTGGAGCGGTGCCTGAGCCCGCCATTGGCAATCTCCGGACTCCTGGTTAAGCCCTAGATTAACATAGCCTGGCCGCCCCAAGCCCTGATTACCCACAATGCAGCTCTACTACTCTATGGTGGCCAAAAGGGACACAACTCTAGCATCATCATCATCATCATCATCTGTCTGTCGTGATGCGACAAAGACTGCTTTCATTACTTGACTGCCGCCCTCCATTTAGCTCTCTGCTGTGAATTTCATGAAAGCTGCCTGCAAAAGTGTTGAAGTGCTGCTGGCTTTTGCAAGTTACCAGCGGCACTCTCTCGGGGAGCAAATAGAGGTTTCATACCGGCAACAACATGTCAAGGCAGGTGCAAAACTATTTGTCCCTGCAGTGGTTGGTCGGGAGATGTTGGGAGTTCCATACATCAACCACCCTTAATGCTGCCACAGTGACATGGTTTTCTGTTTAGGGTTTGCTCCCTTAGCCTTCGGTTCTATCAATAACCTGTACCACAAGGCAGTGGTTTACACCTCTGCAAGGCAGGGGCGTCAAACTCCCTGAGGTATTGCAATACCTGCAATACCTGCATACTCGCAGGTTAGACTCAGTCCTAGCTATGACTGAATCTAACCTATACGTTCTTTGCTTGTTTGTACTAATGTCCAATCGGTTGAGGTCAAAAACGGGTTAAACCAAAGCCCATATTAGGCATTTCGGTGTGCACCAAAATTACATTCGCATGTTTTCAGTTCAAATATATCCAAAGCTAACCCTTTTAACAGGGATAAGCAAAACAAAATAAAAGCTACTTTAAACCAAAGGAAAGTAGCTAATAAAAATCAACGTAATATATTTATCTAAAACAAACATAGCAAAAATTCTAAACCATAAGATTATGGAACTGTCATGGGGGGGAGGGGGGTAATGAAAATGGGAAATATTGCGCTTAGAGCAGAACTCGAACCCACACCACTTTCATTTGGGATTCGTGTGCTAACCATTAAATCACCTAGGCTCCCTGATGTCATCACTCTATCCACGCTCGCCTTGTTTACATGGCTTCTTGCGTGAAAGGCCAGCGCAAACTACTACACAACTTTGGGGCTTGAAGTTAAAAGCTGGACATGATGTGTAATTGCAATGCTGTAAATTCAACCTCAATTTGATACTGTCAAGATAAACTCCTGCCTGAACCCATTTCTTCTCTTACACAATTACACTACTAATACCATGCCACTAAGCACCACCCCCCCCCCCCCCTCTCCCATTGCCCGCAGTCACTGCAGAGGGATCGATGGGAATCAGCGACTGATAACTGATCAAACTGATGTAAATGAAGAAAGCATTACGCAAAACACAAGGAAGTTCCCGATTGGAAAAAAAGGAAAGTTTGTTTTATTTAACGACGCCTCTAAAGCACATTGAATTTATAATCGGCTATTGGATGTCAAAGATATGGTCATTCTTTGGAGGAACCCGCTGTCGCCACAGAGACTACTCTTTCCGATAGTTTGTTTGTTTTTGTTGTTTTACGTCCTAGCAACATTTAAGGTCATATCAGGACGGGTACTGACTTGTGACAGTGCGCACTCATGGTGACTTCATAGTGCTGCCCCACTGGAAGATCAGGCCACCAGCACCATGACCTGATAGCCCACTCAGTCACATCCTGACACTGAGCCACCTAGTCCTTGCCCTATCCTAATAATGCTGAGCGACTAGCTAGGAAGCAACAAGTATCAATTTTTAAGTGTTTGATTTGACTCGACCAGGGTTCAAACCTACAATCTACCAACACGGGAGATGGATGCTCTAACTCATTCGGCCATCCCTTCTGGTCCGGTTCTGGCACCAAGGGGTCTTTTACATGCACTTTCCGACAGACAGGAGAGCACATACCACAGCCTTTGATGAGCCCGTTGTGGACCACTGGTTGGAACGGAAAATAGCTCAAACTGTAAATGTGTCCACTGAGCAGGATCGATCGCATGACCCACACCTTCACAGGTGGACACTCTACTGCCTAAGCTACATCCCTCTGCTCCCGATTGGGACATATTCTCGATGTGTGTAAGTCCGACATGACAACAGTGTGTAATGCTGCACTATATAAACTTGGAACTAATGACTTTATCATGCAAAGTTATACTTGATCATGTAAAGTTATTGCCTACCCAATCACGCTTACCTAAATGTTCTCCTTCGCTCTCCTCCTCTGTTTTATCTTTATATAAGAATATCTAACCTTAAGATTTAAGACGCGTGGCCGAATGAGTTGAGCGCCCGCTCCCATTTTGGTAGGCTGTGGGATTCAAACCCCCCAGGTTCAAATTCTGGCCGAGTCACATCAATGACATTGATACGTGTCACTACCTAGCCTGGTGTTCGGAATTACTAGGATAGAGCAAGGAGCAGTGGAATGAGGAAGACCAATTGTCTGCGATTAAAGATTCCCCTGCTCAATCAAATACTGTACAACAATAAAAACAATAAAGAGGAGAAAAAAAGGCGATTTGCTTTTAGTTTCATCGGGATTTACGTCGTAGAACCAAATCTTGTCAGGTCCCGACTAGCAACCATCGACACTGATGGAGACTTTATAGTTCTGCCCACTATGATACCGTGTTGCCGGCAGCATGACCTGATTTCACACCAGGTCACATTATCTTGATACTCAACCAGCCAGTCCTTGCCCTATCTGAGAGCAATGCTAAACGCCAGGCAGTCTCAGCTGAACAGCGTTCACGGCTCTGGCTGTTGAACCCCAGCGCTGTCACAACTCCGGCGGGTGTAAGGCTATCAGCATTGGGCTACATGGACAGTGTTCAATGGCGCTGATGGCTCTGGCTGCTGATTCCCAGCGGTTGTCATGGCTATGGGTGCGTCTGAGGCTATCAGCATTGGGCTACATGGACAGTGTTCAATGGCGCTGATGGCTCTGGCTGCTGATTCCCAGTGGTTGTCACGGCTATGGGTGCGTCTGAGGCTATCAGCATTGGGCTACATGGACAGTGTTCAATGGCGCTGATGGCTCTGGCTGCTGATTCCCAGCGGTTGTCACGGCTATGGGTGCATCTGAGGCTATCAGCATTGGGCTACATGGACAGTGTTCAATGGCGCTGATGGCTCTGGCTGCTGATTCCCAGTGGTTGTCATGCCTATGGGTGCGTCTGAGGCTATCAGCATTGGGCTACATGGACCGTGTTCAATGGCGATGATGGCTCTGGCTGCTGATTCCCAGCGGTTGTCATGGCTATGGGTGCGTCTGAGGCTATCAGCATTGGGCTACATGGACAGTGTTCAATGGCGCTGATGGCTCTGGCTGCTGATTCCCAGTGGTTGTCACGGCTTTTGGTGCATCATCAAGGGACCCGCTCTGGGCACAAAACAATGGCCGGAGGTTGTCACCAGGAACTTCCACACACTGACAAAGGGCATGCACAGCAGGCTAGGTCATTTTTATGTGCCGACACCCTCCCCAGGAACGCAGCTCTATCAGTAGACTGGCACCACTGTCGCCTGTAACGGCCTGAGTCACCCACAGCTGTGGGTATTCAGTATTTTCAGCCGTAGTGGTGGCTCGCAGGCAGTGGTCAGCACACAGACGGATTGTGGGTAATATTGGGGAAGGATTCAAATCAACACTTCATCAAGCAATGCCGATTCCCCAAACTAAGTTCATCCCACCAATGTCGATATGAACCTGCACTTCAGCACAATGATGTCAGTACAAATCTACACCTCAGCCTAAGGCTAACTCCAACACGCTAATGTTTATATTGATTGATTGGTGGTTGCTTTATGCCGTGTCGGCAGCATAGGCCATATTCACGGCGAGAAATGTTTGTTTTTGTTCAAACCATCGCTTTTACATGTAAAAGCATACAATCAATTTTGTGTCAATGTTTGTATAAACGTGCACTTCAGTATGTAACTGATGTCAATATGAATCTACACCTCACCAAACCTCATCTCATCCCAAAGCTAACTCCAACACACTAATGTATTTATGAACGTACACTTCAGCACACTGACGTCAATACAAATCTACACCTCACCAAACCTCATCTCATCCCAAAGCTAACTCCAACACGCTAAAGTTTATATAAACGTACACTTCAGCACACTGATATCAATACAAATCTACACCTCACCAAACCTCACCTCATCCCAAAGCTAACTCCAACACGCTAATGTTTATATAAACATACACTTCAGCACACTGATGTCAATACGAATCTACACCTCACCAAACCTCACCTCATCCCAAAGCTAACTCCAACACGCTAATGTTTATATAAACGTACACTTCAGCACATTGATGTCAACACGAATCTACACCTCACCTCACCTCATCCCTGATAAAAGGATGATGTCATTCATGTACACATCCCAATGTTTTCAGTCAAAAAATGAACACTGTATTCTTATTTCAAAATTTCAAGTTGAATTGTTACTAGCCCAAAGCATTTTTAAGTTTTTAAAAATCAGGGGCTGGTGATTTTTTTAGGGACGAGCAGGGACGATCACCAAAATGTTGTTTTTAATTTGGCCTAATGTCAATATGAACCTGTACCTCACCAAACCACACCTATCCCCAAATCTAACCTCATCACACTGCTGCTTCTACCCACACACTCTAGCCTGTATCCAGGCTAACCCTCAGTACTATCGGCACCACACACACCCTCCCCCCTCCCCACACCACCCCTGCAACAGTATACCTGAAGTATACAACACGTGCACTGTGCGACCTTGCCACATTACCTACTGTAAACTTCCCAATACAAAGTGCTTACTCGCCTTGGCTCCCAACTATATCTTCCCATGGCCCCCACAATGACATATTGGGCCTTCCTCTGTGCTTATTATCGGGGTCAGTGAATAATACAGTCAGCTAGCCTTTGTCTGACCCTGTTTGGTCTGAAAAACTTGATAACTGACCAGGTTGTTAGAGTTTTATGTCCTGGCAACATCTAAGGTCATATCAGGATTCGACTCAATTGTGGGCTGGTGTTTGTGTGTACAGGCAAGCCGGGATGCAGCTACATTGTCACACTGAAAGCACGTGTGAACAATTTCTTTCAGTCACATTTATTCCATATAAAATCTTCTATAATTTTCACTTTTTTTATTTTGTGCTTACATTATTTTTAATTTCCTGCAAGCATATGTAAACAATTTTGGGCTGGCAATTATTAAATATCTTTTATAATATGCAACATTTTATTTTGTGCTTAGATTTTTTCTTTTAATTTCCTGTAAGCACATGTGAACATTCGGATTCAGATCCTAAGAAATAATATATTAACCTGTTCAGATTTAGATTCTATGAAGTAATATATCAATCGGTTCAGATTCAGATTCTATTAAAGAATATATTAATTTGTTCGGAATCAGATCCTATGAAATAATATATTAATCTGTTGGGATTTAGGTTCTACGGTATTAATATATTATTCTGATTGGTACAACTGCTGAGAAGGCGGATGGGCTGCACTCCATCATCCAACAGTGAATGGGATTGTTTGTTTGTTTATTTGTTTGTTTGTTGGGATTTTATATCCTAGCAACATCTATGGTTATATCAGGACAGGTACTGACTTGTGACTGTGCACTCATGGCGACATTATAGTGTTGCCCCACTGGAATACCCACCACAAGCACCATGACCCGATATCCGACACAGTCACATTATCCTGACACTGAGCTAACCAGTCCTTGCCATATCCTAGTAATGCCAAGCTAGGAAGCGACAAGCATACATTTTTAAATCATTGGTTTGACTCGACCAGCATTCGAACCCGTGGGTTCGAATCCCACGATCTACCAAAACGGGAGACGGAAGCTCAACTCATTCAGCAAACCCATCTGGTCAACACGCTAAGTAGTGACAAGTACCAATTCTGTATGTCATTACCTAGACTCGGCCGCGATTCGAACTCCTGACGTTCTGGCCGGGAGGCCTGTGCTCTGCAGATTCGGTCCGGGCGTCTGGTGCAGTGAGTGGGAAGGGTGTGGGGCTCTACGGTAGCTGGTCCATACGTCGTTACCTCTCCCTCCCGGCAATGCTCACGCCTGTCATCTACAGTCTGTCAATGTGTCATCCTCAGCTACATCACAAGCCGGATAAGCAGAGATGCATTTTTTATGCGCATGCCATACAAGTGAAGTGATTTACGTAAACAAGTCTTCTAATTAAGGGACCAGTCGGGATGGTCAAATGAACTGAGCAACCATCTCCCGCTTTGGTAGATCATAGGATTCGAAACCATGGGTTCGAACCCCGGTTGGGTCAAACCAATGATATACAAATTTATACTTGTGTCGCTTCCTAGCAAGGCGCTCATCATTATTGGGATAGTGCAAGGACTGGTTGGCTCAGTTTCAGGATAATGTGACTCAGTGGGATATCCGGTCATGGTGCTGGTGGCCTGGTCTGCCAGTGGGGCAGCACTATAAATTCACCATGAGTGTGCACTGTCACAAGTCGGTACCCGTCCAGATATGAGCTTAGATGTTGCCAGGACGTAAAACTCCCAACAACCAACCAGCCTCACCACTCGATCAAGTAGAACCACCCACCTCCTCTACATACCAGCATTGCTTCTCCTTGAAGATGGCCTGTGTTGCCTAGCTCTGTGCTAAATCATTCGCACACACGCACACACGCACACACGCACACACGCACACACGCGCCTGGTGTCAAGAGCTTTGGCATGCTGGCCAAAATTAATTGTGTATGGTTGCACTTCAAATTTCTCAAAAGTTCGCCATTTAAAATAAAAGTTACTTCAAACTAAAGTAAAATAGATTATGATGATCAACCTAATATATTTATCTCAGAAAATGACAGAAACTCAAAGCGATCGGACCATGCAACTTTAATTTATGCTGGAAATCAACCATCGTCTGAAGTAGAATAAGCATTGGAAAGAAAACATCCTGACTCCCTTCCGTCCTCACTATAACCAAGCAAAAGGGTTTACTGGCTAGCTGACTAGAGTGTATGCTTCTTTTGCAGGATTTTCTGGGATCGTTGCCCAGCCGAGTCAAACCAGCGATTTACACAATTGCTACTTGTCTCAACATGTACAAAGACCCTATAATACTAAGACGGCTCACTCAGCCTGTACTGTGTAATAAAAATGATCAAACCCACCACTTGGTGCGCTGGCTGTTCTCTTGGTTAAACACTTGCTATATTATATGTATAAATGTATATGAATGTGAAAGATGTGTGATGATGGCGATGCTGATGATGATGATGATGCTGATGATGATGTGTATTTGTTCATAGCAATTTCATATTGATGTGTATTCATACTTACCTATCTCATGTATAATATAATTGTATGTGTTTACATGTGAAACACCAGCCAGCCAGCTGATCAAACCCACCACAAGGTGGCACTGCAAAATTTACATTACCATTGGAGAGATAGGGAGTGAGCCGTCTTAGTATTATAGGGTCTTTGACGTGTAGCATGGCTAGGCTCGGAACAGGTCAGGGTGGTTCAGTGCTAGCATGTGACTGAGTGAGATATCAACTGATATCACATAGTGTTTGCGGCATGGTACCCTAATGCAGCAACTCTATGAATCAGTATGAGTACGATTGTTGGTTGTTGGAGTTTTACGTCCTGACAACATCTGAGGTCATATCAGACCGGGTACCGACTTGTGACAGTGCGCATGCATGGTGACTTTATAGTGCTGCCCCAATGGGAGGCCAGGCCACCAGCACTATGACCTGATATCCTACTCAATCACATTATCCTGACACTGAGCCAACCAGTCCTTGCCCTATCCTCATAATGCCGAGTGCCTGGCTAGGAAGCGACAAGTATCAATTTTTAAGTAATTGATTTGACTCGACCGGGGTTCAAACCCATGGGTTCGAATCCCATGATGTACCAAATCGGGAGACGGATGCTCAACTCTTTCGGCCATCCCATCTGGTCTAGTATGACGTCATCATCAGTGCGCAAGAGTCGCAAATCGTCTTAAATTGACCTCGCATGTTGCTAGGAAATAAAACCCCAATCAACCTTGCAACCTGGTGATTAGTGTGCAATACACAGCACTCGGCACGGTAGACAAGACAATGTGTTCATTTGTCAGTTTTATTCACGCATCGCCGAAACCGAGGCTTGTGTACAGTGCTCGCTCGTTTGTTTACAAGGCAGTGAGTGGGAGGTGATGTGATCTGAATAATGGAATAGATAAATGCATGCAAAAGGTTAGTGAGGGGAGATGGAAAATGACTGCCACGTTGTGTACTGGAACCAACCAATGTTTAGTTCATAATAATAGAGGAAATATCAATCATGGACGATTGGTCTTCCTCATTCCAAACCATCCACAACTGGTCCATCAAAGGCTGTGGTATGTGTGCTGTCTGTGGGAAAGTAAATATAAAAGACCCTTTTTATATTGCTACTTATTGGAAAGAGTAGCCTATGTGGCAGCAGCAGGTTTCCTTCAAAGAAACATGTCAGAATGACCATAGGTTTGACGACGTCCAATAACTGATGATAAAAATCAATGCGCTCTAGAGGCATCTTTAAATAAAACAAGCTTTTTTCCCCTCATTCCACGGCTCTTTGCCCTATCCTAATAATACCGAATACCGGTCAAGGAAGCCAAAAGTATCAATTTTTAAGTCATTAGCTTGAGTCGACTGGGGTTCAAACCCACCCGTCAAATCCACCCGTGAATTCGAATCCCACGATCTACGAAAACGGGAGACGGACGCTCAACTCATTCGGCCATCCCGTCTGATGGCAGCATTCAGTTGGTTGGTTGGTTGGTTGTTGGAGTTTTACGTCCTGGCAACACCTAAGCTCATACCAGAATGGGTACTGACTTGTGACAGTGCGCACTCATGGCGACTTTATAGTGCTGCCCCACTGGGAAATCAGGCCGCCGGCAGCATGATCTGATATCCCACTCAGTCACATTATCCTGACACTGAGCTAACCAGTCCTTGCTCTATCCTAATAATGCCAAGCCTTAGGCTAGGAAGGCAAAAGTATCAATTGTTATGTCATTGGTTTGAGTCGACCAGAGTTCGAACCTGTGGGTTCGAATCTCACGATCTACGAAAACGGGAAACGGACGCTCAACTCATTCGGCCATGCCGTCTGGTGGCATCACACGTGACATATTAGACCGGCGAACCTGACACTGACACTGAGGGGAATGCGACGCTTCCCTTCCGCCCAGGCTGCCAATACGGTACACTCGAATGCCTCGCACTCATCAAAGGATCTATTTTTGGAAGGTGTCGGAAAAATCGTTGCGTCTCAGGACTTAAGTAGGAGGACAGGGAGGGGGGGGGGGGGGATTGTTTAGAATTCACCATACAGGTGCCCAAAGTTGTCAGCAGAAGATCCTTGGATGAATACAAAATCTAATATTCAACATTACATAATATATTGGATTTAGTTGAATAGTATATCTATATCCATATACAGTAAACCCTCTATAACCGACCACCTCCACAGATCGACCACTCCCTATATCGATCGCTTTATTTGGGTCCCAACAATACCATTGTAAGAATATTCTAATTCCCTAAACCGACCACCTTCCTAAATGAACCACTTAGAGTCGGTCCCAAGTTCGGTCAATTTAGAGAGGTTTGAATATTATATCTATATTATATACATAATATTCAATATTCAATATCATATTAGATGTTGCATTATATATTTAGATATATATATAATAGTTTACCTACATAATGAACAAGAGGACGACATGATACTAATTGATAGTGGGTTAGAGTATATTTTCTCTGGGCAGAGGAACAAACGCCAAAGGATGAAGTCCCCCCACCCACTCGAGTTCATTAAGTTTAGTAAAGTTCATCTTCAGGATGCTCTGCAGAGACTGCAAGAGCGATTGCTACCTTCATGTCGTTCACTATTCTGAGAGTGAGCGGAGTTTTAAGGTAGGTAGAGACAGTGTCAGTTGACCAGTCGCCTATGGCGCGGAGCTCCTCAAGGGAAGCCCCTGTCATCGAGAGTAAAGTGCACCCACCCCTACGGAGGGAGTGGGAGGAGACCTGGTCAGGATCGAGGCCAGCCTTCTCTGTGAACAGTTTCAAAGTTGCTTGGTAGTGTAGTAGTCTGCACTGACCTCTCAGGCAAGTAACCAGATAGACAGGTAGGCGTGGGTAACATGGTGATATCAGGGAACCTAGGTCGTGAAATGGTTAGCATATATATATATATGTATATATATATATATATAGTCTGCTTTTAGAGGACTGCACACTAGATTCAAGTGGTTTAAATCGATAGCCAAACCCAACTAATTACACCAACTAGACCTACTACATCAAACCCTCAGCATAATCAATGCACCTGGAGTTTGTTTGGTTGTTGGAGTTTTACGCCCTGGCAACATCTAAGGTCATATCAGGACGGCGAACCTGGAGTACAATATTTCATCTATTTATATGTTTATATGGCGTCGTTATTGGCATGATATTTAACGCAAAACTACATGAATTAGTCGGAAAGGAAAGCGATATCATTCGGTAGCTCTCTTAAAATGTATCTCTACAAAAACTGTATAAACAACCAGTAACCAGCGACTATGTATACATAGTTATATAAATATATATAGAGAGAGCGCGAGTGAGAGAGAGGGAGAGAGAGAGAGCGAAAGTGAGAGAGAGCGCGAAAGTGAGAGAGAGAGAGATAGTCGCATGGTTATAGTTGATGACAATATAGTAAATAACTGTATTGTCACGTGGCTGAAAAACCAGTGCCACAGCGTTGACAAAAGACTTTCTATTCCATGATTAAGCTATATCAACAGATATACACATACATACATAAATATATATATATATATAGTATAGTTATACGAGTCTTACCTGGGT
Organism: Branchipolynoe longqiensis; assembly: GCA_030323885.1. NCBI lineage: Eukaryota > Metazoa > Annelida > Polychaeta > Phyllodocida > Polynoidae > Branchipolynoe > Branchipolynoe longqiensis. The sequence continues at coordinate 15,479,569 of CM059203.1, forward strand.
ATAGATGATGGATAACTTGTTTTCCCGAGGTATAAGCCTCGGGTAGACGTGGGCTAGGGAGAAGGAAGCACATCCGGGTCCAGCAATCTTTACCTACCGCCAAACATTTTCGTTTTGTCCAAAGGCTTCCCTTTGATCGGCTCTGGGGCCAGAAAGAGCGTATACTCTTTCCCATCATTGTCCGTGACCTTCTTTGAGCGGGCCACCTCTTTGCCGGCGTCTGTGCAAACCGACTTAAAGACATTCTCATATCTCCGGTAGGACAAGTAATTACCTGCCGCTGTTAACAGTGCAATGCCTTTGTCCATGGTTTTTGCCAAAGATGAGAACTTATTTTCTCTTTGCATTCGATTTGCCACCGGAGTGATGGCCGTTAACGTACCGAGCACCGCCTTATGCGCTATGTGTAACACGCTCTCAAATTTCTTACGGTCTTCCGTCATGTTAACATCTCGATCCATCTCTTTAATGATGGAGTTGGGGACACCTTTAATGCCCGTCAATTCATCTCCTAACTTGGAGATGATTTCCGCCGGTTTGAAGTACGGAAATGACCATTTATGGTCTCGCGCATAAGCGTGGTAGTTTTAACCCGCTTAGCTTTCGGCTTCTCCACCTTCTTAGACACTTTGCCACCAATGGCAGCATAGACACCTTCATATTGATGTCTGATTCCGTGGAAGTAGAATCTGTGGAGGAATCAGAAGAAGAAGAATCTTTCCTCTTCTTTTTCTTCTTGGACTTGGTCTTTCGCTTCTTGCAAAGCCCGGTCTTGTTACGGTCTTTGGTGAAGTCATCACCAGAAGAAGTAACGTGTTTCTTTTTCTTACTCCGTTTAGGAGGAGGAGGAGCCCTCGGCTCGGTCGCCGAGTCTGTCTCTGAGAAGTCTTCCCAGTCCGACTCGTCTTGGAACTCCGGCCTATGTCGTTTAAGAGACAGCGGTGGTTTGAGAGACAGAATATGACTCTCCATAGCCGTCCACCGAGCCTCCCAGTCAGGAACTGTGGGGCCATCAGGCACTGTCTCTTCCTCCGGCTCGGAGAGTATATGCGCCCCGGGCTGTGGTGAGGGCATTGCCGACAACACTGGCGAGGAGTCGTACTCCTCGTCCGATGCCCTGGGAGCACGTCCCTCGGCTGCTGCTGCCACGCGCTTACTCCGCTTCGTGGCCATCGGGATCTGGAACCAAACATGTTGGTCAGTCTCGGTATTTATAAACGTCACAATTTTGTTGTTTAAAACGTAATTGGACATCTAGTGGTGTATCGGCTCGGCCATCTCTCTGTTCCGCACACTTCTCCCCCCTGCGACTACCACGCCAGCAGGTTGGAGAAAATGCTACGAAACTCGGAGAAACGCCTGAAAATATTGTGGGGAGTCTATAAAAGAAACCCAGGAGCATCTCCAACATCACTCTCTATTAGAGTCCGAGAGAATTTCCACAGGAGATGAGGCAAAGCCCACATCTCTACCCATGTTCACACGGGTGTTGACAGAACCGCTAAGCATCGGTTTCGTTCCTTCGAGAAGGAATCTAGAGCGTTCTATCCTTGGTTTTTTTATAACCGACATAACTGGTCCAAAAAGGACCAAAGAAAGTTCTGAACTTTCTATAACGATGCTATAATGCATCATAATTAAGCTGACCACAGTTTTTATTATACTTACTGCGTATTTACTTGTGTGTAGACTAAATTTGCGGGAGCAACCCAACGAAACGTAATTCCAATCGTGAGTTGTTTATGCTAATTGTTGGACCCGGATGTGCTTCCTTCTCCCTAGCCTGAGGCTAACCTGAGGCTGTATTCCGAGGTAAAATATATATATATATATATATATTATATATATATAGTTATGTGTGTTTGTATACCTGTATATGAGCCTGTCTCAAAATGTGATAACTCTTCTTTTTTTTGTCCATTGTAATGATTGACACAAAACAGCACAGAAAGAGTTACACTGAAAACACAAGGACATTTGCTTCAAATCAATATGTATTCTATTGGGATTATGAAACACCATGTAAAAAACAAATCAGTTTCTCCTGAGCAAATGCATAAGCAGATAGTTTGTTGATCATTACAATGGACAAAGTTTTGTCCCATTTTGCTTCGCACCTTTTGAGGCAGTCTCATATATCTGTTGATATAGCTTATAGCTTCGAAGGGATACGTTAGTAAGATTGAATGGTGGGTGGGGTCGCCAAGTACGCTATGACAAGAATCAATTTCTATATATATATCATATATAACATTTGCATACTGCCCAATGACAAAACACATAGCCACTGCTAAATGTTATATCATACATACCAACCAATATATTATACATGTCATAGGTCTGCATACATACCTACCTACACACATACCTACCTACCTACATACATACCTACTTACATTCCTACCCAAATATATACATACATATGATACATATCTACATATATAACCAACATATATGATAGGTCTTCATACATACCTACCAACATATCTACCTACATACTTACATACCTACTGACATACTGTACCTACATAATTACATATCTACCTAGATACATACATACACACCTATACACATTCATATCCACTTACATACCTACCTAGATACATACACACCTACCTAAATATATATACATACATGTCTACATACACACCTACATACCTACATATGTACGTACATACACACCTAGATACCTACACATAAAGATGCATACATGTGTGTGTCTACATAACTAGATACCTACATATATACCTACTTACCTACATACATGTCTACATACACACCTACATACCTACATATGTACGTACATACACACCTAGATACCCACATATAGATGCATACACGTGTATGTCTACATAACTAGATAGCTACATATATATATACCTACTTACCTACATACATGTCTACATACACACTTACATGCCTAGATATGTACGTACATGCACACCTACATTTTTTTTATCTTTTTCTTTATTTAGGCTCTATTTATACTGTCCATAGCATATAAGCCCGGGTACCCAGGCTTGTTTTCAATGCTGGCCAGTTGTAGTGTTGGTGTTATCTTACCACACAGTAGCTGCTGATAAGGTATTTGATTGCCTGCATTTCAGTAGCAGATAGATTGTTGGTTGGTCTGGTTAGTAGCCTATGTTAGTTTCTTTTGGATTTTCTTGGCATATATCTATTTTTTGTCTCTCATATTACTAGACTAGCCTACTCCTATTTACATATCATAGGTTTGTAAGCTGTATGGTGTGTTCTGGCTACTTTTGGCATGGTTACCTTCCATTGGGCGTCCCGCTGGTGGGCCGTGACATATCACATGCCCCTTTGCAGTGCAGCTTAGTGGGGGGGTTTCCTCGCCTTATTTTGCACATATATTTTTTGTACGTTTTAGGTCAGGAATTTGTTGTTCCTTTACCATTTGGGCGTTCCATACCTTGGCAGCCGTTTCCAGCATGCTTCTCTCATGAGCTTTTATTTTACTTCTGGTCTGCTTTCATAGTGGCGCATTATTTGCTCTAGTAGGCCTTTGTGGTTTTGTTAGGAGTTTATTGTTTTGACTATAGCTATATGCTAATGTTTTCAAATGTATTATTTTCCTATTTTCTAGTAATTTCACTTAGGTTCTACATATGTATGTACACATACCTAGATATGTGCATGCCTAGATGCGTACATATATACATACATATATATACATACATACATATATATGTACACATCCCTACCTACATACATACACGCATGCACACATACATACACACATACCTATTATTTCCTCCAGTGTGTGAAGCGTGGTACACACCTCCCGAATAAAACCTAAAAACGGCCATTTTGCGACTAAAGTTTGTTTTTTCGTCGGTTTCAGTCTTTATGTGTGTGACCCCCTAACATATCTGAGCCTTCCGATTCATGTATAAAACTCAGTTTTAGGGCTTAAAGCCTGGTAGACACCTCCAGTATACGATTCACGCGCTAAAACTCACTGCTCAACACGACCCGACCTGACCCGACCCGACCCGACCCGACCCGATTCCCAACTAAAATTGAAAATGGGGGACAATACACATCCCGACTGCTACAGACTGGAGCGCTCACATATACCGCCTGTTTTGCAACTGGTCTCCGGACACCTGATGTCATTTGCCTGGACTAGACCAGCATGAGCGCCTCCTACGACACCCCTCTTCCATTCCCCTCTTCCATTCCCCCTCTTTATTCCCCCCTCTTCCAGTCCCCCTCTTCCAGTCCCCCTCTTCCATTCCCTCATCTTCCATTCCCCCCCTCTTCCATTCCCCCCTTTTGCATTCCTCCTCTTTGATTCCCCCTACTTGCAATCCCCCCACTTGCATCCCCCGTCTTGCATTACCCCCTCTTGCATTGGGGGAGAATGGAAGAGGGGGAATGAAAGAGGGGGGAATAGAAGGGGGGAATGGAAGAGGGGGAATGCACTGGGGGAATGGAAGAGGGGGAATGGAAGCGGGGAATGGAAGGGGGGAATGGAAGAGGGGGAATGTAAGGGGGGAATGGAAGAGGGGAGAATGCAAGAGGGGAGAATGGAAGAGGATGAATGGAAGAGGGGGAATGCAAGAGGGGGAATGCAAGAGGGGGAATGGAAGAGAGGGGAATGGAAGAGGGGGGATGCAGGAGGGGTGAATGGAAGAGGGGTGAATGGAAGAGGGGTGAATGGAAGAGGGGGAATGGAAGAGGAAGGGAATGCAAGAGGGGATGTAGGAGGGGGGAATGCAAGAGGGGGAGTGCAAGAGGGGAATGGAAGAGGGGGAATGGAAGAGGGGGAATGGAAGAGGGGCAATGGAAGACAGGGAATGGAAGATGGGGGAATGGAAGAGAGGGGAATGGTACTATTGGTAGAGGAGGAATGGAAGAGGGGGGATGGAAAAGGCAGAATGGAGGAGGGGGGAATGGAAGAGCGGGAATGGACGAGGAGAAATGGAAGAGGGGGGAATGAAAGGGGAGAATGGAAGAGGGGGAATGGAATAGAGGGAATGGAAGAGGGAGAATGCAAGGGGGAATGGAAGAGGGGGGAATGCAAGAGGGGCGATGCAAGAGGAGGGATGCAAGTCGGGGGAATGGAAGAGGGGGAATCAAAGAGGAGGAATGCAAAAGGGGGGAATGGAAGAGTAGAGTAAGGAATGGGAGAGGGGGAATGGAAGGGGGAGAATGGAATGGGGGAATGTAAGGGGGGGAATGCAAGAGTGGGAATGCAAGAGGGGGGAATGGAAGGGGGTGAATCAAAGAGGAGGAATGCAAAAGGGGGGAATGGAAGGGGGGGAAATGGAAGAGCGGAATGGAAGAGGGTTTCATGAGGCACTCATGCTGGTCTAGTTCAGGCAAATGACACCAGGTGTCCGGAGACCAGTTGTGAAACGGACGGTATATGTGTTGTGAGTGCTCCAGTCTTTAGCAGTTGGGATATGTGTATTGTCCCCCGTTTTCAATTTTAGTCGGGAATCGGGTCGGGTCGGGTAGTGAGTTTTAGCAGGGGGGGGGGGCACTCCATCAATGCGCACAGAGGAAATATAGGGTGTACATGTTACTCTTGCATTTATACTCGTATAATTTGTATACATCACGTATAAATACATACATATATATACACATACCCATATATACATACTGTTTTTCTCAACTCGCTGCAAGCAATCGTGGGTGACAATCGCTTCGCCCCTCCCCTCCCCCCCCCCCCACCACCCCCAGGGGATGGCTCTCGTTCCCATCAGGACGAGGCTCTGAAAGGATCAAAGGACGCCTAGTGGGAGAATTCCCAGCTAGTACATTGCTGTTGGCTCTGACAAAAATATTGTCTGCTGTTAGTGAAATCCACATAAATGTTTCATTGAAAATTTAATACTTCTACTAGTAACCTGTTATTCATGTCGAATTAGCCATTTGCTGTGGTACGCTAATAGAACGGACAGCAATTTAAAAGGGAAATATATAGGATGTGATGACAGCAGACAACATTTACTGAGATTGTCAGACAATACACCCCCCGCCAGTTAAGCTAGTGACATCTATCGGCGGAATCAGGAACTACTTTAGTTGGGTCGTTTCCCCGACTGCCTATGATTTCACATGCTATATCCCCGTAAAGAACGCTTGGAAAAATAATAAAATGCTTGATTATATTAAAAAATGCATATCGCAACAGACATCAAGCTCTTATCCTTGTAATATGTGTTGTATAATTAATTATGCGAGTATTATTTTAGGACGAAGGCGGCTATTATCTAAATCGGGATAATACCCAATATATATCTAAGAGCCACTGTTTAGGCTAGCAACTTTGGAATTGCAAATGTGTCGACTTGTCGGCAACTGTTCATAAAATGTGTAGGTCTTACAACTGCCTGGGGCGCTCAATGCACTCCCTTCACGTCTAATTATTCTGCTGTCTTCTTTTTCTCCCTACCACCTTGTCTGGTGGAGTTACGCATTACATAACACCACCCACCCGGCCCACCGCTTGTCTGCGTCCATTCGGCCCGGGAGCGCTACAGCACGCGCACACTAGTTTTGCGCTGCTGCTCACTACTTGTCATTCAAATTTTGACTTCATAATAAACGGGTAAGGGCCTTTTCGTAGGTGCTGGCCAGAGAACTTCTCATCCAAACCATGACATGTCTTGTTCATGTAAACATAGGAGTTAAATAATATATTTTAAAAAATTCAAAGACAACTATATTGTATTTTTCCTCTGGGTTTCACCGCCGCTCTCTTCACGTGTATTACACCCCACTAGTTAAGCTAGTGATATCTATCAGCGGAATCTGGAACCACTCTACTCGGGTCGTTTCCTGCTTAAAGCTGCATAGTCTCATGAAGCATCAGATTTTCAAAACCAAAACAAGTATCTCAATTTGATTCTACAACCCAATCTTCGGTCTATATCAGGTTTGACCGCTGGTTGGTTCATATTGCATTCGCTCTGTGGTATTTAATTGGGGTTCTATATCCTAGTAACATCTAGTAACATCTCCTAGTAACATCTAAGGTCATACCAGGATGGATTCCGACTTGTGACAGTGTGCAGTCATGGCAACTTCAGTGTAGATAATTAGGTCATGGTACCAGTGTAGCTATATCATCACTCAATATCTCACTCAGTCAGATTATCCTGATATTCAGCCAAACATACATTGTTCTATCCTAGTAAAGTTTATGCTGGACAAGGTAGTGTTTTAACACTGGTTTCACTTTACGTAGGAGCTGCTACCTTCAGCATGGAAAGCAGATGCTCAAACTAACTAGACCAGCCTGTCCAGGCACTTTCATGGAAGATAAGTAGTCTACCGAGCTTTTGCTTCATTCAAAAGGTTTAAATGTTTTTGGGGTGTTTTACTTCAAGTTACATAGTCCAATGGCCTTTGAATTTTTGCCTTGTTTTTGAGATAAACATATCAAGTTGACCATAATAACTTACTATTCATTATTCTGGAGTAACTTTTATGAAAAATGGCTAGCTTTAGAGCAATTTTAACTGAAAGAACCCAAAATAATGTCGGCAAGTTTGCCAAAACTCTTGTGGCTACTAATGTCTAGGTATCCTGGTACCCTACTATTTTCTACTGACCAAGTCAGGTTCATCCAGCTGGTAAGACGCATCTCCACCCCTCATCCACACACATTGTGCCCTCCGATTGTGTGTGTATATGATTAGCACACTCCCAGAACCAGCCACTATGGGTGATGGTGAATGTGTGTGTGTGGGGGGGGGGGGTATGTGTGATGCATGGGTCAAGGGGGGGGGGGTATATGAAAGGGAGGTTAGACGCTAGTTTATGCACCAATAGCTAAGTTGGATATATGAGCCTGTCTCAAAAGGTGATAACTCCTTTTTTTTGTCCATTGTAACGATTGACCCAAAACAGCACAGAAACGGTTACACTGAAAACACAAGGACATTTGCTTCAAATCAATATGTATCTATTGGGATTATGAAAAACCATGTAAAAAACAAATCAGTTTATCCTGAGCAAATGCATAAGCAGATAGTATGTTGATCGTTACAATGGACAAAGTTTTGTCCCATATTGCTTAGCACCTTTTGAGACAGTCTCATATAAAATCAAATGTAGATAGGTGTTTTGGGTTTTTTTAATATATATTTCATCGGACCTTGTAACTTTAATTTTGGGGGTTTTTCAATTGTGAAAATAAATAGTGTTTGATCCCTGGCCTGACAGTCTGTTTACCAAACTGCGCTAGTAGTAGCACCCACAGATAGCAAAGTATATGTAGGGTCAAATACTTTTTTTTAAAGCTTTGAACAACAGAAGTAATCACATAATTTCCACTCATACAGCAACTAGGTTTTCTACACGAGCGCCTAAATATGTATGTGGCCTATAACTTAAAAGCCAACCACGCATTTGGGTACCAAACGTAAAAGCACGCACTAAGGCCAACCTTTAGGGACACCCGGCGGTCCCAACCCAGCCAAGTTCCTCTTCCCACCTTTGAAAGCGAAGTCTGTACCCCTCCCCTGTGCCTCGTACCGTACAGTGTGGTGTGGAGGGGGGAATAATAGCAAAGACAGCTCCACTTAGTACTGGAATACTACAAGACCCGTCATTAAACAAAAGAAAACAAACAAAATATATATCTAACCGGTCTGTCCGTTATCAGATGATAACGTATCAAAATTAATATATTGATCTATAATTTATATAAAGATATTGTAATGCAATTGTCAATAAATTAACTGGAAGATCACCCCTTGGGGAAGCATTACAGTCACTTTAATACATGTTTGTGGTTAAATATAAAAAACTCAAACTCACATATTACACTCTAATTCTGTGTACGGTATGAGTAGTACTAGTACCTCAGTAGTAGCAATCAGATTACTATTTAAGTTATTCTAGTGAAGATTCACAACTACTGAACAAATATTATCACACATCACAGGTTCTTCAGATATTGCACAGCATATTCAGTTCAAGATTTTACTAACATTGGAACAACCTAAAGCTATCGATAGTAAGACACCAGAATATCTCTGCAATCTGTTGTGCTCAGACAGTCATCCCGAACTATCAGCTCATCTAGTCAGATATTAATATTTGTCCTTGTGTCTCAACTCAAATTCTATGGCAATTGTGCATTTTAAGGGACAATCCTCAGTTTATGGAAGAGATCGCTAGAGGAGGTAAGAAAGGAATTTAGATTTGTTTCAAGAATAGATGATCTATTCTTGACAAATCCAATCCATTCTCTTTCTCCAGTAACTGAAATTCTTCCATCCTTCAACTTCTTAAACCATATTATAAATATGCTGCGGCTTAAAATTGATTGGGCAATGCCTTATAATGGTTCTTGCTAGTATGGGTATTCTATTAGTATTAAGTCTACATTATTATTATATCTATTTTAAGGTTTAGCTTAGCGCACATCACCCATTACTAGGGTGAAATATCAGTTACTCAGATAGACAACATACCTCAGTCAAAATATGCAAATGCATGTGATATTTAGCAGCAGCATTTGATGCTCAGCTGGTACACATTAGATGGAAAAATTGGTAAATTCGCCCTTCTGTAATCTCACAAACATCGGGACGCATGGCTACGTGCCACTCTGATGGTAGAGCCTCCGTGCATCAATACACATCTACACCAGCTGATGGAAGCATGCCTAATTTTGCCTAATTTAGTCAATATTGCACAATGGCCGCTTACTCTCCAACCACAGCGCTACTAGATTTCGTTTTGGCTATTGTCATCATGCCAGATGTGAGGGTGTAACTATGGTTTGTTTGTTGTTTTAGTCCTAGCAACATCTAATGTCATATGGTACATTATGGGAGTCAAACCCACGGGTTCGAAGGCGGGTCGAGTCAAACCAATAAGTTACAAAATGTATACTTGTTGCTTCATAGCAAGGCGCTCTGGATTATTAGGATAGGGCAATGACTGGTTGGCTCAGTGTCAGGATAATGTGACTGAGTGGGATATCAGGTCATGGTGCTGGCGGCCTGTTCTCCCAATGGGGCAGCACTATAAAGTCGCCATGAGTCTGCACTGTCACAAGTCGGTACCCATCCTGGTATGACAGGATGGGTAGCTGTGGATAAGTGGATATTTCTCCATAATGGCAGTAGTAATATACAGATCAGGTTGTAATAGACGTGACGCTTAATACAGTATAACCCCGTTAAACCAAGCTCGGTTAAACCAAACGATCGGTTAATCCAAAGTTTATTCGGTGCCCCGGCAAAATACTACCATTTATCATATAAAAAAAAGTTGGTTAAACCAAAGTCGGTTAAACCAAATTATCGGTTAATCCAACCAAAATTTCAGACCCCAGGCCATTTCCAGTACATTTAAACCAAACTTTCATGTTTCATAAGGTCATCTGAGACAACTCCCACCCACCCCCACCCCCCACCCCATCTCCCACCCACTCCCACCCTCATCTCCCACCCACCCTCACCCCCATCTTCCACCCACCCCAATCTGCAATGCACCCGATCTGCAACGCACCCCCACCACCAAATCCTACCCCACCACCATCTTCCACGCACCCCTATCTTCCACGCACCTCCACCTCCCACCCCAAACCCCATACCACCCCTATTTCCCACCCCACTCCCATCTCATACTCTCCAACTCCCACGCCACCCCATTTCCCACCTATCCCCAATCTCCCACCCCCAACTCCCTCCCCGCCAAGTCAAAGTCGAAGCCAAAGCTCGGTTAAACCATTGATCGGTTAATCCAAACAAATTTCTAGGGTCCCTTCAAGTTTGGTTTAGCGGGTTATATTGTAACTTGTCCCCGATCTTCAAGACAGGCGACCGACATCAGGCTAAAAATTACCGACCCGTAAGTTTAACCTCAGTCATATATGTAAAACACTGGAGTCTATAATACGTGATAAGATCATGCACCATCTCGTCCAGAACCAACTATTGACAAAGTTCCAGCATGGTTTTGTCAAGGGGAGATCTTGTGTAACCCAGATACTGGCAGTTCTAGACAGATGGACAGAAGCACTGGACAATGACAGCAACGTAGATTCAGTGTACTTAGATTTTGCCAAAGCGTTTGACAGTGTGCCCCACAAACGCCTACTCATGAAGATGAAGAGCTTCGGTATTACTGGAAAACTATGGACCTGGATCGAGGATTTCCTTCATGCAAGAATACAGCACGTAGTTATCAATGGTGTGAAATCCCTGGCAGCGTTAGTGTTGAGTGGTATTCCCCCCAAAACAGCACAGAAAAGTGTTCTGGGACCCCTACTGTTCATATGTTTCATTAATGACATGCCCGAGGTCATCCATGCATTCATCCAGATGTTTGCGGATGATACAAAGCTGTATATGGAGGTTAACAGCCCTGAAGATCAACAGGCGCTACAAAAAGACCTAACTGCACTTGAAGACTGGGCCAACCTGTGGCAACTACGTTTCAATGCACAGAAGTGCAAGGTCATGCACCTGGGTAACAGAAATGAAAATCTCAGTTACTACATGCACCAAGATGGAGAAGAAGTCCAGCTCCAAGTGACAGAACTAGAGAAAGATCTTGGCATATACATGGACATCGGACTCACCTTCTCATATCACAGTGAACAAAAGGTGAACAAAGCGAACAAGCATCTAGGCATGATACGCCGCTCGTACACGTATCTAGACAATGACTTACAATGCAAGACACTGCATCGGGACGCACCTTGAGTATGGCAACACGGCTTGGACACCGAAGTTCAAGAAGGACATGTCAATGATCGAGAGTGTACAGAGACGTGCTACAAAGTTATCACCAACCATAAGAGAACTACCATACGAAGAACGTCTCAGGATTCTCAACCTACCCAGCTTATACTACCGAAGGGCCAGGGGAGACATAATAGAAGCATTCAAACACGTCACTGGAAGATATGTGGTTGATGCTAGATACCTGAAGCTGGCCAACTGTAAAACTAGAGGTCATCGATACAAGCTGAAGAAGGAAAGAGCAATAAAACCTGTCAGACAGCTATTCTTCAGTAACAGGATAGTAAATGCCTGGAACGCACTGCCTGAACATGTCATAGAAGCGCCTTCCGTCAAAGCCTTCAAAGGCAGACTGGATAAGCATTGGAGGGGGCTGCAATATTGCACACATCCGGTACTCGATGTGTTTAATCCTAGTAAATCAAATTTTGACATCCATCGACCTGATACAGGCTTATAAGCCTAACAAAATCAGAAGCAGATGAGTATGAGTATGAGTATAAAACTACGGTGCGGCAATTTGGATGATGTTTTACCATGATTGTTAAGCTCTGCTAATTATGTTCCGAGCATGGATAATGGCTTTAATGCTACATGGATGCCCGCCCCCAATCCTCGACGATGGGGAACACTGTAATAACAAGATGCATCATAATCCTATTAGTTTTACTTAGTCTTAGACTACATCCCTCCATCTCTTGGATTTCATCTTCTCTCGGTTAGATAGGCCGAGATTAGGTGTAGGCTAGGTACAAGATTCACCCCGTACTGCTGCAGTAGGGGTGCAAACCAGCCTTATGTAAAAGGTGGCGAAAATGCGGGTAAAAGAATTGAGGGCCTAATTTAACAATCTAAGAAGCAACATTTATTCTTTACATCTGTCTTATTATTTACCCGCTACCTTTGAGTTGAAAAATATAATATAATATCTAGTTTAATAAGATTTAAAAGTGAAATCGACGGCGTTCTGCGGCCGCCATCTAGTCTTTTTGCATTCTCTCCCATTTCACCAACTCTGTGCCTATAGAAGTATCCATTTGATACTGGAGCCACATACTGGAGCCTCACTTCCATACTGGAGCCTCACTTCCATACTAACGCTATTTTCGCCAGTATTTATATAAGGCTGGTCTTCACCCGTGTCCTACAAGTACCGGGTGAATCTTTTATCTAGGTGTAGGCAAGCTTACGGTGTAGCAGGTCCTAATAACTCTAGCTCACTCACTCATCAATAATAGATAGAACATGAGCCACACAAATGACCAAATCAACCCTACCCTCTCTATTATTACATAGTCGGAAAGCAGTCCGTAGCTGATCCTATTCAAGTACCTAAATGTGAGTAACATGCAGCATTTTCACTAGTACCGACTCGTTATTCAGGACGACTCAATAACAACGCCGCCACGTGTTTCTGTCGAGCAGCCATCCACTCGGTACACGAAAGCCAAGAGGATATGGCTATCATTCGCGTTATGTCAACTTGTTTCCATTTTCGATTGCCTATGTGTGCATCAACGAAGATTACCATGACTTACCTCAGCGTGAAAAAACAGCATTGATGATTGACAAATAATTGAGAAATCTAAAAGATAAGAGTGAGACCCTCCCTCACCCTCAGACCTTCAAGTTCACCAGGCCCACGTTCTCCAACTAAGCAACCCAAGCTTTAGATACTCATACAGTGCCACTCACCTTGAATTGAACATGCATACACACACCTGCGTTATATCCACATCCCAGGTACTGCTTTGGGGGCGTACAGTGCGTGTGTCCTCAGCCTCATACAGGTATATCCACTCCCTTCACCCTCCGATGGGTAAACACTCCGTATGCAGTGAGTGCTCAGCCACACATCAGGCTGGTCCCCGGCTCTGGTGCCCGGCGCTGGTACCCGGCCTGCCCGGTTCTCACCTACGGCTACACGCCGGGCACAGGCCCACCAGCCGCCCGCTGGTAACTGGCGGCGCCCGTGCTAACAGAGTCACGTCGGCGCGGGGACTGCGGCGTGGCATCAGCCTCTGGCTGCGGGACCAGATTAAAATCTGGACTTGATCCCAGTGTGGCTCTCAGACCAGAATGTTCAATAGACGAGGTCACCGTTCCGAGTGCGCATGCGCTGAAAATGGCGTTGGCTGCAAAGCAAATGTGTCTGGCCATTGAGTTTGCCAATACGTATAGGGCACAACTTCGATTTTATTCAAAATGAATAGAAATACATAACAATTTGGCATAAACATGTATGCACACATGCAATATAATGATCTGATGAATATAGCTAAGACAAAACTAGCCATAGTTAAACATTTTGAGCTAAGAAACATACAATTCCACAGAAAACAATCAGTCACTTTAAGGCTGATATCCACATCACCATTATTAATTTTTGTTCTAAATATTAAATTACCAAATGTGTCAACATACACTTGTTTCAGAGAAATCTATAACAATATCTGATTAACCCGACTCATTTTCTAGTACTACATATGTCATTAACCATAGGATATAAATAAAAACATTAATACAATAAGTAAAACTGACTCTGGCTATGGCTCTAACACTAGTCTGAGTGCCCAGATTTGTCTAAATCTAAATGCACATGGCATAAGATGTGCTGATTATGTTGATGTAAATGCAATGTTGGATAAAAGATATCTTAATTTATTATGAGTGTAGTGGTCTGCACTGACCTCTCAGGCAAGTAACCACATAGACAGGTAGGCGTGGGGAGTGTATTGATATCAGGGAGCCTAGGTGGTGTAATGGTTAGCACACTGGCCCGGAATGCAAAGAGATGTGGGTTCGAGTCCCGCTCTAGGCGCAATATTTCCCATTTTCATCACCCCCACGACACTGGTTGCCGTGATCAGGATCCTGTACAAGCTTTGCGCTGTATGGTTGTTGAACCTACCCTGTGTATGTATGTGTTAGTGCATTGCCTGTATGTATGTAATTGTAAGCATTACAAGACTTACAATTCCAGGGGGACGAGTGTAGTGGTCTGCACTGACCTCTCAGGCAAGTAACCACATAGACAGGTAGGCGTGGGGAGTGTATTGATATCAGGGAGCCTAGGTGGTGTAATGGTTAGCACACTGGCCCGGAATGCAAAGAGATGTGGGTTCGAGTCCCGCTCTAGGCGCAATATTTCCCATTTTCATCACCCCCACGACATATATATATTTTTAGTCGGTATTCTAAAGCCGTGTTCACACGGGAAAAATGTGAGGCGAATCAGACAAATCGAATCTGGTGAGGCGAATTAGCGGCCCGTTCACACGGGCAGTACTTGGGCCGGAAATCGAAATCTGCGCATGAGCAAGTCCAGACTAACCAGCGCCAGTTTGGGTTCGTCGACGTCGGCCGAGAGAGTGTGGGTTCGACCTAGATATGTATGGATTGAATTGTATTGGTTTGGAACGGTCAAAACTTCTGCTGGGCAGTGAAACCCTAAAAATAAATGATGAAAAAAATATCTGTGCATAGATAGCGGTTTCATTAATTAAATTATATAATATGCGCTTTTGATCGACCGGAAAGTCAACAAACTAAGGTCGACTGCGCATGCGTATGAAGTGCTTAATCCGCCTCAGATGCGTCCACACGGGCAAAATAAATCGAATCACAGAAATCGCCTCACGTAAACTACCTCGTTAGGTGGTTTACAGTATCCGCATCACGCGAATCGATTCAGCCTTAATCCGCCTCAGACACCCGTTCACACGGGAAATGTAACCCGAACTATACAAGTCGCTTTCTACGAATCGATTTACATCGCCCGTGTGAACACGGCTTACGTTTCAAACAAGAGCTGAAATGAGCTGAAACTAGCACATTTCATAGCTGCACCCAGTGTATTAGCATGTGCCATGTGCTTCTTGCGGGTTTGTTTTTCTTGGTGGTATTTGGCAAATGATGCTTGAAATGCCGACGCTTGAAAACAATGTGAAATGATCGGCAGCGCCTTCAACGGAAACGTTAACGTACGCTAGTACACTACTTGCGATCAAGCAGACTGGTGCTCTCTGCAATTCGCAGACAGGCAGCTAGCCACTCGTTAATGAACGGCCTTGCTAAGTTTGTAAATTTCTAATTGTGCCCACCATGTGGCAGCAGCGCACCAGTATCTAAGCTATCGCATATATATATTGCAATCGACGACAGTACCTTAATAACTTTCCTCATGGCTACACATCCATATGTACCGCAGGTCTACTTGGAAAAGAAGAAATGGTAATTATCCTATGTGTGCACTATACTAGATAAATTTAAGAATAATGCAAAGTTAATAAGTAGAAGTAAGCTTACTTCGATTTTTTTCTTGGACGGCGGTCATTAGCCCAGTAGTATATATGCCTATCCAGTTTGTGTCTGAATCTGCAGATGTACCATTGTAACTACCACTCCCCTATTTCGATCGCTATAAGCTGGGGGGGGGGGTGTTACTTTTATTTATTTTGATACTATCCAGCCCCTTCAAAATTATTGGTAGATACCGGACCAGGCAAACAAGTTTTTGGAGTTCGTGTGGGGTTTGGAGTGGGGGGGGGGGTAAGAGATGGGGGGGGGGGGGTGCCTACCCCCCTCACCCCACACCCTCACCCACACCCACAAAAAAAACACATAGGATGCAACGTCCCTGAAATGGTCGAAAATGTCATTTCAGAGCATGTAGATTAAACAATTTCCTTTAGGGGGACAGGGAGAGACATGGGCGGGGGTGGGGGTGGGGGGGGGGGGGGGATACTCTCAGGCCCCTCTACTGTCTTGATCCTGCCTTCCGTACTCGTCCCTTCCAAGAATGTATCTTCCCCCTCATGTTCAACAGAAGCAACCATAACTTCGATGTCTGAAATTGATGCTGCTCTCTCTTTATTCGCTTAAATATGGTTTCACTATTAAATATCCTAATCTAAATCTTCTATAGTTTATTAATCTATTTGATAAAGCAGTCGGGGCCATACTCTCAAACTAGTAAAACCCAGAGGTATTTCAAAGTTAAGGCAACACAGTTTCTCAAACAGGATCATAAATATATGGAACAGTCTCCCACCAAATGTTATTGATGCCGAGTCAATAAATTCTTTCAAGAATAGATTAGAAAAAGCAGGGGCTGATGATCCAGGGAAATTTGACCCCTTATTCACCACATGCTACTAATTATTCCTTGAGTTGCTTATTTTACTTGCACTCAAGCAAAAATGAGAGACAAATAAGTGTTCACACTTCCTGTCTACCATTCGCTATTTCGCTATAAGATAGAGAGTAAATAAGGACTTCACCAGCTTTACAGAACCAGACCATTGATCAACTCAGCTGAAGTAGGCCTACTAGGGTGTTGCGGTATGGAGCGTAAGACTAGTATATAGTGTGTCCGCCATCCACTAGGGACAGTTGGGTAGAGGGTCCAGCGCCACCGTGTGGGAGTCTAATTAACTAATCAATCGACGGCAACGATGCAGTGGAGAGTGGGGAGGGGTCACTATTAATTATAGTCCAGTAGGAAGGATGTTCAGGAGAGAAGGTTGAGAGATATGTTAGAGATATTGTACTGGGGGGAAAATGGAGGGAGATTTGCAAAGCAAAGCGAGGTATCTTAGCATACATATATTGGTTCTGTCTGGCGAGAGCTATGCAGATCGCACTTCTAAAAAATGCGTAGGTTACAAGTGTAGATTTAATCCTTCGCTCCTCTAATATAATAAAGCTGACAAAATAGGCGCCCCCGAGATAACTAGGCAAATTTGAAGCAGAAAAAACAAACATGTGTTTATGTATGTGCTTATGTATTTGCTTACCCTCAATAGCCGATGTTTACTTTTTGTGTTGGGAGGTCGTTAAACAAACAAACAAATAAACATGATGTACGTGTGTAAGTGTCCATGTGTGTATATAGGGATGTATGTTTATATGTATGTACATAGGTATGTGAAAATAGGTCTGTCTGTATCAGGGGCCTAAGCTTTATTAGTTATGAAGGTATGCAGTTGCGTACCACGTGAACTTACAAATAGTAAAACAAAATTAAAATATATGATGTTTTATAGCATTTTATTCCATCATGTTTTATTCCAATAGTGTTTTATTCCATCGCCGAAAAACTCTGGGTACCTGAACATCCCAAGCTAGGCCCCTGTGTATGGATGTGTGTATCTACGTGTGTATATATGGGTGTGTATATATATATATATATATGTGTGTGTATTCATGTATGTGTGTGGGGAGCGGGACATAGCTCAGGTGGTAGAGTGTTCACCTGTGAAGGTGTCATTGGATCGACCCTTCTCAGTGGATCCATTTGCAGTTTGGGCTATTTTCGGTTCCAACCAGTGGTCAACAACTGGTCCATCAAAGACTGTGGTATGTGATGTCCTGTCTGTGGGAAGGTGCATATAAAAGACCCCTTGCTGCTATTTGAAAGAATAGCCTATGTGGTGACAGTGGATTTCCTCCAAAGAAGTATGTCAGAATTACCATATATTTGATCTCCAATAGCTGATGATAAAAATCAATGTGCTCTAGAGGCATTGTTAAATAAAACAAGCTTTACTTTTTTGTATGTCTGTACGGATGTGTGTGTATAGACGTGTGTATGTGCATATGTATCTATGTATGGATACATGTTTAGGTGTACATATATGTGTGCAAGTATATACCCATGTGTGTATGTATACAAATTTAGTATTATGTGTGTAGGTGTATATATTAGACTGATTCCCACAATTAACTAACTAGATATAAGGAGGCATTATGTGATCATCCTAGACAGTCATGATTGCACCATTAATTTATAAATGTAGTCAAAATTAGCATGCATTCAAGAGTGAACAAAGTTTCTCTTCAGCTTGGTTCCGTTTGATAGTAATTACCGCTTTCATCAGAAACCCTATTAGCCACGGGAAAAAAACGTTGTTTTTTTAAATGAAAGAAAACATGTGACATAAGATTACAATTAAAATTCCACTTCACTATATTAATTAAGTACTTTGTAAACAATAAAGCTAAGATTCCTTACATGCAGTATGCGGTATGCGAATGCGAATGCGGCAAAAAATCAAAACGCCTTGAAGTCAATGGGCTACATCCCTTACACGCGGTATGCAAATGCGAATGTGAATGCGAATGCGGCAACTCGATCGGTCCCTGTAGCGATCGGTGCGGCATGCGGTATGCGAATAGAAATGTCAGTCACACTTGTCCATTAGTTTTAGACTAGGAGAGGCGACTGATCATTACGGAACGGTCACACACAGGGGTGCTGAGTGGAAACATCTAGTAGTGGTGGTGGTGGGGAGACGCTTGCCGCTTACCGTGTGGAAGGAATCCTCCCATTCGCATACCGCATGCCGCATGTTGCATACCGCATACCGTGTAGAAGGAATCTTAGCTTAAGCATTCAGCTAAAATTGCCGCTTTGGTAATTAATGCCAGACGGGATTGAAGCATCAGTTGAGTGCCCGCCTCCTGTTTTGGTATGTGGTGGGATTCGAACCCTGGTTGAGTTCGACCAATGACTTAAAATAATTATTCTTGTCGCTACCCTAGCCTAGCATTCAGCATTACTAGGATAGGGCAAGGAGCATTGGAATGGGGAAGAATAATTGTCCACGATTGAAATTTCCACTGCTTAATCAACTAAAGCCGTGATTACACGGGCAATTGTGAAGCGAATTAGGCAAATTGATTTATATGAAGCGAAGTAGTGGTGGGTTTAGACGAGCGAGTTTGAAAGTGTGTCGACGACCGGGAACCAGCAGCCTTAGTGGTGCGCCTGTAGCCGGCAAGCACTGCTATTTGTGTAGTTTACACTCGTCGATTCGACGCCGATGTAGCTACTACGTTAATATCGCTTGGAATTTAAGGTTAATTTAATTCAATTTCATTATTTGAGTATGTAATTCTGTTAAATATGATCGCATTCAATAGATTTCGGCCTAATCGGTCCCTAACACTGCCGGGCACCAGCGATTAGTTACAGCTGAGCCTGTAGCCGGCGAGCACCGCTATTTTACACTATCGCCACCCGGGAACCAGCTGAATCGATTCATATAAACTACCTCACAAGGTGGTTTACATCAAGTGAATCATATGAAGCGAATCAGCCCTAATCCGCTTCAGTGGCGTGTTTACACGGCGAATGTGAGGCGATCTAGGCAAGGCGATTTATATGAAGTGACTTAACTCACCCGTGTAAACACGGCTTAATATATACCCCCCAAAAAATGCCTTGTAATGTAAATACGGCCTGGTTTCCCTCCCCCCCCCCACACACCCACTCCCCCCCTTTCTTTTCAACATCTGTAGTATCAACAACTGCCATGCCACAATCTCACATAATGGCAACTTAAAGCTACATAGTCCGATGAAGCATCACATTTTCAAAACCAAAGTACTCACCTAGATTTGATTCTACATATCTAACTTGGGTAGTGACACACTTATGAAGCACTTGTTGCCACATAGAAGGGCATATACTGAGTCAATTTAATAGAACCTGTCCAGATACGCAACTAGTGTTAGCGACCAGAACTACTTCTGGTGGTTGGAGGCCATCTGGTCTTAAATAAATCATAACAACACACATGCCAGAGAGTGATGGTTGATCTTTACATGGTGCCAGGAGTGAAAAGGAATTAGCGGACAATGGAATCATTAAAGCCACCTGAAGTTCTTCGTATGAAAGATGGGAATGTGGCGGAGAAATGGGAAAGATTTAAGGAACAATTTGAATGGTATGCGGTGGCGATAAATGTGCCGGAGGGAGCAAGAAAAGTAGCTCTACTGCTAACAGTTGCCGGAGCGGAGGCACAGGCAGTGTATCGTACGTTCAAATATGCACCAGCCAGAAAGGAGGGCGATGTGGAAATTCCAGAGGAGAATAATATGGACTACAAGTTGGTTGTACAAAAGTTTGATGCTTACTGCCTGCCCAAGAAGAACCTCATATATGAGAGGTTTGTGTTCAACACAAAGGAGCAGGAAGAAGGAGAGATGATTGATGCGTACGTGACCGACCTCAGGCTAAAGGCAGCCACGTGTGAGTATGGGGATCTATTAGAGTCACTGATCAGGGACAAACTAGTGGTCGGCATCAGAGACAAAAGATTGCAAGAGAAAATGCTGAGAGACTCGGGGTTAACGTTGGATTCGGCGATAATCACGTGCAAAGCGGCCGAGACCACAAAAGCGCACATGAAAGTCATCAACCCAGTGGAGACGGAGCCGGTAGGTGCTGTCAGAGCGAGGTATGACAGCAACCGACGCAGCAGTGACAGTAGGAACAAAGGAGCCTGGAGTGACAGCAAGTTGCGCGGAGCGGAAGCCACAGCGGGACCTCATGGTGAGAGCGGCAATGGCAAATTCAACTGTAAGCGGTGCGCGACCAGACATAAAGTAAGACAGTGCCCAGCATTCAGAGAGAGGTGTGGATTTGTTTGTTTGTTGTTGTTTTACGTCCTAGCAACATCTAAGGTCATATCAGGACGGGTACCGACTTGTGACAGTGCGCACTCATGGCGACTTTATAGTGCTGTCCCACTGGGAAACCAGGCCGCCGGCACCATGACCTGGTATCCCACTCAGTCACATTATCCTGACACTGAGGAGAGGTGTGGAAAATGTGGCTTCAGAGGTCACTACACACGTTTGTGTAACACTAAAGTGAACGTGATCAACAGCAAACAGGCAGAGGAAGGAGAGTATGGCTCAGACCAAGACGTGTTTATCGGGAGTATAGGGGCAAGTGTCAATGAGGTATGTGTTAACAAAGACTGTCAGTGGGTCCATATGTTAGAGGTTGGCGACTCGTTAATTCAGGTCAAGTTAGATACGGGAGCTGGTGCTAATCTCCTGAATGCCCGTGAGTACAGGAAACTGAGAGACAGACCCAAACTGAAACAAGCAAATGTGCGCCTGACCGATTATAACAATGCTGAAATAAAAGTGAGGGGCTCGTCTGTGCTGCGAGTAACTGTAAAGAAGAAGACGTATCCAGTAATGTTTGTAATTGTTGAAAATGGCCCTAGTCTTCTTGGTGCAGCAGCCTGTGAGAGACTCGGCCTGGTGAAACGTGTCCATGTCATACAAGGACGAGTGGACAGTCAGTTAGTGGAGGATGTCAAACAGTACACAGTGCCAGACACACAGGGTCAATTGTCATCCATTCCCTTTGTATATAACATATTGACAAAGGAAAATGCCCGACCAGTGATCAGGCCAGCCAGGCGTGTCCCTATAGCATTAAGGGATCAACTGAAACAGGAACTGAGTAGAATGGAGAAAATAGGTGTGATCCACAAGAGAGAGAGTCCTACAGCCTGGGTGAGTGACATGGTAGTGGTAAAGAAACCAAATGGCGGACTCAGGATCTGTCTAGATCCAAAAGATCTGAATGCGGCCATACATCGCGAACACTACCAGCTGCCTACAAGGGAGGAGATCTTTGCGGAGATCAATGGAGCTCAGGTATTTAGTAAACTTGACGCATCGCAAGCGTTCTGGCAGATAAAGCTGTCAGATGAGTCCAAGGCCCTCACCACATTTAATACGCCATTCGGAAGATATGCCTATGACAGGCTACCATACGGACTTTGTTCTGCCCCTGAAGTGTTTCATAGGTCCATGGAACAAATGTTTGGGGACCTAGAGGGCGTGAGGGTATTCATGGACGACATTCTTGTGTGGGGTGCCAGTGAAAAAGTGCACAATGAAAGACTGTCAGCTGTGAAACAAAGAATAAAGCAGTATGGACTAAACATGAACTGGGAAAAATGTCAGCTTAACAAAACACAAATAACATTTTTAGGGGAGACATTGTGTGACAAGGGGATTAGCCCATCCTCAGATATGATTGAAGCAATTGTAAACATGGAAACACCAACCTGTAAAGAAGATGTTCAGAGAGCATTAGGCTCAATCAATTATGTGGGGAAGTACATCCCAAATCTCGCCAACAAATGTGTTCATCTCAGGGCATTACTGTGCAAGAAAATTATGTGGTTCTGGGGTCCTGAGCATGAGGCCGAATGGAAAGATCTGAAGTCCACATTGGTGTCCAAGCCTGTCATGGCATACTATGATCCAAGGCTTCCCACCAAGGTATCAACCGATGCGTCTAAAGATGGGTTGGGGGCGGTTTTGCTTCAGTGCCATGACCAGGATTGGAAGCCAGTGGCTTATGGGGCCAGATCCTTGACGGAGTGTGAACAAAGATATGCTCAAATAGAAAAAGAGTGTCTGGGGCTTGCGTATGGTTGTGAAAAATGTCACTGTTATATATATGGATTGGACAAAGTGGAGTTGGAGACCGACCATAAACCACTAATACCCCTCTCAAACAAACCTTTGAATGACATGTCTCCCCGCATACAAAGACTCATGTTAAAATTGCAAAAATATCGCTATGTCCTGGGGTGGACCCCTGGAAAATACCTTTACCTTGCAGATACCCTGTCCCGAGCAAATGCCAGCAGGGCTAGGTCAGAGAAAGATATAAAAGTAGCTACAGAAGTCGAAGCCCAGGTAGACATGATATATAATTCAGTCTCAGCCACCCAGGCACAGCTAGATAAAATAGCGGTAGAAACATGTAAGGACGACGTCCTTACCGCGGTAAAGACCTGCATGTTAAGTGGGTGGAACAATGGGGACTGTCCAGCTTATGCACCATTCCGAGAGGAACTATGCCTGATAAATGGAATTATCCTAAAAGGGGACCGGATAGTGATACCAGTTAGTATGCGAGGAGAAATGCTAAGTAGATTGCATGAGGGCCATTTAGGCATAGAAAAACAGAAAAGGATCGCACGGGAGGCTATATACTGGCCTACCATCAATAATGACATAGAAGGGAGTGTTCAAAAGTGTGGGGCCTGTCAGATGTACAGGCCGGCACAGGCCAAAGAAACGCACAGCAGGGAAGAAGATAGAATAAAGTGGGGACCGTGGGAAAAAGTCGGCATGGATCTATTTCACTGGGGGGGAAAGGATTATCTAATATGCATAGATTATTATTCCAACTATCCCGAAATAGCCATGCTGAGCTCAACGACCTCTGATACAGTCATCACACACTTAAAAAGTATGTTTGCCAGACATGGTATACCCAGAAGAGTGGTTAGCGACAACGGTCCACAGTTCAGCTCTGAGTTATTCAAGAAGTTCTCAAAGACCTATCAATTTGAACATAGAACATCAAGTCCCAGATATCCACAATCAAACGGGCAGGCAGAGAGGGGAGTAGGAATAATAAAGTCCCTACTAAATAAGACGAAAGAGAGTGGGGGGGATCCCTACCTGGCCCTTCTAAACTATAGAATGGCCCCCAGAGAGATAGGCATGTCACCGGGGGAGATGTTAATGGGGCGTAAGCTAAACGGGAAAATACCACGACTGGATAAGAGATACAAGGGTGTTGAAAAGGGGAGCAGAAAGGAAGAGATAAAACAAAAACAAGTAGAAAAGTACAATGAGACAGCCAAAGACCTACCCCCACTGAGTCAAAGTGATGTAGTCAGAGTAAGAGGTACTCATTGGGATTCGACGGCCCCGGTCAGTGAGCAGGTGGGACCCAGGTCATACAAGATTCAGACGGAAGAGGGTAACGTCATAAGACGCAATAGGCGTCACCTCTTGAAAGTTAATGAAAGGTTTGAACTGAAGGGGGTCAGGGACAGTGATCTGCCTAGTCAGACCGCTCCTACTGAAAGCTCAGAGGAGGTCACAAGTGAGGCAGTGGGTGAAGGTCCACAGGATCAGGATCCAGAAGCAACTAGTCCGGTCAGAGGGGAAGTAGTCAGAACACCAGTCACCAAGGAGATCAGGCGATCCTCAAGAATCACTAGACCGGTAGACAGGTTAAATCTGTAGATAACAAATGTCATCTTTGTTATATCTCTCTATATACATATACTTTTGATGGTAAACTGTCACATTATCTCTATCTTTCAGTTCTACGTTGTGTTCAGAACTAAATGGATGTGTAGAGTCAGATTGTTCTATGAGGGGGAAGATGTCCAGATACGCAACTAGTGTTAGCGACCAGAACTACTTCTGGTGGTTGGAGGCCATCTGGTCTTAAAGAAATCATAACAACACACATGCCAGAGAGTGATGGTTGATCTTTACAGAACCCGTTACTGCATTAGCCTATGATGTCAGAGTTAATCTTGCATGTTTGTACTTCAAATGTCTCCAAAGTTTGCCATTTAAGATCAAAGTTAGGCTACCGCAAACTAAGGTAAGGCGCATTATAACAATCAATTTAATATGTTTATTTCAGAAGAATGGCCGAGACTCAAAACCATCGGACTATGCAACTTTAAATGAAGAGTTCAGACGCAAAACCATGTAAACGCCAATCAAAAAATGTAGTTTAAATCAAAGATTGTTACCTGAAAATAATTTAAATTCTGACTAATTCCACTCTTCATATCATCACATGGTTATGGAGCAATGAATAAAAGAGTAAGAATATGAAAAGAATTAACTTTTCGAGGGCTTGATTCCAACGTTTGTCTCCATTTTGGGATTGGCGTTTACATGGTTTTGCACCTGAACTCTTCAAATGTTTCCCCAAAGACTCACAAAATCAACAGAGACAAAAAGGTGAGCTTTCCAATACCATTGGTCAATAACTAATACATTTCTAAAATGGATATAGGCCTACATACTTCGGTGAAAATGATTGACAAACTGGTAGTAAACCAGCACCAGTTGGACATCCATCTTATCCGCGCTTTTGTTGACCTGTGTGAGTCAGTGTCGGCAAGTTGGCGCAGATTTCCTCCCTGGGTGGCGCTTTGCGCAATGGCGAAATTGACTTTGCATGATTGACGGAGAAGGGTCCACAGCGACGAAAGGATGAAAAACGAGTTCCCACTGGGTAATATCGAGCATACCCTTGCAGGATGAGTTTCCCATTCAATAAGTAGTGATATTGTGTGATTTAAACAGAAATCAATGTAGATCAATTTCAAATATACTTCAAACAATTTAATCTGTGCAAAAGATACATAAATATGTGATAATGTCTGAAAAATAAACTAGACAAATAATATTTGACTACACTGCTAGCTCTGTGGAGGTCTAGCCTGGTCCCCTGGCATTCATTTGCATGGGCAGAGGCACAGGAGTTTTCATCTATTATCACTCACTTTCCAACCTGGTCCCCTAGCCTTTGTACCGGAAACAAGTTTAAACGAGCTGAAACGAGTTCAACCGTGGCTGGTTGGGTCGCACCGTGGCTAGTTGGGTGGCTCCGTTTAGCGCTGAATATGCTTATGGATTGACGGGCACGCGGGATGAGCACCGCGCGCCCTGATTACCGCTGACACTCACGCCGGTCACAGATGGGGCCTTGACACCAGCAAAGGCCCTCACAGACCTCACCTGCGGACACCTTCTCCGTCCTTCACCTTCACCAATGTGGCAAAGGCCAATGTTTGAAAGGGAACGTCACTAAATAACCCCATTATCGCCCATGGACGTGATG
The DNA here is from genome assembly GCA_030323885.1 of Branchipolynoe longqiensis. Taxonomy (NCBI): domain Eukaryota; kingdom Metazoa; phylum Annelida; class Polychaeta; order Phyllodocida; family Polynoidae; genus Branchipolynoe; species Branchipolynoe longqiensis. Next base: position 15,505,807 of record CM059203.1, read on the forward strand.
TGTCCCATGAGTGTATGTTATATCCATGCCCGGTGCAATACTATGTTTGCACATCCTTTGCTCATGTGGGTACATGGTGGGACTATGCAGCGTGCATAATTTGGTTGGTTGTTGGAGTTTTGCATCCTAGCAACATCTAAGATCATATCAGGATGGGTACCTACTTTTGACTATGCGCACTCATGGCGACTTTATAGTGCTGCCCCACTGTTAAATCGGGCCGCCGATATCCCACTCAGTCACATTATCCTGACACTGAGCTAGCCAGTATGTGCCCTATCCTAATAATGCCGAGCGCCAGGCTAGGAAGCGACAAGTATCAATTTTATGTCATAGGTTTGACTCGGCCGGAATTCGAACTCCCGGCCTTCTGCACGGGAAGCCTGCGCTCGACCGATTCGGCCACCACGTTCGGTTTTTGGGTGCAGATAAATTATTTGAATAGACATGTGCCAAAGGCGCGAAAACAATAGGGGGGGGGGTCTTGTGATGTGCCTTTCCACTCACCCCCACCCCACCCTCCCAGGACATTTTGAAATCTAGAGGCTGTGGAATGCCATTTACAGCCCTTTGAGGGAGGTTACATACTGAGGGGGTGTTTTTGGTGTGGGGTGGGGGGGAGGCAGGAAGTGTCCCTAGACCTTCCCCTCCCCGCTAGCTACGGCCTTGGGGTGGAGAGAAACAATTGCAAGCTCATATCTTTGTTTGAACACAGAAGCCTAATGCTGTGAATGGATGATTGGTTGTTAGAGTTTTACGTCCTGGCCACATTTAAGGTCATATCAGAACGGGTACCGACTTGTGACAGTGCGCAGATAAATTCTTGGAACAGACAAGTGAAAAGGCGCAAAACACTAGCTGTTCGGCCCTGGGATGGGTTGAAACAATTGCAAGCTCATATCCTTGTTTGAACACAGGAGCCTAATGTTGTGGAAAGCCGGGTGTTGTGACAACATTCGTTCAAACATTACCACGCCACTTTCCACTTGTCTCACGAGGTGCGCTCCTAGTTCATTCATTCCCCTGTCTGAGGTTTGTGTGCGTTGAGCTCGACCTTGTTTCGATCAATACTCATCCCAGCGGCGCTCTGGCTTCAAAGTCCATATCGGGAAGCAATGGTTTATTACCAGGTATCTTTATGCAGAACCATTTCTATGTGAGGGAAATATTTTAAGTACATGTCTATCATGTTTGTAATAAAACCATCCCAGTTCAGAATAATACTGAGACATGGTTTGTTTATTGGTGTTTTACGTCCTAGCAACATCTATGGTCATATTAAGATGGGTATTGACTTGTGACAGTGTGCACTCATGGCGACGTTATAGTGCTGACCCACTGGGAGATCAGGCTTCTGGTATCAAGGCCCAATATCCCACTCAGTCACATCTTCCTGATAGTGAGGTAACCACTCCTTGCCCTATCCTAGTCATGGAGCGCCAGGTAAGATAGGGACAAGTATCAATTTTGTACGTCATTGGTTTGATTCGACCAGGATTCAAACTCCGGACCTTCTGCATGGAAAGCCTGCGATCTACCGATTCGGCTATCACGTCCGGTGAATTTCCATGTGAGAGCTCTTAAAGTTGCATAGTCCGATGGTTTTGAGTTTCTGTCATTTTCGGAGATAGTATATTAGGTTGATCATTATAATCTACCATACTTTAGTTTGAAGTAACTTTTATATTAAATGGCTAACTTCTGAGATGTGCAAAGTGACAAATTAATTTTGGCGAACACACCAAAACTCTGACACCATAGGCTTCTGCAGTAACAGATTCTATTAAATTGCCTCAGTATTCCCTTCAATGTGGCTACAAATGTTTAATAACGTATATATAAGTTAGATATGTAGAATCAAATGTAGATAATTGTTTAGGTTTGGAAAATGTGATATTTTCATCGGACTATGCACCTTTAAAATAGTGCTCAAGTGGTGTGAACGATCTTCATTTGCAGTTAAAGCATATAGAATTGGGAAATGAACCTAGACTTAGTATGTTGATGGAGGGAAAAGAAGCTTTGTGATTTTGTTAGTACCTAACTTTAAAAGTAATGTCTTTCACGTCATGGACGTATATTTTATAATATGAAATAAGATTGTTTGTTTAGTTACAACCACTATCACTGTATCAGAATCACTGACAGTGTGCGATGAACTACTGTCGCGTATTTCCTTCAGCACGCGCGATATCGAAATAGCAGGACGTAAGTCTCACCCATAGATACCAGAATGATTCGCATCCCAAAACCATCGGACTATGCAGCTTTAAGTACTTGTTATGTTGACTCTGAGGCTACAGGAGAGCCCCACAGACCCCGGATGAAGCTGTGGAAACCGTGGAGGAGTGCCTGGAGAACCCTAGAAATGTATGTATATGGGGGGGGGGGGGGGGGGGGGGGGGGGCCAAGCGGCATCTGTGGGTCTACTGACGACATATATTTCACACTGGGTAACGTAAGTGTAGTGTGGTGACATCAGAGAGCCTAGGCGGTTTAATGGTTAGCACACTGGCCCGGAATGCAAGAGATGTATGTGGGTTCGAGGAGCATGACGTAGCTCAGGTGGTAGAGTGTCCACCTGTGAAGGTGTGGGTCATCCGATCGATCCTGCGACAGCGGATTTCCCCTAAAGAAGTATGTCAGAATGACCATATGTTTGACGTCCAATAGCCGATGATAAAAATCCACATGCTCTAGAGGCGTCATTAAATAAGACAAGCTTTCCTTTTTGTGGGTTCGATTCCCGCTCTAGGCGCAATATTTCCCACAAATCCAGCCAGTACTTTCCCTGTCAAAGAAATGCCAAGTGCCAGGCAAACTATAAACATGCTTGTTTGTTTCTTGGGATCTTACGTTGTAGAAACTTCTGTTTGTTGTTTGTTGTTTGACTTCACAACATCTAAGGTCATATCAGCACCGCACCACAATCTGGCATCACAGTCACGTTGCCCTGACACTGAGTCAAACAGTACTTGCCCAATCCTAGATACACTGAACTCCAGACAAGTTACTAAGAGGTTTATTCAATTGGAAGGTTTTTTTTTAAACCACATAAAAACCACCACAAACAAGTTTACAAGGATTATTGATTTTTTTAAATCAATCCGTATGGATTATGACTACTACTGAAAAGCAACGAAAACAAGTGCATGCACTTAACCATTATGAGCAGAATAAACAAACGATCACACACAAAAAAGTTTCATCATCATTAGCATCGATCACTTAGCAGCTAGGGTCATTGGGGCACAACAGATGACTTCCCAACCAGTTTTCTCGATCTTTCGCTGTTTTCCACTGCCCTCTGGGACTTGCTGAACTAAGGGTCCGTCCATTCTCTGATGTTTCCTTCGCAACTCAGCTCATTAGCCTACATATCTCCCTTTTTCAGATGGATACACATTCATATGTATAAATAAACGGATTTTCGGTTCGGATTTATATATTGGCAAAGAACATTATTATTCTCGGGCGACGGAGTGGGGACCATGAATATGTAACAGAGAAGCAATGGGTGCCCCACTCCCTGTGTCACATAAGCGCATATGTGGAAATGTGATAACACAGAGCGACCGAGTATGTGATGTGATGTTCATACTTAAGAGACAGTTAATAATTATTTAAATGTTCCCTTCATGCACCAGAAAGAGTGCCATTGAAGGAGAGGAGCATTGATAAATATGTTCGTTGTAACTGTCTGCAACTACCTGTTACCATGGGACCGATGGACAAGCACACCTGGCCATCCTGCATACATTAGGGACACCACCTGCAGCTGGGGTGGAGTGACAGCTGCCCCCTATTAGGATGTCGCCCACCCAGGCTGTAGAGGGTGTCTGATTGGCTGGCTGTGTGAGCCCAGTCACCTGCATTCCTTATACCTGACACACAGACCCCACATTAGTATGACTCAAATTTTTACACTCAAACGATCTACATCTATTCTAAAGACACTGAGCTGTGTGCAACAACCATTGGACTCAGATTCAATGGGCTGTAGGCACTGATTCTGATATACACAAGCAAGAGTCATGCGGATTTGTGTGGGCAGTTAGTAAGGAGTGAGGGTGATAGGTCGCCAGTAGGTGAACAGGAGTTGATGCCAATAAAGCATAATCTCTTCACTGTCAATCTTGCGCGACTTGTCTTCCTTTCTTCCTTATGAGTTGTAGAGAGTAATTACAGGTGGGGATTGACAGACAGTTATCAGAACACACCTGTGGAGGATAGTAATGTTTCGGGTTCAGACGGCCGAGTCTCGGGTTCAGACGTCCGAGTCTCGACATATTACAATGGCGACCATGACGATACTCTGAAGACGACGGAAATCACATCTCAGATGACGGAAGACTGGTCTTCTACAACTGAAGACAGTTTCGGATGACGGAAGGACTTGCAGAGGACAGGAGATGCACTGCGATGATGAGATACCCCTACCACACACCCCTACCTCCCCATACACCCCCACCACACACAACACAATCCTCACCACACCCCTACACCTTCACAACACACCCACCACACAAACATACACCACCTAAACCCCAACCACACCCACCACACCATACCCACTCACCACACACCCCTACACCCCTAAATCCACACACACCCACGACACACACCAAAATCCTCACCACACTTCCACCACACAAACATACGCCCCGCACCACACACCCACCATACACACCTACACCCCAACCACACCCACCCGACCATACACACTCACCACACACCAAAGCATACAGAGACCGGCATGGTGCGCCATCTGATGAGAGAGTCATTCAAACTGAAAGGTCCCCATTAAGTAACAACCTAAAAAAGTCCATATCTTCTTAGAGCGATTTTCACAAATGAAGTGTCATCTTATTTCAAATTCAATACACAAACAGGTGAAATCCATTAAATCAAATTCGAAACTTTTTTTGAAAATCACTTGGGATACCTATTAAAGTTGCACAGTCCGATGGTTTTGAGTTTCTGTCGTTTTCTGAGATGTATATATTAGGTTGATCGTTATAGTGTACCTTACTTTCGTTTGAAGTGACTTTTATTTTTAATGGCTAACTTTTGAGGTATTTGAAGTGTAAACATGCAGAATTAATTTTGGCAAGCACGCTAAAAGTCTGACATCATAGGCTTCTGCAGTAACAGATTCTGTTAAAGTCACCAGGTATACCTCACCCAGATACAAACGAATCCAGCATCAAAAGCTCTCTAAACATACCTTTGCTTAGTTTGTTCAGTTCATGCCACTGAACATATGGGAGGAGAGTTGAGGTCTGTGATGTATGAATGACATCATAGGTGGGATGCCCTCATCACATGACCTAGAGGGGTTCCCCACACACAGGGGAAGCCATGGCAACCACCAAGATGGCAGCCACAGAAAGCTCTCAATTCAACTTTTAAAGTCTATTAATCTACTAGATTTAATGAATTATTCACCCAAAAAGTAGCTGGTTATGATAAATAAACATTTGAACCTTATATTTATCATTTTAGATTGCAATTTCTATAAAAGAATTCTCTATATGGTTGTATAAAAGTGTCAGTGCTGCTGGACTAAATAACACACAACAGAAGCAACCAATGTCAGCACTCTCCCCCCACATATGTAGTTGCATAAACTGAAAACTGGCAAATGTATGCTTGGAGAGCATTTGTCGGAGTATGGGTCGTGTCTCAGCGACCTATATCTGGTCCCTTTAAGTATATATAAAAATTAACAGAGATATATGGGATGGTAAGGGAAATTGTATACAATTGGTCACTGGGCGAGATGAGAGGGCAGATCCAGCAGGCAGGACTGAAGGCAATAGGGTACTTATGAGTGAGTGCCCTCTGAGCGAGTTGGGATGGTGAGCCAAGGGGGTGGGACAGAAGGTGGGAGGGTAGTTGCATGTGATAGGCTACTGCTACTGGGATGTGTCATATTTGCAGGTATTTAGTTGTTGCTACTGATTTGAATATTGTGTCTGCCTGGTTTGCGAGTTGTATTGTAAACTTTATACGAGAAGTGTGAAGATGACTTTTCTACGGGCATATAGTTGGTGACTTGAATTTCTGGTTGTGTTCGGTTATGTCTGATAGTTATTTACTGTATCAGGCAGGCCCTGTCTGGTGAGATATTTGCATGCATAGATGGGGGATTAACATATGTGGGCACACGGCTATGTATGCCATACTGTTAAATGTGAGCTTTGTGTATAAAATGGGAAGCGATATATCTAGTAGTAAACGAGTAGTAATATTCTTAATATTCGGGTAAATAATTCTCGAGAATCACAGACACCCTGAGGACCCAAACAAAGGTGCACTCTAGCTGATACTACCTTCTTCTCCACTAATCAGAACTTGTTTCCCATGTAATCCATACATATGAAGTGATACCGATTACTGACAGTGCGGGTCCATGTGCACAGGAGGGGCGTGCGCATCCAACATTGATGGCTCTGTGATGGTGGTTTTGACTGTGGATAAGTAGATGAAAAAAATGTCAACCAGAGACTAAACACTACAATCAGGTACTACAGACAGACATGTACACAATACATTTGTAACAAACTACACTCACTCTGCCTTGCCTTGTTTGGCAAGTCACATGTTTGCAACAAGCTGCCAATCAGAAAAGGCATCCATTTTAAAAGTTTACAATGTACAGCATAGGTTGTAAAATGTTTTGCAACAGGCTGCCTTAATGTTACCTTGTTTGCAAGCCTATGTTGTCAAATAAGTACCAAAGCTGTATAAATGTATCCTCATATGATAGGCCCTATGTGTAAAATACCATGAATGCCTAAATTACTGTTATGGCTCTTGAAGTATTAGCTTATATCAAATATCTGTGAAACCATATATTTGATACACAGTCAAACAAACAAAACAAAAAGAAGAGGGGGAAAAAGCCAAATCAGAAAATGCATTAATTTTTGTAAAAGATATTACAATGTACAGCATAGGTTGTAAAATAAATAGAAATGATCCTAAAAAAATATGTAAAATTAAACTCACGGTGCTTTATTTTCTACAAGTGACACCCGAAAAATCTAGTGATAAATCACCATCACCTATCAATCAATCAATAAGACACAGCTATAATAGGCCTTGGACCTGTTAGCCGCTCTTAATTAATAGAAATGGAGACAGTTCTTCAGATGTGGTGGATTGTAGCAACTGTTACTGGCGCCAAGATATATGTAATACTTGACCAGTATGCATCGAGTCGGGACTTGAAACAGTTCACCGACTCTGCTGCTATGACACTCTCCGGCAAGTCTTTCCACAGGTCAACCACCCTAAAGCCGAAAAAGTTGTGTCGCAGGTCCAGTCTGGAGTACTGCTTCCTCAGCTTCAGGGAGTGTCCTCTGGTCCTGGTGTTGGAGTCTCTGATAAGGGGGCTGCTTGTCTTGTAGATACCATGGAGATATTTGAATATTTCAATCATATCCCCCCGGGCCCATCTGTAGTACATGCTTGGGATCTTCAAATGACGCATACATTGTTCATAGGGTATTTCATCGAATCCATGTACAAGCTTTGTTGCCCTTCTTTGGATATTCTCAATTGATTCAGCATCCTTCCTGTAGAGTGGTGACCACACAACATTTCCATATTCCAAAAGTGGACGCGCAAGGGATGTGTACAGTCTGCGCACAACATCCTCGTCTAGGTATGTGTACGGTCTTTGAATGATGGCCAGTATTCCATTAGCTCTGTTGGCAACTTCCTGGATGTGGTCGCTGAATGTCAGTTTGTTGTCCACATTGACACCCAAGTCCTTTTCTATCATTTTTTCGGAGAGCGGAACATTATTCACACCATTGATTCACACTAGATTGACTTCATCATTGATAGCCCTGCAAGACAGTATCAAAGTCATCATTTTGTTCCCACCCTATCAACCAAAGACCACAAACTCTGATGGTGGGGAAGTCACTCATCACTCATCCCAAGTTGACCTAATTTCCATGTTTACGCCCAATTACGTATGTTGGTGAGGCAACATAGTTAATTCGCGAGCCAGGCTAACGTGACCTTTTCCTGACCCCGCATGTGACCATCACTGGCCGCAAATCTCACTTCGCCACAGGCCTGCAAACAAGCAAGTCAGATTTTCCCACCCACCCAACCCTCTTTTCTTTTGTTTTAGTTTCTTTCTTTTGTCTTTTTAATAGGGGTTAAGTGCTGATTTCACTAATTGCCTCTCTTACACTTCATCTCGCTTCAGAAAGATGCCCAGTCGCATTTGCCAACTCTGACAGCCAATTGCTCGACAATACGGGAAGCCAGTCCTTCCTCGACAACGGTGCCAGGCACCTGCATTTGAGCCAGCCTCATTCGCCTAAGTGGCAGTGATATGTTTTGTTTTTGTTTGTTATCTGATTATGATATGACGATGATTGAGATAACCTTATGATATTACTATGATTGAGTAACCATCAAATAAATTTAACTATTTAAACATGCCTTCCTTCTTGTGTCCGAGCGCTGCGAATTAGCTGTGTTTGTCCACTGAAATCAATGGTGGTGACCCCTGAGTGTGGGACCAATCAAATAACTGCACAGTTGCAGCTAATAAAGCTCACAATATATAAAGGGGAACAGAGAGAAAATATGGACTGCACCATAACAAATATATATATGTATACGTCATTCTCAGAAACTATGTACCACTTTTGTGACATGAGAACTGAAACTGAAAACATTCCAAATAATAGCAGAATATAAATAATATGGTAGTTTCGGAGAATGACCCATATATCCTTAATTCTCTCCATGAGATTCATTCATCAGTTTATCATAGTTTCAATGCAATCCAAACAACTTTGAACAACAACAACGGGCTTCCCTACTGAGTTACTGACGCACCAAATCTTAGATCAAATGTTCACCCCTACCCACTAATGTCAGCCATGCCATGTCTAAATAAGAGCAAAACATGAATATGAAGAGGTATGTGAAGAATATATTTTGCCTCTCTGCCTAAGTGTAAGAAGTTATATTCGTTCATTTCCATTACCCAGCCTCCGGACACTTTTCATAACAGTTTGTTCAGCAATGGGGTGATTCGTATCTTTGATCTGAATGTAACTGTGTGACTGTGAGCAAAGACGGCTCACTCAGCCTGTACTGTGTAATCAAGAGAACAGCCAGCGCACCAGGTGGTGGGTTTGATCATGTTGATAGCATTGGAGTGTCAGAAGAAACCCTTCTGTCACTTGGTAGGTGTGGTGGGGGCTTAGGGATGTGGTGGGAGTTCTACAGGAGTAGCAACATGCAACCAGTGGGGACCCCCCCCCCCCCCATCCCGCTTACATCAGTGGTGTGAGAGCGCCGACTGAGGTGGATGAGGAGGGGGGTGGAGTGATAGGGGAGGAAGGGGGAGGGAGGGCAGGGCAGGGAGGAGAGGAAGGGGTGGAGAGGAAAGGGTGAAGGGGAGGAGGAGGAGGAAGGGGAGGTGAGGGAGGTGTGGTGTGAGAGCGCTGGGTAAGGTGGATGAGGAGGGAGATAGGGAGAAGGAAGGAGGAAGGGGAGGGGAAGGGCGGTGAGGCCGGAGGAGGGTGGGACAGAGGGGGGAGGGGAGAGGGATGAAAGGGGAGTGAGGGAAGGGAAGGGCGGTGAAGCCAGGATGAGCCGGAGGGGGGTGGAGGGAGGGGGAAAGAGCGGGGCACGCTGGGGAATGAGGGAGGGCGGAGCAGAGGGAGGTGGGGACCAGGCAGTAGGCGCAACATTGGCCAAATCCAAATGACAGGCAATCTCTCTTTTTAAAATTTTAAACTCACCCTCTCGCCTTGTAGGCCTATGTGTTTACATGTGAAACACCAGCCAGCAGCCAGGCTGATCAAACCCACCACAAGATGGCACTGCAAAATTTACATTACCAGGGGAGAGATAGGGAGTAAGCCATAAGTGCAGTCAGAGAGAGTGTATATAGATGAGAGGGACAACTCCCATACTAGACCGTGTAACAGCTGCCGACTGTGGCGCTCCAAGTGGTGGTTGTTGAACAGTTTACACATATGGGCAAACTCAAGGCATTGTCAATGGTCGTGGGCAATCTTCATCCAGAAAAAGTGAAATATCTCTAAAAGTACACCACATAGAAACAAACTGTTTGGAACACATATAGAAAACATATTCAATGATGAGACTATATTAAATTTATATGGTTAGGGTTCTGTATTTCTATTAATTTTGAATAAAATAAACGTTTTTCACTGCACGTACAGCAAACTCAATGCATTGTCAATGGCAGTGAGCAATCTTCATACAGAAAACGTTAAATATCTCTAAAACCACAACACCTAGAAACAAACTGATTGGAATACACATAGAAAACATGTTTACCAAAAAGATTATATTAAATTGATACGGTTAGGGTTCTGGATTTCTATTAATTTAGAACAAAACTAATGTTTTGCACTGCGCGTACCGGCAAACTCAAGGCTTGTTCAACAATAACCGCCAGGAGCTCCACTGTAGCCTGGGGCCGTAATCGATTAACACGACCCGGGTGACTCGGGTCACCCGAGTCGTCAGAATTTCAAATCGAACACCGCGAGTGGAGTCGACAAAAACACGTGCCGTGTGCAAAACGACCCGACGCCAGTAACCCACCTCTTGGCTGGGGTTTGCTAGGAATGCCTGAGCTGGTACCTGTAGGATAACAGCTACCACTACAAGTTGTTTTAATGCTTTTTTTTAAATAACCCAGATTGTCAGCTTATACGATCCTAAAATACTTTAAATCCTATTTTGCTGTACTTATATTGGTTATTAAAACAAATAATTAGGTTTTAGATTAAGCCACCATTTTTTCCACCCCGAGCGTGCAGAAGCTTATTCGGTTATTCGACCCGAGTCTACAGGATGTGCGCATGCGCCAAAAAGTGGCTCGGGTGACCAGAGTCGATTAATCGATTACGCCCCGTGTTACCTATTTTCGCGGGAGTTGTCCCTCTCATCTATATACACGCTCTCTGGTGCAGTCGCGGCTTCTCACACCATCATCATGACGCATGGCACTGCTCAGGGGCCAAATGTATGAGGGCGGGTTAGGGCTCGTAACCCACGCATCGTGCGGATTTCCCGGGTTAGCGGCCAAAGTGTCAATGTATGAGGGCGGGTTAGGCAAACACCTCGGGAGTTAAGGTCGAGTTCACTAACTCCTGCGGGTGCCTTGTTTATCGTCGGTGTTAGTGTGGCAGTCAAGATGGAAGTCTTCATTTTCCGCCAATATATGCAGAGACATTTGCGCACAGAGCGTGTTTTCCGCGACCGATCTAATCCGTTTGAAAAATTCAACGATGAGGAAATATTCAAGAAGTTCTGCTTCAGGCGCCACGACATTCTGGCTTTGACAGACACTGTGCGAGACGAATTGTCACTGTCAAACCGAACGGGTGCGCTTTCTCCATTGCTGCAGGTACGTGTTTACATATGGCTAGCATTGCTTCACTTTTCTCAACACGACTTTTTCGATGTTGTTGTCATGTGCGGGTAGGCCTAAACCTGATGCTTTCTCTCGTCCTTTTCATATATCTACTTGCACCACCCCTGTCAAATTTCCACTGTCTTTACACCTTTTATACGTCAACAAAAGCTCTTCCTCGGAAGTGACAGTAGCTTTGCTTTGTTCATGTTACTTTAAGCTACGCTACACACCATCACATTCGCTGAAAAATGGCCTGCCGTGTCACATCCACAGTTCAAGTCTCATAGTTCCTTATGTACTGTATATGTTTCTAAAAAATTGTATTTCCACCCGGCTGTGTTCATTTACTGGTTACTGTTCTTTGTTTCCGTACAATCCCAAAAGCATCACGTACTAGGTTGGACTCGTTTTTTTATTTACCAGATAGAAATGATACTCATACCGTTGTAAAGAGCCAAACAAATGCTTGTCAATAACACTAAGCTCATGCATATTGGTCTAGTATTAAGAAAGTAATGTTTTTGTATTTATTTAAATTTGCATGTTTGTATTGTCCTGTTATTTGAAACAAAAGGGAATGGGTGTGACCCTTAAAAATTCAAACTGCCAGAGAAAAATTGCATAAATTCACTAGTTTCCATGACACATATATGTTTTTTTTAATAGATTACAGAGAAGAAAAATACCCTTTTTAATGCTGCATCATAACCTGATTTTGTATTATTAATTAGTAAATGAACTAATTATTTTATTACTTAATTAGTTTATCGCGCCGAGTAACTCAGGCCATATTCATGGCCAGAAATTTAGGTTTTTTGTTCAAACCATTGCTTTTACATGTAAAAGCAGACAATCAATACGGCAGCGGCTAAGGACCACTTGGTCCCGCCCACCTCACGCATGAGTATGTGGTGGCTTTCCAATTTCTTTAAGTTTATTAATCTTTTCATCCCACTCATGTTGCCATTTGGTTTTTATGTGGCTGGGCTATTAGTGGTTTCAGATCAGAGGGAGGGATATTTACAAGATGAAGGTAATAGATTATAAACAAGAAAAGGTCCATTTTAAGGCTGAACCTAAGCCGTATTTTGTGCTATTAAGTATTTAACTACGCCTGAATATACTTAATTTTATTGATATGTACTAGATTTGTGCTTTATTCCTCCCACAAGAAGAGATCGTATTAAAAGCACACAAAGATTCCCAAATTTGAAAAGTTACAATATAACAATCGATGATGTGTCCCTAAAGATGCACTTGTCATGAAAATTAGAGATTTTATTTATGAACACCTACTTTTTTTTTCTCTTTTTTTAGGCTTGCATACTTGTTGACCTTTCCCATATTTCATCTTACGTACCTTTAGCGGCTTGCATGTGTACTGGGTGGCTGGCCGTCCCATTGCTACTCTTGGGTGTTATTTTAGGCATACGTTATAAAATTTGGTACGCGCTACTATTGCAGGTCATGATCGCCCTTCGCTTCTACGCGAGCGGGAGTTTCCAAGATGTGCGCGGTGAACTAATAGGTGTTGATCAGGCTATGGTTTCACGCATGCTTCCCAGAGTCACGCAAGAATTTTTGCAACAACTGCCCCAAAGCGTCACATTGCCAACCCAAGAAGCTGCGGACCGCACCAAGGGCAAGGTCTTCAGGACATACGGCTTCCCTAATGTTTTTGGGTTCATCGATGGGACCCAAATCCGCATTCAGGCCCCTTCCGCTTACGAGCACGAGTTTGTCAACCGGAAGCACTATCACTCTCTTAATGTGCAGGTGAGTTGGCTTTGGCATTTCTAGTTTCTTCTTCGACTCAACCGTCACACGCGGAAATGGCACGTGCAATATTGGGGACAATTCCGTTTGTGTAGAAAGCTAATGTGTTACCCACATCCCTGCCCCCTTACTGTTACTGGCTCGTGACGTGTGGTGTCAGACCGAATCTATTAAGGATGAGAGGTACGATGAGGATAGGGCAGTTGTAGTAGGAGCGTCCGGACTGGAAGACGCGTGCATACAGTGACAGCTACAACTTACAAGCTGAGAACGTGTACATCATATGTATTATGTATCTGCTCTAAGCTATAGCTAGTAATAGTATAAGTTAAGACCGTGTTCTTACATCATATATTATATGGCTACATCACGGGTGGTTGTGTGCGCCCAGCTGGCATGAAGGGTGCTATAATATTAGTCAGAAGCAGCTCCAAATCAATCAATCGTTTAAAATTCTGTGATTTTGGACGGCATCTATGTATACGGACACATAAACGAAATTATTTATAGTTATTACTATTACTCAATTTTGTTGGTGCCTCTTTGCTTAATACTTTGTGTCTACCACTTAGCGCCAGCTTTGATTTTATGACTGCATGTCCGCTCTCAACTATTTTTTTCGCATTCCTTAAAAATCACGCAATGGTTTTGTTTCCAGGTCATATGTGATGCCGATCTGCTTTTCGTGGACTGCATAGTGAAATGGCCGGGAAGCGTCCACGATGCCAGGATCCTACGGGAATCAGAACTTTTCGACGCTTTTGAGAGTGAGCATAAGCCCGTGAACGGTCTGCTGCTAGGGGATAGTGGTTACATGCTTAGAGACTGGCTGTTCACCCCTTTCCTACACCCAAATTCGCCCCAGCAAATGGATTACAATGTCCATCACAAGGCTGCGCGGTCGAATGTGGAACGGGCCATAGGTGTGCTCAAGCGCAGGTGGCACTGCCTTCGTCGCCTGCGCCTACAGCCAGCCAAGGCCTGCAACGTTATCACGGTTTGCATAATTCTGCACAATCAAGCCAGAAAGCTTCACCTTGAAGACCCCTCAGACTCCGAGTCCGACGGAGAGTCTGACAACGAGCAAGAACCCCTGCAGGAACGTGAAGAAAACAATGGCCGCCCCGAGAATTACCAACGTTCCAAGCGAGTCCGTTCAAACGCGGCAAAAGCTGCCAGACAGAGATTGGTTGATAACTTCTTTTGAAGTAGGTTAGTATTGTTTAATACAGGGTGCATTGAGTTACATACAGGCGCTACACACTATCAAAAGTATGATCATCTTCTTTTGTAGTGTAACAATTAACAGTAATTTGGTAAATAGGTACGCGGAAACCCAACAAAATTGTTTCTTGTACAAAACTATTTATTTTGGCGTCCATCAGCCACGACATAGTAAGCCAATTTTTTTCTACAGAGACGCGATGATGTACAAGTATTCCAAGTGTCCATTAAAATTTGATACCCCACTCATTACCAAGCGCCCAAGATTTCACGTCAAAGGTAAAAGTTTGTCACCTAGGATCGGCTAAATGAATGCTGGAGTTAATATAAAGTATTTGTAGAGTCCCCTAACATTCTTCTACTTTTTGGCTACCAAAAAAACTGTTACTGTTCCCCCAAGTCAGTCGAAATTATGCCCATTGAACACTGACTATCATGCGCGCCAAGTCCTTATCTATAACAGTCATCAATCACTACTTATAAACAACTAAAACCCATAAATATGGTTGGTACTTTTTATAAATGGTGTAATGTAGGACTCCCCAGCTCTATCTCCAACTTCGCCACCTCCAGCGCTTCCCGCCTTATTTTCAGAGCCAACAGCTCGGCCTCTCCCCTCAACCTAGCCTCACGTCCCTCTCGCTCTACTTCAAGGTTAGCGACCTCCAAAGCTTCACGGCGAACGCGCAAAGCCAAGATTTCACCCTCCGCCCGCAGTCTTAGCTCTGTTCCCTCCCTCTCCAAACTTGCCACCCTAAGCTCTTCCCGGCGACAACGCATACTTCTCCCCACCCTCTGCTCCTCCAATCTGCCTTCGAGTAAAGCAGCTTTTGCTTTGTTTGTTTCAGCAGTGCTCTCCAAGTACCGCAAAAAAAACAGCCCGTTCGTCTCCTTCTGCAGGAAAATCCTTGGAAGGTTTTTCGACCTGGCATGCGATGCGCGCCAACGGGTACGGCTGCCACTTGCTGGCCGAACATTGACGGGCTCGGTGGCGGGCTCTGGGTCACGATCGTTGGAAGGCGCGGTTGGCCAGTCATCTCCCGTCGCCACGACGACCGACGAAGCATCACCTGCGCACATGATAGAGTTTAGATGACATTAGTGTAGCGATTTGCTTCAGCACTTATAAGTTAAATGTAGTATTGTACGCCACGCAGTAGTTGTAGGCGTGAAAACACCAAGGTTCATGCACTAACCAATATAACAACAGCGCACTTAAAAATGCTGGTGCATCTCCGTCATAATTGAGAGGGTTAGGCTTGGAAAAAAAACCGAAAACATATTTCCGTACGAGGCAAATGAACATAAGACATTACATGTTGTAGAACATTATCTGTTAAATATTTTTGGTTGGGAGATAGGTGGTCGCACAACAAACCTGGCAACTGGTAGGTTGTGTCCCAGGAAGTGGCCGCCTCCGGCGCAGTAGTCTGTATCGGCGAGGATGAACACACAGGCCGTATCGCGGTGCAGACTTTATGCGACACAGGTAACTCGTGATACTGTGTCAAGTGAATTCCCTCATCTGGGCGCATCGTGTGGAGGGAAACTGGCAATGTGTGGCAACACCCGACCTCGCCATGTTGGATCACCACCTCCTCAACTGCTACCGGAGCTAACAAAAATAACATGACGTGTTTACCAACATTGTCCCAATACACTAAGGCTCATAGTTTTTGCTATAATTTTTTTACTCAACCGAGATGTACAAATAACAGAGATTGTGTGGTATGTGATTGTCAATAAGAAAAAACAAAAGCGTGGCCGCCAAGCAGTAGACAGTTATTTTTTATGTGTTCTTAGATATGCTGCTGTCCAGGCATTAGGGGCGGACAATATAATGTTAGGCAATTAGGATTTTTCTAGTTCTGCTGGGCAAAAGACAAATGTTGTGTCAGATTTGGCTGTAGTGAAATACTCACCGACGAAGCTGGCCGTGAATGGAGCTGGAAGACAAGAGGAGCGTGTCATAATGGAGACATATATGTACGGAACATGTAAGTGATCTGATATGAGTAAGTGAAGAGGGAGGTGCGGGAACATAGAGGTAATAGTGTAGCAAAGGGTGTATGGCTGGGCGTATGTAGTGAAGGTTTGCTGCTGTGGTGAGGTAAATGTTAGTAACTGGTGTTCATGAATAAACTTGTGAAGCGTGCCAAATTTTGTTGATCACTACTACGATTTCAGTATGCGACATAAGGGAACGCAACCACACTAACTTCCCACCGGACTATATGGACACTTCAAAAGACCCACATAATGACTGACAACTCGTAGTGCGGGAGAAGCATGAAGAGCGGTAGAAAAATGTAATTAGGTAGGAACTTACCCTCCACTCCTTTCATGAGATTCGACTCGAAGCCGATTATTTGAAGAATAGTTTCTTCAATGGAAGCGGTGGCTCTGGAGGACCTCCTCCTGTTAGGCCTACTCTCCTCTGCCGGCCTAGAACAACCACCTTCATAGATTTCCATTTTTCTTTGATCTCCTGGCGCGATCGCTTCGCAACTCCACACGCGTTCACCATGGCGGTGACAGCATCCCAGGCTCGGGTTTTGGCCTGGACAGTAATTTTATTGTTGAACGCCGCAAACAGGACGACTCGGGCCAACATTACCTCCTCCAACATGACTCTGATCTCCCCATCACCGTAGTTCGCCTTACGTTGCCGTTTTCCTGAGGAGGGCTGAGAAGACGCAGATGGAGGCTGGACGAACGACATCGGGTGTGTTGGTTTGGCGTATATAGTTGAAGGCAGCTGAAATGCACAGACTAGTTGTCTCGGTCTTCACTGTTTAGCTGTAGGAAAAAGAGCGCACTCAATAACTCTACTGTATATAAATTTAATGTGGACAATAGCAAAGATGGAAGCAAACATACAAATTAGTAGTTGGCGCCTCCTAGCCTAGGAATTAGCGTTTTCCGGATAGGGCAACGAGTGGGTAGATCACTGTTAGGACATAATCTGAATGAATTTGAAAGTGGGACATGTTGCAGGGGGATGTGTCCCCCAGTGGGACTAGAGAACCCAAGTATGCACTGTCACAAACAGGTTGAGGATCTGTGATGTGACATTATTTATAGTAACCTAGGAAAACGCTGACAAATTGGTAAATTAGAGGAATAATTAACTTTTCTATACATAAGTAAAATGCAGCACAATTTGCAATCCGCCAGCCAAGCTAATAAAAAACATACGTATCCATAATAAGGCCTGTTCTGCGCTATATATTCCATACAGTGAGACAAGAAACCACTGCTAGTAGGTTGAAAAGGCCACGACAATGTTAACAACCTTGAGTGAGAAGATGGAGGCATAGGGGAGTGATGGCTATAGTCAAGGAAGAGAGTATGGTGTGTTTTGATCCATCTAAAAATGACGAAAACAAACATTTTAAGGCCCGTACCGTTGTTCATGCCGCAAGGCCATGATGTACGTGAGAGATGCATAGGAACCTCACAAGTAACCGCCGATCTTAGACACGCAAGGACAAGGTATAGGCTGGCTAAAGGGTATAGTTTAGAACCTTCGCGAATTAGAACCTACCTGAAAGCGGATCCGGCGAGTCAAAAGGACATTAGATTGTCACAGGAGAGAGGCAAAGAGGCGTAAAGTTGTGTCATCGCTTGTCATCCCTTGAGACAGGAAGTCGAAGACGGAAGGTTCCAGTGGACAAAATAAAACAAATAGCGGCGCTCGCCGGGAGGTTTCCGTGAGGGCTTCCCCCGGTCTAAAAATAACCGACGGGGTAGCTAACCAACGTGCGCTTTGGCAACATACATTTCCCGTGACACATATATCAACACCGACAATAGCTAACCCGCCGGCCGCCCTTAACTCCGCGGCCGATAAATTGTGGCTCATACATTTGGCCCCAGCTGTCTGAACAAAGTTCCCGCTGTGGCCGCTTGGTGGTGTCTGAGTGAAGCCGTTTCACACTCGGGGGCGCCACCATTACTGTGACCGTCTGGTCCCCTAGCATTTGTTTTCACAGAAAGCAAAGATATAGCCTGGTCCCCTGGCCTTTGTCTCAACAGACGGCACCTTGAGGAAAACATGGGAACTGGAACCCGACTAACAAAGATAGTACCTACAGTTTTCCCACCAGACACGCTAATATCGTGAGGAGTCGCCATTGGACATTCGGCAGGGTTGCCAACCGTTACGGTTTTGCCGTAAGGTGTCCAATACTTTCATCACCATACGCCAATTTTTCTTTTTGTGTGTGTCAGAGAGAGAGGGTGTGTGTCTGTGTGTGTGTGTGGGGGGGGGGGGGGGTGTATGTGTGTGTGTTAATAGTAATATTATATCATTCTTACGTATTAGTGTGTCTACTACTAGTTAGTAGTACAGAAAAGATAGGCAGTGATTATTAGAATATCACAAGAACATCGCAACTAATCTATAGCTGTATTCACACGGGGCAGTTAAATCGATTCATATAAATCGACTTGCCTAGTTCGACTCACATTTGCCGTGTGAACGCGCGGCTGAGGCGGATTAGGGCTGAATCGATTTACATGAATCGTTTACTGTAAAATGTTTCGCGAGGTGGTCTACAGGAACCGATCTACACTGAAACGTTTTATCTTGCCCGTGTGAACACATATGAAGCGATTTATGACGTCACACGCATGCGCAGTCGAGACCTTGGTTTGTTGACTTTCCTGTCGATCAAAAGCGCATATTATATAATTTAGTCTATGAAACCGCTAGCTGTGCACAGATATTTTGTTCATCATTTACTTTTAGGGTTTCACTGCCCAGCAGAAGTTTTGACCGTTCCAAACCAATATGATTCAGTCCATACATATCTAGGTCGAACCCACACTCTCTCGTGGCGACGTCGACGAACCCAAACTGGCACTGGTTAGTATCGACTTGCTCATGCGCTGATATCGATTTCCGGCCCAAGTACTGCCCGTGTGAACGCGCGTCTAAATCGATTCATATGATTCGCCTTGTCTAAATCGCTTTAAACTGTTCCTGTGTGAATACAGCTTATCATTTCCCACACGGCAGCATCGTTCAGAGGCTGAAATACCGCAACTAGCTTCGTTTAGTGTGCAGTGACAATTGTCATTAAGGCTAGAAGACCTGTGCATTAGAATTGGGAACATGATGATATTCAGAGGAATAAAAACACTTAAACATCAACAAAATAACAAAACACTGTCATTATTTGTAACACCGTGAAGGGTTAGTTCAACTGCATTTGCTGCCATCTGACGGAGAAACATGGCATATTTGTTTACTATGTGCTCTTTTATTCACAGATGTCGCTACCTGTATCTGCCTGTACACATGGATGCATGGAGACAGCACCAAGCGGCTACTGTGACAACTAGAACCCGACTCATTATGTTGTCGCAGTTTCATTCAATTCGCGTATTCTGGCACTTGAAACCCGACAACTCCCAGTCCTGTATTGTTGGAGTAAAGGCCAGGGGAACAGGCTAACAGTTGGCGCGACTTTGCTGCCTCGTTTTGACTATGAATATGTCTATCCCATAATAGTCGCCTCGGAACCAGTTTCCAGGTACAACCAGAATCAGTTTCCAGGCACAACCGCCAAACCTAGCAACTACCAAACTGCATTGACTACACACGAACCCCGCTCTCTCCCTCCTCAAGTATGAACATGTGAGTAGTAAATGTACTGTAATGAGCATGATACGCCATCGGAGTATTGCCGTACAAACATAAAATAGTTATCTATTCCATTACACTGCTTACAAGGTAGAATGTTGGTGCATCATGTCCAGCATGTTGGGGATGCTGTCAATTAAAAATAAAGTAATAACATGTAATTAAACTCGGTCAGCCCGATTGCCTTTTCCAGTTTTCTCCTGGCATCCAAAAGCTTTATGAAACACTACCTCCATTAATGGATCTAAGCCGTATTAATTCAAGATAGATTTAGTGAAATTACAATTCATGGTGACAAAAGGTATATTCATCAATATCTTACGACTTAATTTGGATGCTGACTATTAATAATAACGGAATGGCATTAATTTAAACTTGGTCAGTTCTGGGTGGGCAAGTGAGTCCGGTCAGCCCCATCAGGTCAGCCTTTTAGTCAGCCCCCTTAATGATCAAACATTCACTTGTGAGAAGTTGTCAACAATGGCAACAACCCAATTCTTAACCTCCAACTTACCGTAGATATACTATAGATTTTATTTATAATTTAATATTATGCATGACGATAGATATCTGTATGTATGCAATTGTTGGAACTAGCAGAACTTCTCAAGTATTTTCACATCGATATATATATCTATAACAAACTCCCGCGGACAACTTCAAAACTAAAGCTGTGTTCACACGGGCAAAATCTAAAGCGATTCAGCCAAGGCGAATCATATGAATCGATTTAGACGTCTGTTCACACGGGCAGTACTTGGGCCGGAAATCGATATCTGCGCATGAGCAAGTCCAGTCTGACCAGCGCCACTTTTCGGTTAGGTGACGTCACCACGAGAGAGTGGGTTCAACCTAGATATGTATGTACTGAATCGTATTGGTTTGGAACGGTCAAAACTTCTGCTGGGCAGTGAAACCCTAAAAATAAATGATGAAAAAATATCTGTGCCCAGCTAGTCGTTCATAGACTAAATTATATAATATGCGACTGGAAAGTGTGACCTGCTTAATCCACCTCAGTGCGTCCACACGGGCAAAATAAATCGATTCACACAAATCGATTTACGTAATCGACCTCTACAAGTGGTTTAGCTTATGCGGATCACAGGAATCGATTCAGCCCTAATTCGACTCAGACGCCCGTTCACACGCGAAATGTGAGCCGAACTAGGCAAGTCAAATCCTATGAATCGATTTACATTGCCCGTGTGAACACGGCTTTAGTCAACAGGGCCTATAGCCAGAAATGATACGCGACGAAGGAGGAACAGAGGCGGGGGTGGGGAAAATACATTTTATTTAATCAAAATAAAATGGAGCAATGACAATGACCAGGGAGGAACAATACAAGTGAGGAAGACGTCAATACAATGACAAAAATGAACAAGGTATATGAACAGGGTAGTCACATGCAAGAGAGGTCCTGCCGGTGAGGCGAGCCAGGGAGAGTCAGGGGGCAGGGAGGAGCCCCGAAGAGCCCTCCACCAAAAGCGAGGAGAGGGCGTGAGGGGCGGCAGGGGGTGCGAGGCGGGGCAAGTAGGCATGCACCGCCTCAGAGGTCCAGATCCCTTGGGCCATAATGCCCTGCAAGGGGACGCCCCCACGCTGGCAGGCCTGAGCAGTGCCTCGGCGGAGGCTGTGGAGTGTGAATGAGTCCGGGGCCGACACCGACACGGCCCGGTAGGCGGCATGGGGGATCGAGTTCAGGGTCCGAGGATCGAGCGGCCGCCCCAGGGCATGATGAACGCCGGGTCAGGGGGAGTACCTGGGACCAGGGCGACGGCCGCATGCCAGGCTGCGATGGGGCAGAGCCCGGAGCCCGGGATGAAGAGGGTGACTGCGCCCGAGGGTCCCAAGATCGTTTTTGAGCTCCAGAGGGGTCCTCCAGGTAGAGGGCGTGAGGAAGGCCCACCGCGGCGACCACCGAGGTGGTGAAACCTGGAATTATAGCCCAGGATTAAAGGGGAAGTCGTCGTGGCAAGGGGCCACATACGACAGCCCAAGGCGGGCGACCTCAGCCTGGGCCACCTGGGCCCAGGGGCTGGTGAGGTGGGCCCGGCTGAGGGCGTCAGCGAGGACGAGGGCGGTGTTCGGCTTGTGCACCACGGAGATGGTGAAGGAGCCCGCCGTGGCCAGAAGCCAGAGCTCTCGGGCTCAGGTCCAGAGGGTAGCGTCGCGGGCGCTCCGAGACTCGAGGGAGGTGGCGGAGGCCATGTTGTCCATATTGACGACAACAGTGGAGCCCGTGACGTCCTCGGGGAGAAGGGCCCAAAGGGCCACCACAAGGTTGACCGCCTCCAGCTCGTGGATGCTGAGGAAGCGGGCGTGAAATGCATCCGAGTACCCTCGGGTGAAACACCTGGTCGGGGAGTAGGGGAGCCCTCAGTAAGAGAAGAGTCGCATTCTATTACCAGGGGGTGGACCTCGGGGGCGCGGAGGAGGTGCAGACCGTAGAGAGCGAACCACCTGAGGTCGCGGCAGGCCTCTTCCCCAAGGGTGAGCGAGGCGGTCCGTAGCAGCTGCAGAGGGCGGCAAGGAGGCAGCCCATGAAATTCATCGTGGGGAGGACGCAGCTGCCGACGTGGTTGAGACGCCCGAGGATGCTCTGGAGCTCACGGCGCCCAATGGTGCGGTGCTCGATCCAGGCCTCACAGTCGGCGACGAGGGCCTCAACCTTGTCAGGGGCGATGCGGATGGTCATGGCCTCGCTGTCAATAGCGAAGCCGAGCCAGGTGAGGCAAACCGCTGGGGCGTGGCACTTCCCGGGGGCGACCTCGAGCCCGAGGGCGGCTGCCAGGTCGATGAACGCGTCGAACGTCTGGCGGGCCCTCAGGTAGGTTCGCTCACACCCGACGTAGTCATCCACATAGAGTAGGGTGTGGAAGCCCTCGCACCGGAGGATCCAGGCAACGGCAGCGGTGATTCGGACGCAGGCGGCACCCGAGGAGCGGCACCCAAAGGGGAGGGCGAGGTTCATGTAGGTGGCACCATCCAAGCTAATGTCGTCTAGGGGGCAGGTGAGGCGGTCGGCCCGGAGCTGACAGTAGGCCCGGGAGATGTCCGCCGTCCATATATACGAGCCGACTCCTTCCCAGGGAAGCCTGTAAGTGTGGGGCTTGCTGAGGTATTCGCGGCGAGGGATGCCAGCATTGACGCTGCCTCCGGGAGGGTACAACAAGTCAACGATGACCCTCCTCTTCCCTGGGTCGGACTTGGGCTGGGTCATCATGGGCGAGACCTGGGCCCAGGGGGCGAAGGGGGGACGTGGAAAGGGCCGGCCAGGGCCTCGTCGGCCAGCTCGGTGCAGACAAAGTTCCGGAGGTGGGCCTCCTGAACGCGGTGGTTGGTGTAGGTGGGGCGTGGGGGAGCACCGGCGGAGTAGTTCGCAGGGAAGTCAAACTCCAGGAGGTCAACCACGTCGAGGTCATGGTAGTCCCAGAGGCGTGCCCGCCTGAGTGGAGGGGGATGCGGGCGGCCAAAAAATTAGGGAGGCCCGCATCACGGAGGGCTGCGTAGGCCCGGGTGAAGGTGAGATACTGGGCCCACCCCTCGATGGAGGTGTGGGGCCAGATAGAAAGATGGGTGGGGCGCTAGTTGTGGCAGTGGGGCCACAATGAGGGGGTGGCGAGGAGGGTGTCCTGGACAGCAGGGTAGATTACGTCTCCGACCGGCTCTCCGAGGTCACCGGGGAGGGGCTGGAGCGGGGGGCAGGAGGACCGTTGGGGGGCAGAGAGGGGGGCACCGAACTCTGCGGGGCGGTGGGGGGAGGCGAGCTCGAAGCCGGGGAGGTTGCCTATGTAGGCAGTGTTGCCGGCCGACGGGGCGCCATGGGTGTGGCAGGGGCGGCCGGCGGCCAGAGGGGGGGCGCGGCGACAGCTGGCGGCGCGGTGTGCCGGCGTGCTGGGGCAACTTGATAAGGCGCATTTGAACTGTCTGGGTGCGCCGTTAGGAAGTGCAGCTGGTGGCCGGTGGTGGCGAGCCCGGGGGCCGCGGCGACATCTGGGTGTGCCGTGGGGGGTGCGGCGGTTACTGGTGGCAGGCTGACGTTACAGTGGGGGCTGTAATGGAGCCGAACAGCATGGGAGTTTACGGCGTCATCTCTGGCAGCAGGGGTGATGCAATCGCAGGGCGCGGCGGCATCTGAGGGTGCGGTGCCATCCAGGGGGGGCGCGCTGACTTTTGGCGGTTGGCCGGCGACATCTGAGGAAGCGGGGCTGACGTGACCGCGGGAGCCGGCATTGAGGTCGGCGGCTTGGAGGCCCCCAGGGGGGCTACGGTAGGCTGTCGCTGGAGGGGGCGGTGGCGAGGGTGATGGCCCCCTGGGGGGCGGCGGTGGCGTAGAGCCGGCAATGGCCCACCACTTCAGAGACGTGGGCCGCTACACTAAGGCTCTTCTTAGTGTAGCACACAGCTTCGCTGTGAGCCATGAGAATATGCCTGAAGTTCACGCAGTAGGTACATCTCGCTGTGAACCGCGCGGTCGCAGGAGGTGGGGTCGCGGTTCCAGGCAGAGCAGAGGGTGCCGTAGGCCTCTCTCGTGTAGGGCGTATGTGCGTCGGCTTGGGAGGCGCGAGGCTAGCTTCTGGTGCGGGTCGACTCAGCGGCCCGGGAGGAGGCGGTGGAGCCCACGGTGGCCGCCGAGGGGGTGGTGCGGGCTTCGAGCCGGATGGCATTGATGGCGACGGCGTCATGCTATCCCTCAGGGAGCCTACCTTCCATGATCCACGTAAGGGACGGTAGGCCGGGGAATCGTCAGGTTGTGGGTGGGTGAGGACGGGGATGGAGTCTGATGGGAAAGAGTTGTGAGCCTCGACCATTCGGAGGGCGAGGTTGTACTCCTCCCTGGTCACCTAACCCTTCTTCACCGCCTTCCCCTCCGCCCCCCCTCTCCACCAGGTCGTGGGGGAAGACGTAGCTAGAGGGAATACCTTTACGTCGTCCGGTGTGGTCTGCCTCGGCCGACTCCAGAATCTCACGCACAACCTCGGCGGTGGACGTCGGGGTGTGCACAATCAGCCTGGTGGGGCAGCATAGGCCGCGGAGGCGGGCGGTGCAACGGCCGGGATGGTGTGCGTGGCAGGGGGGGTCGGCTGGGCAGCGGCGTTGGAGATGACCATCGGCTCAACGATTTTGGCGAGTCGCTCCATGGAGCGGGCGGTAGCGTCAATGGTCGCCTCAGCTGAGGTAACCCAGTGCGCGGCCTCTGAGTGGCGGCGCGAGGAGGAGGATGTCGCGGAGGCGGAGTCCGGTACTGTATTATCATGTGCTCTCGTGGTGGTGCGGCGTCCGGTGGTGCGGCCTCAGGCGATAGAAGGCATGTTGATGCTCGCGGAAGGTGGCTGGAGGCAGCAGCGGGTGCGTTTATAAGGGCCGAGAATGGGGGGGGGGGACATAAGAGTAACTCTATCACCCGGCGGGCAGGGTGTGGAGGATCGTTCTCCGCCGATGCGAATCAAGCGCAATGGGAGCATTACGACCAAAGCTACAATGACTAAAGCATTCGTAAAGGAAATATGCATTTGGGCGAAAATAGGAGACTATTTGCATTTTAACATTGCACCACCCTACATTAGGTACTGTTTTGTATTTTTCTCGTAGTGAAATTTCACGTCTTTGTTTGTTTATTTAACGACACCCCAGCACAAAAAGTAAACAATTGGCTATTGGGGGGGGGGGGGGGGGGGGGGTAATACAGTAGTTAAACATATCTGACTAAGAAATTTGACACCAGACCGAATTGTAGTGATTGTCCTTTATTTTATTTTATTTCTTTTTGTAAATGAAATGTATTCATGTTACTCTTTTGTCAGCGCCATAGCACTGTAAGTAAGTGTTACATATATCTTGGTGTTTACACAATTTCTTTTTTTAACATGGTCCATATTTTGTGTTATTTTCGATAATCATAATATAATCATGCTCTCAAATTGATGTTTGCAGAAACACACAATGTCGAAGAAGAAGTCAGTGCTATCAAGTACCATCAGGCTGGCGTGGTGTGATGAATATATCTTTTTTGTAAAGGAACAGAGTCTGCGTTCAGGCTAGGGTTACTAGCTTTGGTCGCTTTGTCAAGCACAAACAGAAAGTGGATCTGATTGCAGAAATGCTTACCTGTGAGTAAATTAGTAAATAGCTTCTTTCTTTCTGTACAGAATCAATTTATATGTTTATGGGCACCTGCAAGAAAATCTGGAGTGGAGCCTCATAGGCAGTCTACTGTTGTACTCAACACTTCTCTGGCAGCTCCTGCAGTTGACCTGGTACCAAACGTACTGGTTCTTCCTTTCCTTTGGATCATACCAGTTAGACCGAGAGAGGAATTCTGATGTCTGGGCAGCTCAGTTTCTCATACATTTTGCCCAGGCTAGCGCCCTGAATAGAAAACTCCAGCTACACTTCAGTATAGAACCAACCAGGGAAATGACAGTCACTAGTTTTAAGCCCAAGTTAAAATTCGCTACTCCATAGTGTGCAAGACTGAAGGATGCCAGCAATAACAAACTACAACCTCGTTGTGGTGTATCTCTACTGCTAGTCAAATTACACAAATCTCACACTGTCACAGTCTAGATACGACTCGTGAAAACGTTTTTGAAGAACTAATTTACCATACTGGTAAGCCAATTAGAGTCGTTCGTTCAGATCTACTTTGACTATTTACAAATTTAAGTAGAATAAGTTCACTTGCGTAAGGTAGTACAGTCAATAGTGTTCTATTTTTGCTACCAAAGTATCAGATTGTCTTTTACACCATTGCAAATAATATTCAAGTCAATTAATTTGAATATTTTGTAAGAGAGGTGTGTTATTCATTGTAACATTGCTCCTGATCAGCAGATTTTTTTATAAAGCTCTTTTCCACCCTATTGCAATCAACAGATGAAACCATTGACCCTGATGAATCAGAACGAAGCCGTGCTTTTAACCGTAAAATGAACGCCATCTGCTCCACTGAAATCTGCCTCCCAGTCAACTAACTAGGGTTACTGGCAGCCGGTATGTACCAGTACTTTACTCCTCTAAGGCTTCTTCAAATCCACAGGCAGAATCTATATAACTGACCATTGTTCTCAATTTACAAGGAGATCCTTATTTTATGTCCTGCTTACGTGAACAATACATCGATGTAACAGGAATGTGCCAATCTATCAATTCAACTTTCTATTTATACCTGATGTAGATAAGTAAGACTGGTGGATATTATGTTAACTACGGTGCGCCAGCCTTCTCCCTTGACTACACTTGACTGTTAAGTTCATCATCATTGCCATTGCTATAATTTATTATCATTATTAATTGATGTAGCAGTAGTATATTCTTTTTTAATCGCTTGCATAAGGTAGTAAGTCAATGGTGTTTTGTTTTTACTACTGAAATATCTGATTGTCTTTCAACCATTAAAAATAATATTCAGGTTAATTAATTTGAATATTTTGTAAGAGAGGTCTTTTATTCATTGTAACATTGCTACTGTTCAGCTGATTTTTTATAAAGCTCTTTTCCACCCTATTGCATTCAACAGATGAATACATTGACCGTGATGAGTCAGAATGAAGCCGTGCTTTTAACCATAAAATGAAGGCCCTCTGCTTCACTGAAATCTGCCTCCCAGTCAACTAACTGTGGTTACTGACGGCTGGTATGTACTAGGTTTTTCCACCCTACTAAAGGCCCTGTCACACTACGACGCTTCTCGCCGGCGACCTGGCGACGTGTGTAGATTTTGGGTGATAATTAGTGAAATATCGAGACACGCTGGCAGCGCGTTATGAGCGCGTCGGTACACGTCGGTACATTATCCTTGACGTTGACGATCAGCGGAGAAGGCCGGCGCACGTTATTGGTTGCCCAAGGTTTTAAGCGTGTCAAAAAAAAGCCAACGACCAGCAGCGCGCGCAAATATATGGGTAAGTACGTTAGGCTGACGTCGAGCTCCGTTGGACGCACTGGAATAACGTTATGGGAAAGCTAGGCAGATGGCGCGCACGCGCGGGTCGTCTCCACACGTTGTGCCAAATCGTTGCTTTCTTGGTTTATGCCCTAGCAACATTTAAGGTTATATGAAGACGATGCGCCAAACTTTTTTTTTTTTTTCCCCAACACGTCGACACACGCTGGCGGCGCGCTACTAACACGCTATGCTGCGCCAATGTCCAATTTCCCCATATTTCCCCTAAATCTTTGACGTTTCTCGACACTTAAAATTTTATTTTCAACGCTGACGGGTCGCCGGGAGAAGCGTCGTAGTGTGACAGGGCCTTAAAAGAGGGAGGGGCATTTGAGTCCTCTAAGGCTTGCCCAAATTCACAGGTCAAATATAACTGACCTTTGTTGTCAATATTCAATGAGACCTCGTTTTATGACCCACATAAGTGAACAATATATCGATGTAACAGGACCATGCCGATCTATCCTATTCAACTTATACCTAATGAGGATGAGTACGACTGGTGGATAGTATGTTAACTACGGTGCACCAGCATTCTCACTTGTTCAATTGTTTTTATTCCTCTGAATTGACTGAATAACATGTTGTCAGTGCTAATGCACTGGTTTTCCAGCCCTAATGACAATTACCACTACACAGTAAACAAAAAGCTTCAACAATATAGATAGACAATTACAGGAAAATAAGCAAAACATTGGTACATGAATGACAGTTAAAGAACAAGATAAACATCTACGGGGAGGTAACTATGTTAGACTAGTATGGTAAGGATTAGTAGGGGGTGGGGCATAACTGATTATCTTTCTAGTGGTGACATACTCATTGAAAGGGTGATGGTGGGATGTAGGGGGGCCTTTGTGATTGAACTGGTCTTCATGGTAATCTCAGGTTCAATCTGTTAAGTGCGTCATCATCATCGCCATCATTTATTATCATTATTGTTATTATTAGTTGTAGTAGCACGAGTAGGAGTATTTCAATTGCTTGCAGAACGTAAGATTAAAATGTTGCACTTATATACTAGGCACTTATGCACAATGCAAAAATAAACTATTCCATTTGATCTGTATATTTAGGTGTTATTACTTTAAATCGTTCACGGTTATCTCGTCTCTTCATTCCTCTGACCTTATATGTCCTTTCTCTTCCTGATGATACCCCATCACCCCGTGCATGTAGTGGGCTGCATTCCCAGCTGGTGCCAGGACTCCATAGAAGATGATATATAATAGTACTGTATATTATTAGCATAATATACTATGTAGTATTATATATACTGCCAGTAATCATACTAAAAATTGAAAATACTCCCAAATACATACTGCCATCATACGATATGGGGGAAAAGACACATACACCTATTAAATACTTCCAGTCTGGATACCAAGCACAGGTTTATTCTACCACCAACTATACCAAAAATAAGACATACTGCTGTTAGATACTACCCATCAGGATACCAAGAAAAGAGGTCTATACTACCATGATCCAGTTTGGGTACCAAAAACAGGTTTATACTACCAGGAACTATAACAAAATAAGACACATGCCCCTATTAGATACTACCAGTCTGGGTATAAAAAACAGGTTTATACTACCAGGAATTATAGAAAAATAAGACATATGCCCCTATTAGATACTACCAGTCTGGGCACCAAAAACAGGTTTATACTATCAGGAAATATAACAAAATAAGACACATGCCGCTATTAGATACTACCAGTATGGGTATCAAAAACAGGTTTATACTACCAGGAACTATACCAAAAATAAGACACATGCCCCTATTAGATACTACCAGTCTGGGTACCAAAAACAGGTTTATACTACCAGGAAATATAACAAAAATAAGACACATGCCGCTATTAGATACTGCCAGTCTGGGTACCAAAAACAGGTTCATACTACCAGGAATTATAGAAGAAATAAGACATATGCCCCTATTAATACTACCAGTCTGGTACCAAAAACAGGTTTATACTACCAGGAAATATAACAAGAAGAAGACACATGCCGCTATTAGATACTGCCAGTCTGGATACCAAAAACAGGTTTATACTACCAGGAATTATACAAAAGATAAGACACATGCCGCTATTAGATACTGCCAGTCTGGGTACCAAAAACAGGTTCATACTACCAGGAATTATAGAAGAAATAAGACATATGCC
The DNA here is from genome assembly GCA_030323885.1 of Branchipolynoe longqiensis. NCBI lineage: Eukaryota > Metazoa > Annelida > Polychaeta > Phyllodocida > Polynoidae > Branchipolynoe > Branchipolynoe longqiensis. The sequence continues at coordinate 15,536,016 of CM059203.1, forward strand.
CCTATTAGATACTACCAGTCTGGGTACCAAAAACAGGTTTATACTACCAGGAAATATAACAAAAATAAGACACATGCCGCTATTAGATACTACCAGTCTGGATACCAAAAACAGGTTTATACTACCAGGAAATATAACAAAAATAAGACACATGCCGCTATTAGATACTACCAGTCTGGATACCAAAAACAGATTTATACTACCAGGAAATATAACAAAAATAAGACACATGCCGCTATTAGATACTACCAGTCTGGGTACCAAAAACAGGTTTATACTACCAGGAAATATAACAAAAAGAAGACACATGCCGCTATTAGATACTACCAGTCTGGATACCAAAAACAGGGTTATACTACCAGGAAATATAACAAAAATAAGACACATGCCGCTATTAGATACTACCAGTCTGGACACCAAAAACAGCTTTATACTACCAAGAAATATACCAAAAATAAGACAGATGCCGCTATTAGATACTGCCAGTCTGGACACTAAAAACAGGTTTATACTACCAGGAACTATACCAAAAATAAGACACATGCTGCTATTAGATACTACCAGTCTGGGTACCAAAAACAGATTTATACTACCAGGAAATATAACAAAAATAAGACACATGCCGCTATTAGATACTACCAGTCTGGGTACCAAAAACAGGTTTATACTACCAGGAAATATAACAAAAATAAGACACATGCCGCTATTAGATACTACCAGTCTGGGTATCAAAAACAGGTTCATACTACCAGGAATTATAGAAAAGATAAGACATATGCCCCTATTAGATACTACCAGTCTGGGTACCAAAAACAGGTTTATACTACCAGGAAATATAACAAAAATAAGACACATGCCGCTATTAGATACTACCAGTCTGGGTACCAAAAACAGTTTTATACTACCAGGAAATATAACAAAAATAAGACACATGCCGCTATTAGATACTACCAGTCTGGGTACCAAAAACAGGTTTATACTCCCAGGAAATATAACAAAAATAAGACACATGCCCCTATTAGATACTACCGTCTGGATTTAAGCGAAAACAACAGGTTTATAACACCACGAATAGATACTACCAGACTGCTTACAAAAAAGAAAGAAGAGATAAATAGAGTCCACTATATAGTAACAATGCGTTTGACAAACATAGACATATATTCCTATTTTGTACTATACTACTGCTGTATACGAAAGAATGTTCAGATTAATAAATGCATTCCCAAAAAAATGTATAAAACATGTGTCATGTTATTCATTGGAGTATATATTATTTTAATGTATCACCAATATACCTAACAGAAACCAGTAAGAATACTGGATAGTGAACTTCCGGAAAAAAAACCCGAATATTCCAAATGTCCAGTGTTCTTAAAGCTGCATAGTCCGATGAAGCATCAACTTTTCAAAATCAAAACAATTATCTGGATTTGATTCTACACATCTAACTTAGATACTGATGCACTTCTTAAGTATTTGTTGCCACATAGAAGGGAACACTGAGTCAATTTAATAGAATCTGTTACTGCAGAAGCCTATAGTATTGTCATGGGGGTGATGAAAATGGGAAATACTGTGCCTAGAGCGGGACTCGAACCCACATCTCTTTGCATTCCGGGCCAGTGTGCTAACCATTACACCACCTAGGCTCCCTGATATCAATACACTCCCCACGCCTACCTGTCTATGTGGTTACTTGCCTGAGAGGTCAGTGCAGACCACTACACTATTGTAATGGCCCACGGCCCTCCGACTCTCTCACTCGCACGCAGTCACACGGAAGAACACCAAGATTCAATTCAGTGTACGCTTCACCCTTGGTTTATTGAATCATCTGCTCTCCGCGGCGTCAGTAGTTGTCTGACTCGCCAGATCCCACATCGACTCTATAGGTGTGTGTGGGGGGGGTGGGGGGGTCAGCCACACGCAGTAGAGGTCAGCCCAGTTGGGGTCTGACCGGTGGCTACCCATGCCGCCACCTAGCGCAGTGTAATGGTACTGCGCTGATGGCGTCGTAGTCTCCGCTGCTACCATGTGATAGTAGAGCTCATGTTCAGACTACTACAGTATCAGAGTTTTGGCATCCTTGCCAAAACTATTTTCACACGTTTGAATTTCAAATATCTCAAAAGGTAGCCATTTCAATTAAAAGTACTTCAAACTAAACTAAGGTAGATAATAATGATCAAATTAATATACTTATCTCAGAAAAATGTCAGAAACTCAAAGCCATCGGACTATGCAACTTTAAATAAATGTAATAAAACATAAGTCGGTTGGTTGGTCGTTGGAGCTGTACGTCCTGGCAACATCTAGGGTCATATCATGACAGGTACTGACTTGTGACTGTGCACTCATGGCGACTTTATAGTGCTGTCCCACAGTGTGTCACATTATCCTGACACTGAGCCAACCAGTCATTGCCATATCCTAATAATGCTTAGTGCCTGGCTAGAAAGCAACAAGTATCAATTTTGATGTCATTGGTTTGACTCGACCAGGGTTCGAACCCATGGGTTTGAATCCCACGATCTACCAAAACGGGAGACGAACGCTCAACTCATTCGGTTATATCAGCATTAACTGAAATGGTGTGCAATATAACATGATTGCTGGAGACAATTCTATAAACACTGATAAAACATTCGTGGTTTACTTTAGGAAAATATAGTTGTATTGGGCTATGCATCATGTACACAAACACAACTATGTGTGTGAGGAAATATAAATGGCTGCTCAGACTTTATTGATTAAGAACCAACAATGAATCCATTAAACTACATAAAACTGCATAGTCCGATGAAAAGATCAAATTCTAAACCAAAACAACAAGATTTAATTCTACAGATCTAATTTAGATAATGCTGCACTTATTAAACGTTTTCGCTGCATAGAATGGAATGTGATATAGTGATATAGTGATTGGTAGACAGGAAGTGTGAACACTTATTTGTCTCTCATTTTTGCTTGAGTGCAAGTAATTAGCAACACAAGGGATAAATTAGTAGCATGTGGTGAATAAGTGGTCAAATTTCCCTATATCATCAGTCCATGCTTTTTCTAATCGGTTCTTGAATGAATTTATTGAGCCGGCATCTATAACATTTTGTGGGAGACTATTCCATATATTTATGATCCTGTTTGAGAAACTTTGTTGCCTTAATTTTGAAACGGCTCTGGGTTTTACTAGTTTGAGAGTATGGCCCCCGGCTGCCTTCTCTTTTATTCAAGGTGAAAAATTGGTTCATATCTATTTTATCAAAACCTTTCATAATTTTAAATACTTCAATTATGTCACTTCTTTTCCTTCTGTAGGAAAGGGTAGGAAGTTTCAATTTCCTGAGCCTTTGTTCATAGGGTAAGTCCAAATTTGTGGACAGTATTCCAAAATTGGCCTAACAAGAGACTTAAATAGAATGAGAAAATTGTTCTTGTTGAGGCGATGGAAGGTTCTTTTAATTATTCCTACTCTCTGGTTAGCATTTGAGATATTAGTCCTCATGTGTTTCTGAAAGGAGAGTTGGGAGTCGAAGGTTACACCCAAGTCCTTTTCATAGCTATCTTGTTGCAGGACAGTGTTCTGCATAATATAGGCGTAATGAGGATTATTTTTCCCGTAATGAATAATTTTGCACTTCTTTTCATTGAAGGGCAATTGCCATTTCTCAGACCATTGTGAGAGTTTCAGAATATCCTCTTGTAAGAGATTTTTATCTCTTACGTCTTTTATTGCTCAAAAGACCTTTGTGTCATCTGCAAATATTTTTAGGTTTGATGAGACAATTTAACAGAACTTGTTACTGCAGAATCCTATGGTGTCAGAGTTTTGGCATGCATGCCAAAATTAATTTTGCATGCTTGCATTTAAAATGTTAGCTATTTAAAATGTTAAAAGTTACTTCAAACTAAAGTAAGGTACATTATAACAATTAATTTAATATAGTTATCTCAAAACAATCACAGAAACTAAAAATCATTGGACTATGCAACCTTAAGGACCAACAATGAAACCATTTTTAAACCACGTATCTAATCTAACAACGTGACAGTAACTAAATAAAAGTATTATTTTCCTGGGACAATATTGTGTCTGGTGGGGTAGTTCAATGCAGAACACAGGCCAAACAATTCTAAATACATAGTGGGTTGGTTGTTGGGGTTTTATGTCCTGGCAACATCTAAGGTCATATCAGGGCGGGTACCGACTTGTGATAGTGCACACTCATAGCAATGTTATATACCGACCCACCCAGAAGGAGGCTAATGAATGTGTGTATATATATATATATATATTTATATATATATATATATATATATATGGGATGTAGCTTTGGCCTGTTTATTGTGCTATGCCCTAGACGCTCAATAAAAGTGTCCGACCCAACAGTCGTCTCTATCCTTCCCTTCTTACATAGCCCTACTTTATGGGATGTATAATTAATTATGCAGATATAAATAGGCGGAGTATCATTATTATTTATTATTCTTTTCCTTTCCTTACATATATAATTGTCCAATCGTTGACCTGCCCGGTCTTTGCCCCGGTTTGCCGGCTGTGAGCGCCACCACCGGGCGTTTGCCTCACCGGGCAGTCAGTCTCCTACCTGATTTCAAACTTTTACCGGTATGCCTGTTTATTGTGCTATGCCCTAGACACTCAATAAAAGTGTCCGACCCAACACTCGTCTCTATCCTTCCCTTCTTACATAGCCCTACTTTATATATATATATATAAACAATAGTCATAGAGAGGGAAAATGAATTCACCAGAATCCAGAAACTGGAAACAGCTATTTCTGCGGATTTGATATAAACTCAACCCAGTGCCTTCTCCCATGTTTTACCCATCAGATTCACCAGAAACCAGAACCAGGTACCAGCCGCGTATAAGTTTCAGTACTGCTGAAACTGGTTCTGGGCAAATCTGTGCTTATTTATTGTGTCCACTGGTGACTAGTGTGACACAAATAGTCATCAAGCTGGTTCCCTGTTCCACCTTGAGTACTTAAAACATGGGAGAAGCCAGTGGGACCAGTTTATATTTTTCTTTTATAATTATTCAAATGTTCTTGAATGGAATAATATTTGCTTTTTTTACTGTATTACCAACAACTTTCCTATGTTGCTAAACAAAAACGAATTAGTAAATTAAGTACAACAACGTAGTTGAACAACAGCAAAAACAAATATGCAAAATGTGTGGGGGGGGGGGAGGGGGGGTCCTAAGCATTGTGAAAGTACGTCTGAACACTTCGAGTTCTGGATACTGAATGGTTTATTCACGGCGTAGGGCATGCTTGACCCGCCGGCTAAACTTTCCATGACGTCATCTCATTTGCATATCTCTTTGTCCCCAACTCTGCATATCGTTAACATATATTACCCACAGGTCTAGACGTCTATTACGCATATATCACATCCCCCCCTCAAAGTATTTCTGAAACATGAAATGCTACAAAATAACAATGAAGAAACACAAAATATACAATATCAAATATATGCGCACTTAACTTGCAAATGTCTGAGTGCACAATGCACTTAAGTCCTCACACTCCGGCCGTAATGCCTGATATCTCATATTGTCCATATGTATCAACAGTAAACACAAAAGCTGAAATAAACTTAACTGTACATGCACATGTTAATCCTGCAACCGTCGGAAGCACACTGACCTACTATAGATCTAACCTGCTCGCCGGCCTTATCAGCCGACCTGACCTACTTAGATTAACCGTACTGTTTACATTCGGCGTTGACGCTGACCCAGATTGCGTCTGCACGACTAACTCGGGCCGCCCCTCCACTGGCGCTCCAATGATTTGCACTCGGTTACGATATAACATGTTGCCTGACTCATTTAAAATCTGATATTCTCTCCCGGACACCCCAGTCCGTCCCAAAATAACACCTTTTTTTCCATTCCCCAGCATTATTTTTGTACTTTATCTTATCTCCAACTTTCATGGGCTTGTGCGCCTTACCGCACTTCCGGTCATGAAACGCTTTCTGACTGCCCTGCCGCTGAGCTGTCTGCCTTTTCTTAGGATCCTGCGTTTCAGGCACCAAAATACCCTTTGCCATAGGTAATCTGCCTCTCAACCTTCTGCTCATGAGCAACTGCGCTGGAGATACGTTCAGGACAGGCAACGGAGTATTGCGATAATTCAGCAATGCTAACTGAAAATCAGCTCCAGTTTTCTCACACTTCTTTAACATGTCCTTAACTGTTTGTACGAACCGTTCAACCTGACCGTTGCTACGCGGATACTGTGGACTGGAATACACGGCCTTGAACCCGTAATGCAGTGCAAACTCCCTGTACTCATGGCTCTTGAACTGTGGACCGTTATCCGACACTACCTGACTAGGAATACCGTGCCTTGCAAAGTTGTCTTTTAACGCTTCAATAACAGTGACAGACGACGTATCGCCCAAAAGCGTTACCTCTGGAAACTTGGTGTAGTAATCTACAGTTATCAGGTAATTCTTATGATTTAACTCAAATAAATCGGCCCCCACTTTGTCATATGGCTGACAGGCGATCGGGTGATTTATCAATGGCTCGTTATGCAAATTTTTCCGGTTGTTTTGACAAGTGTCACACCGACTGACTTTATCCTCGATTTGCTTGTTAATATTTGGCCAAAACATACAGTCCCGCGCCAACTGCTTGGACTTAGTCACCCCCAAATGCGTCTCATGCAACGCCTCTATCATTTCACCACGAAGAGCTGGAGGAACCACCACCCGATTGCCGTTCATTACAAGATTATTTTCAACTGTCAACTCATGCTTGTACGGAATGTACTGTCTCAGACACGGTGGTGTCTGTATACGTGTAGTGTCCCACCCATCTTCAATGTGTGAGATCAACATAGACATAGATACATCTTTTTCATACTCAGCTACAATTTTACTCAACAGACTCGACGACTGCACGTCCACTGCAGCAACGCAGAACGTGTCATCGAACAGGCTATCATGACCTACTTTGGCGGTATGCGCCCTGGACAACGTGTCTGCAAAAAACATCAAAGAGCCCTTCACATGACATAACTGAATATTGTAATTCTGCAATCGCATTCGCATTCTTTGCATTTTAGCCGACAGCTTGTGTATTGGTTTTTGCATTATGGCTACCAACGGCTTGTGGTCTGTCTGAATTTGAACTTCCTTGCCAAATATATACTCATGAAACCGTTGGCATCCGAAACATATGGCGAGCATTTCTTTTTCAATAGTGGCATATCCACACTGCGCTGCATTAAGCGCACGAGATGCGAGTGCGATTGGTTTACCATCTTGCATCAACACGGCTCCCAAACCTGACTGACAAGCATCTACCTGAATTACAATAGGCTTCTTAACATTGTAATATGTCAATACAGGAGCAGTTCTTAACTTCTCTTTCAATTTATCGAACGCACCTTGCTGTTCGGCTTGCCAGTGCCACGCCACGTCCTTGGCTAGGAGCGTGCGTAGTGGTTTAGCTATCTCGGACATGTTGGGTATGAACTTGTGCACATATCCAACCATGCCCAGGAACCTTTGGACGCTTTGTTTGTCACGCGGCTCTGGCATGTCTACTATTGCTTGTATTCTGTCTGGATCAGGCTTTACACCCTGCTGGGTAAGTTGATGACCTACATACTTTACTGTAGTTTTACATAGCAACGATTTAGCATCATTTAATTTAAGATTAACCGACCTAGCTCGGTCCAAAACAGCTCGGAGCCGCTCGTTATGTTCCTCAACCGTTGACCCATATACCAAAATATCGTCCGTGACTATCCCGATACCGGGTATGTCGCCCATGACACGGTGCATCTCCTGAATAAAAATGTTGCCCGCTGTTTTGATGCCAAAAGGCAAGCGTGTGTACCTGTATCGGCCCCACGGAGTATTGAACGTGCACAAACGTGAACTTTCCTCATCCAATTCTATCTGCCAATACCCTGTTTTTGCATCCAAAACTGAAAAATACTTAGCATCAGCTGTTTTGGCAATAATCTCATCAATAGTTTTGGTTGGGAATGGCCCTCTTTTTATCGCTTTGTTTAATTTAGTCGGATCCAGACAGATTCTAATTTTATTTGTTTTTTTTACGATCGTGATAGAATTAACCCACTCAGTAGGCTCATCCTGTTCCACTATAACACCTAACTCTACCATACGATCAAGCTCACTGCGTACCTTACTCTGAATTGCAAACGGAATCCGTCTAGGCGGATCTATGACAGGTTGAATAGACTTATCGACATGAATGATAGCCTTTGCTTTGATCAACCCCAAACCCTGAAATACGTCTTTGTATTCGCTTACCAGCTTCTCTGCCCCTGCGCTGGAACTGTTCGTCGGTGTGGCAATGTTCGTTGGTTTGGCCATGTTCGTCGGTTTGCCAATGTTCGTCGGTTTGGCAATGTTCGTCGGTATGGCCCTGTGCACCTCATCCACGCGTGCCAGCAGGTTCAAAGTCACACAAGCCTGCTTGCCCAGGATGGGCTGGCAATCCGGCACCACCTGGAACCGAAGCACACTGTCGTTGACATCAAGCAGTGCCTCTCCATCCGGCGTGATCCGGTGACCGGAGAACGTCACCAACGAACATCTGGTGTTCGCCAGCCTCCCCGGAGCGACTCTGTCGAAGACGAACCTCGGAAGCACGTTTGCCTCCGATCCAGTGTCAAGCTTGAACTTGACAGGACAACCGTTCACCCGAAGGATCGACGGCACCCACAAACAGATCCGTTGCCAGTACATTGACTTCCGCCGGATCCGGGTCTTGCTCAGCATTGTGAGGGTCGGGCGCTTCGACGTGAAGCTCGTTGACTCTCCCGAGCCTGCTCCTACAGACCTTCCCGAAGTGCCCGATCTTCTTACAGGCAATGCACACCTTTCCTTTCGCTGGGCAGACTCCCCGGCGGTGCTCATACCCACAGTTCTGGCAGCGGATCTTGAAATCTCCTGCACCGGCGCCGCCGGCAATCCAAGATGGCGATTTCCAAGATGGCGTCGCCGCTGACCGGACCGCCGGTGCACCGGTACGCACATTAGCATAATTCCGAATGAAATCTATGTCTTTGCTTTCCACGTCTGATTTGGTGTCCTCCAACAGATCTGAACTGAACTCACTCATTTCACACATACTTATGCACTTTGTCAATGTTAACTCAGTAGTTTGAAGCAATTTGTTCCGCAAATTCACATTTTTTACGCCAGCCACAATTCGATCGCGCAAAAGCGACTCCTCCACCGCTCCGTATTCACAGTCCTTAACTTTGTCCCTTAACGCTGTGATGTACGTCGCCATATTTTCTGACGCTTGATTATGCGAATTGAACTTGTATCGTGTGATAATTATACTGCTCTTACCGACACAATAAACTTGAAATGCTTCAGTTAACGGTTTGATCTTGTCTTGATCGGCGAAAGCAAAAGTCATATTGGCAAATACCTTTTGCGCTTCCTCGCCAGCAACGTGAAGGAAGATGCAGCATTGCACTCGTTCTCCTTTCAATATGACACCTGCCGCAGTGGCGTATATATCATATGCTCTGATCCATGTTTTCCAGTTCGATCTTGCGTTGTTGCTGAGGACAAGCTGACCAGGCGGCCGCAATCCCGGCAAAGTATTTGCGGGCGGCATTCTTCCTCATCTGACACCATGTGAAAGTACAACGTCTGAACACTTTGACTTCTGGTTACTGAATGGTTTATTCACGGCGTAGGGCACGCTTGACCCGCCGGCTAAACTTTCCATGACGTCATCTCATTTGCATATCTCTTTGTCCCCAACTCTGCATATCGTTAACATATATTACCCACAGGTCTAGACGTCTATTACGCATATATCACAAGCATTGCTTATTCATATTATCACTCTTATAATCACCCTTATTACTATTAATTTCGATTGTTACTACTATCATTATAATTATTTATATTACGATGACTACTACTGTTACTAGTCGAAATATTAGTATATTGACTGAACAATAACAACACAAACTCTAAGCAAATTCACCAAAATACCCCGCTACTGCGTCCGTAAGCACATTCCCAGTGAACTGGTGAAGAAGGTGGATGGGATTGTAGCCTGGTTCCCTGGCTTTTCGACAGAGGTCGCCACTATGCTTGATGCACACAGACGACACCTAGCGGCTAAGATGGGTACTGGAACCCGATGGTTAGAACTGCTAAAAGGTAAGAGGGCTTCCACAGACAAGAAGAGCGACAAATTATGTCCAGCCAATCACAGGTCTTGTTACATCACCTGCAGGAGAGCGGGCGAGCCCATGTGGTTAGCGACGGTCAGTCAATAACAGCAGCCTTCCGCAAAATGTAATTATCTCGTCTCTATTGAGTTTGAAATGGGAGTAGCTAAAATATATCAATAATCTCATGGAATACTCGCGGTAGTGCTCAATTAGCGTCCACGAAGACTTGTCGATGACCGACAGATTAAAGTGGCACGCAAGCGGCCACCCCTCGGATCTGATGAACTGGTCCGCGCCGAATGGTAAAATCAAACACCGCGTTATAGCCACAAAACACCGGATTGCGTCGCAGCGCCTCTAGTGTGTACGTCTCCCGCGAGGGGGCAGCAGCGGCGTGGCTGGAACCCACTTGTATTTTTGTAAGCGCGGCACCATGGACTCTTATTGATTCTAACTCGGAGTTTTGCAGCCAAGTCTGTGTGATTTCTGTCACTCCGGATGAGTGAGAGTTTGTTTGTTTGTTGTTGTTTGATGTCCTAGCAACATCTAAGGTCATATCAGGACGGATGAGTGAGAGAGGGGGACAGAGAGAAAGAGAAAGGGGGACAGGGTGAGAGAGAGGGAGTGTGTGTGTGTGTGTGCGTGTTTGCTTGAATGGAGGGGTGTGCAGGGGCATAGACTGTAAAGGGCGGATTCCTTACACGCGGTATGCAGTATGTGGCATGCGGTATGCGAATGGCATGATTCCTTACATGCGGCATGCGGCACACGACTGGCTATATTTTTTAAATACAAATAAACAAGTATACTCAATACTGCACTGTATATGACCTAATATTGCATTTATATCTATGTACCTCTTAGTACGTCACATGGGGGTTCCTACCTTTATAATTACCAAATTATAGATAAGTATTCATATTTTTGTGGCTCTGGTAGCATTTTTACCAACCCGAACCCCCACCACCACCACTACCATGTTTCCCCTCAGCACCCTTGTGTGTGACCGTTCCGTATTGCTCAGTCGCTTCTCCTCGTCTAAAACTAATGGACAAGTGCGACTGATGTTTCTATTCGCACACCGCATGCCGCATGCCGCACCGATCGCTACAGGGACCAATCGAGTTGACGCATGCCGCATGCTGCGTACCGTATGTAAGGAATGTAGCCCATAGGCTTCAAGGCGTTTCGATTTTTTGTCGCATTCGCATACTGCATACCGTGTGTAAGGAATGCGCCCTTTAGCATGTGCGAACAATTTCTCTCGGCATCACATTTCAGTTCATAGCCAGAATTTGTTTGCCAAAATGTAGGCACAAAATTGTTCACATGTGCTTCTAGGGGGGGGGGGGGGAGTAAGCACAATTTTTTTAAAGTGCATATTATAAAAGATTTACCACAACGGTACCAATACACCAGTAAGTCTTGAAAACTATTGTTTTTTAAAGTAACAGATGATGCCTTCCTTCCCCAACGTGAGATCCTATTCTGAAAGGTTAACCGGGCGCGGTGGCCGAATCAGTACAGCGTAAGTTCGAGAGATCGAGAGTTCAGTTCCCGATCGAGACAAACCAATGATTTAGATCTATATAATTGATACTTGTCGCTTCCCAGCCTGGCACTCTGCATTAATAGGATATGACAAGGATTGGTTAGATCAGTGCCAGGATAATGGGACTGAGTGGAATATCGGGTCATATTGCTGGCGGCCTGATTTCCGAGTGGGTCAACACTATAAAGTTGTAATGAGTGTGCACTGTCACAAGTCGGTACCTGTCCTGATATGACCATAGATGTTGCCAGGATGTAAAACTCCAATAACCAACCAACCCACGCGATATTCGGACAAGCAGCATGCGTTATTTGTTGCCTCCAGCATGCTTGTGTTTAAAAACGAAATGGCGCGGTATACATGGCACACATGAAGGCTGTTTTATATGACGTTAATTGCTTGTTTATTGGGGTTTTAAATCCTGACAATATCTAAGGTCATATCAGGTTTGGGTACCAACTTGTGACAGTGCACACCCATGACGACTTTATAGTGTTGCCGCACAGGAAGACCAGGCTACTGGCACTATGATCCGATATCCCACTCAGTCACATTATCATGACACTGAGCCAACCAGCTCTTGTCATATCCTCCTAATGTAGAGCGCCAAGCTAAGTAGCGACAAGATTCAATTTTGTAAGTCATTGGTTTTGCATCGGCCTGCGCTCTTACCGATTTGGCCACCGCGTCCGGTGTGTTTTATATGAAGCCGCTATCGGTGTCTTTTATAGCCCAGGGCCCGTATGCAGGAGTCAGTGTTAGCGGGGTTTGGTGTTAAAGCCTGTTACCGTTTAGCTGTCACCGAAGTCGGGACCTGTGTCAAGTCGTATGCAGGAGCGCGTAACACTTTCATTATAGCTAAACGTGAATTTATTTATAGATTTGGGAAATCCCTCTGTGTCTGTACCCATATATTAGGCTTAAATCTATTAAATGCTATCATATTTAACAGAATTAAATACGCAATAAGTGAAATTTGAGGAAATTAACCCTAAATTCGAAGCAATATTAACGCTGCCTCCGTAACGGCGTCGATATTAATATTTATATTTTTGAATCGACGAGCGTAAAGTAAAGAAATCGCTAATACATTGCCGCCAATGCGTAGACGTCGGCCGGTATGGATGTCGACGTTGACACGGCGGTCGCGACGGCGGCGATTTGTTTACTTTACGTTCGTCGATTCGAAAATATAAGTATTAATATCGCCGCCAATGCGGCGGTAGCCTTAATAACGCTTCAAATTTAGGGTTAAATTGATAAAATTTCACTTATTGCGTATGTAATTCTGTTAAATATGACAGCATTGAATAGATTTGGGCCTAATAAACTCGCTAAACCTAATATTTTTTAGGGGTAAGGTAACACCGGTTAAGCCTTTGGTGTTAGGCCTAACACTGACTCGTGCATACCATTTTTCGCCGCTAAACCGGAATTCCCGCCAAACACCGTTTTGCCTCGCTAACACTGACTCCTGCATACGGCCCCCCAGGTAATCTATCAACCCTATTTCATATGACGTCAGCATAGCTATCTAGGTCAGTTGCCACGGCCTTCTTGGCTGCAGGGACAATACACTGTCACACTTGCAAACTCAATGGCTATGGAGCAATCTTCATTTAGAAAAAGTGAAAATATCTCTAAAGCCACACCATCGAGAAAGCAAACCCGGTTGTAACACTTATTAGAAAACATATTCAGCGAATTGATTATCATTTAAATGTAATAAAGGTTAGGCTTCTGCCATTTCTATTAATTTTGAAATTATTAATAAATCTAACGTTTTGCACTGCCACGTACGGCAAAACAAAACTCGATGCATTGTCAATCGGCCGGGAAGCATTCTTCATAGCAGATATAAGGGAAAATATTCTTTAGAAACCCACCACCACTTGAGAACAACCCGCTTGTAACCACATATAGAAAAACATATTCACATCGAATAGATTATATATTAAATTATAATACGGTTTAGGCTTCTTGCATGTTCTATTAATTTTGAATAAAACTAACGTTTTCCACTGCACATACCGGCAAACTCAATGCATTGTCGATGCGCGAAAAGGAAGAAGGCAAGGCGGGGGTGGAAGAAAGGCGTTTTTATTTCACGCCTCAAACAGTGCATACAGGGTAAGGAACATACAGTCAATGAAAGAACAATAGGCTCATAAGGAGCAAGTGTGATGAATGCACAGTAATACAGAGTTAAGAGGGTAAGCTCATGAGGAGCAAGATAAGGTGGAAAAGTTCGGGTCAGGTCAAATGTCAGTGGCGTGAGGGGGTGCCGAGGAGCCCTCCACCAAAACGGCGGAGAGGGCTCGAGGGGCGCCCGAGGGCGCGAGGCGGGGCACGTATGCGTGAACCGCCGCGGAGGTCCAGGTGCCTTGCGCCATGATCTCGGCGAGGGGGACCCCGGCGCGCTGGCAGGCCTGGGCGGCTCCACGGCGGAGGCTGTGTAGTGTGAACGCCTCGGGCGCCGGCACCCTCTGGGCGGAGAGGGCCCCCCGGAGCAGCGCGGTGAGGGAGCGCGGGTCGAGGGGACGGCCCGAGGGCATCATGAAGGCTGGCGCGTCCGGAGCAGCGGGGCAGAGGGCGACGGCCCCGAACCAGGCCGCCACGGGGCAGAGGGCGGAGCCCGGGATGGCAGGGACGAAGAGGGCGACCGCGCCCGAGGGGCTGGAGATGGTCTTGGAGCTGCGGATCCGGAGGCGCAGACCACCGGGCGCGGGGCGGACGTCGTCTCGGGTGAGGGTGTGGGGGCCGCCCCACCCCTCGGGGCTCGGGGCCAGCAGGTTGGACTGCCGTAGCATCCCGAAGTACCCGAGGAGGAGCGCGGCCCGAGGAACGAGGGAGGCGGGGCCCGCTCGGGAGAGGTGGTTGACGGCGAGGGCGAGCTGCTGCGGGGTCAGGGGCGGCGCCTGTCGGGGGACGTGAGTGGAGGCCCGTTCCCCGCCTCGGCAGACGTCCTTGGGGAGGCGGGCGTCGAAGCCCGAGGTGAGGCCGCCGGCGCCCTCGACCCAGGAGCGGGCGCCCGAGATGGTGTTTTTGATGGAGGCGGGGCGCGAGCCCGCGGAGGAAGAGGGCGGCAGTGAAGGCGGCGACGTCGAAGGGCGAGGGCGCGAGGGGGTCCACGCCTCGGGCCACGGCGTAGGCGACGAACTCCTCGGCCTGGCGACGGCGGTTCCTCCAGGTCGCCGGGGCGAGGGATGCGGCACGGAACCGAGAGACGGCGGCTACCTCATCCAGGGGGAAACCTAAAGACCGGGGAAGAAGGGAAAGGCGTCATGGGTGATGCTGACAGGGAGGAGCCCGAGGCGGGCCACCTCGGCGCGGGCCGTCGCGTCCCAGGGTCCCGGCAGGTGGGCGCGGCTGAGGGCGTCGGCGAGGAGGAGGTCCGCCCCGGGCTTGTGGACGATCCGGAGCTCGAAGGAACCCGTGGCCGCCATCAGCCAGAGCTCCCGGGCGCAGGTCCCGAGGGTAGCGTCTCGGGCGCGTCCCGACTCGAGCGCGAGGGCGGAGGCCATGTTGTCCGTGTTTACCGTCACCGTCGCCCCCGCGGCGTCATCCGGGAGGAGGGCGCGGAGGGCGGCGACGAGGTTGACCGCCTCGAGCTCATGGATCGTCGGGAAGCGCGCCCGGAAGGCCTTGGAATACCCTCGGGCGTAGTAGTGGGTGGGGGAGAAGGCCCCGCCCCCGGTGAGGCAGGAGTCACACTCTATCACCCACCGACGGCCTTCGGGAGCCCGGAGAAGGTGGAGGCCGTTGGAGATGCGACCATAGGCGGCAAACCACTTCAGGTCCCGGAGGGCGTCGTCGGCGAGGGTGAGGGCGGAGGCCCCGGAGCAGCTGCGCAGCGCCCCGAGGAGCCGGCCCATGAACTTCCGGCCGGGGAGCACGCAGCTGCTCACGTGGTTGAGGCGACCGAGGAGACTCTGGAGCTCCTGCTTCCCGAGGGTGGGGCGGGCGACGCGGGCGTCGCAGTCGTCGACGAGGGCCTGGATCTTTTCGGGGGCGACCCGGATGGTCATGGCCTCGCTGTCGAGGGCGAACCCGAGCCAAACGAGGCGGACAGCGGGGGGGGTGACACTTTCCGGGTGCCACGTCGAGGCCGAGGGCTGTGGTGAGGGCGAGGAAGGCATCGAAGGCCTTGCAGGCCTTCAGGTAGGAGCCCTCGCACCCGATGAAGTCGTCGACGTAGACGAGGGTGTGAAAACCCTCGCGCCGAAGGATCCAGGCCACCGCCGAGGTGACGCGGACGCAGGCCGCGCCCGAGGAGCGGCATCCGAAGGGAAGGGCAAGGTCAATGTAGGTCCCCCCGTCGAGGCAAATCCCGAAGAGAGGGCAGGAGAGGGGGTCGGCGCGGAGCTGACGGTAGGCCCGGGATATGTCCGCCGACCAGACGTAGGCTCCGGTGCCCTCGGACACTAGGCGGCGGCCAACGTCGGCGACGGACGGGAGGGTGTAGGCGTGAGGTTCCCCGAGGTACTCGCGCCGGGGGATGCCAGAGTTCACGCTGGCGCCTCGGGGATAGGACAGGTCGACGATGACCCGCCTCTTGCCCGAGTCGGACTTGGGGCGGGTCATCATCGGGGAGACCTGCGTCCAGGGGGAGAAGGGGGGGACGTGGAAGGGGCCGATGAGGGCGCCGAGGGCGAGCTCCGTCTCAACGAAGGCCTGGATGTGAGGGAGGAACTCCGGGGGCTCGCGGTGGTTGGAAAATGAGGGCCGAGGGAGGGTCGGGGCGGAGTAGTTGGCGGGAAAAGCCGAACTCGAGGAGGTCGAGGACGGCCTGGTCGGGGTAGTCCTGGAGGCGGGAGCGCCAGGCAGGGATGTGGAGGCCTGAGGGAAGGGGGATGCGGGCGGCCAAAAAATTAGGGAGGCCCGCTTCCCGGAGGGCGGTGTAGGTGCGGAGGAAGGTGGGGTAGCGGTCCCAGGCCTCGCCGGAGGGGTGGGGCCAGGAGGCGAGGATGGTGGGGCGGTAGTGGTGGGGGGTGGGGCCGCAGGAGGGGGCGGCGGGAAGGGTGGCCTGGAGGTCGGGGTCGATGACGTCGACGGTGGGCTCGTCAAGGGAGGGGGGGGTTGGGCAGGGGGGGTCTGAGGGCGGGGGTCGGGGGAGGAGGTGCGGCGGGGGCGGGCTAGGGGGGCGGCGAAGTCGTGGGCGGTGGGGGGGGGGGGGTCGGGGGGGGGGGGGTCGGGGGGCGGGTCGGGGGGCGGGTCGGGGGGGTCTGGGGGGCAGAGGAAGGCGGTGTCGCCTGGGTCGAGGTGGACGTCTGGGTCGAGGGTGACGGGCGAGTGGCGCCGGGAGGCGGTGGGAGCCTTGCTGAGGGGGCACTGGGGCCGGGTGGCGGTGGCGGTGGTAGCCTTGCCGAGGGGGCGCTGGGGCCCGAGGGGGGTGTGGTTGCCGATGGGGACGGCGGTGCCGAGGCGGCGGGCAGGCCGCGCCTCGGGCGACTGGGGGGTGGTGTCCGGTGGGCTGGTTACAGTGTGGTGGGCGGCTTTATCAGGGTGGGTTGGCCGGTCTGGGGCCTCCGGGCCGGGCTGGAGGTGCCGGCTCTCTAAAAATCCGGCGAGGCGGGCGCCGCTGCCCGTGCGCGCTTGGCCAGGCAGGCTTCCTCAGTGTGCCTGGTCAGCACCTTGCGCACGTTAGCGCAGTATGCGCAGGCGTGGCGCTGCCTGGAAGCCCCCTGGCCGTGGACCTCCCCCGGGGCTGCCTGGGTGCAGGAGTTTGGGTCCCGGTTCCAGGCATAACAGAGTGGGCCGTGGGTGTCCTTGCTGTAGGCCACGCGGGTGTCGGTGTGGGCGCGGGACTGGGGTCGGGGCCTTGCGGGGTCGAGTGGTCGGGGTTGGGCGGCAGCGGAGTGGGCGGGCATGGAGAGGGACTCCAGTCTGAGGAGGTTCAGGGCTACAGGATCGTGCCACCCGTGGGGGAGGGTACCGTCCGCGATGGCGGTGAATACCGTCTCAGAATAATGGCGGACGGTCGTCCACGGGTATATCAGGTTGTCACGGCAGACTGCTAGGTGGTGGTGGTGGAGTCCCTGGGCGGAGTGGGCGGGGAAGTCTGGGTGGTCGATGAGGGTGAGGAGGGCGAGGGTATATTCATCCTTCGTCGCCTCCCCCCTCTTCACCGGCTTCCTCTCGGGCCCTCGCTTCACTAAGTCGGAGGGGAAGATATAGTTAGCTGGAATACCTTGGCGTCTGGTTGAGTGTCGCGCCTCGGCGGATGCCAGGATGTCCCTGACGGCGTCGGCCGCGGAGGCGGGGCTGTGCCGGGTCTCCTCCTCCTGGTAGGCCGGCGAAGTGAAGGGCGGTGCTTGGGACGAGAGGTGGCGGTACCTCTCGTATTCCGCGTGTGCGGCCCCAGGGAGGGTCGCCTGAGGCGGCGGCGGGGGCCGGGCCGCGGTGGTGGCAGGTGCCCGAGGTGCGGGGGCGGCCTGGCGTTCCGGGGCCGGCGGGGGCGCCTCTGGCGCGGGCCGGGTCTCCTTGGTGGCGATGGAGTCGATCCGGGCGTGGATGTCGGCAGTGGCCTGCCGGTGCTCCAGCTGCATGCGCTGGAGGGCCTCCAGCACTGATGAGATCTCGGAGCCCGAGGCGCGGTCCGAGGGCGCCGGGGGGGAGACCGAGACGGACGCCGGTGACTCGTCCCTCCCGGGCGACGGAGAGGGCCCCGGGGTGCGGGGGGCGGCCCGGGAGCCCTTCCGTCCACGTCCTTTCCCTTGAGGCATATCTGGAGCTGGGGTGCGGCAGCGATCCGAGGTGTAGAGCCAAAGGAAAATGGAGAGAGGTGGAAGACGGCTGGAGGGTGAGTGCCTGAGGGAGGCCGACGGGCGGCCTTATAAGGGAGGAAGGGGGCGGGACAGCAGGTGAGGTGTGATAGCGGGCGGCCCGGGGGAGGGCGAGAGGTGGCGAGCAGCGGGCGTCGGGTGAGGCGCGAGCGCTGGAACAAAGAAGGTGGCGAGGGAGGGGGGGGGGTGGCGAGCCGGGGGTCGGCCGAGGTGAGGAGGCAGCGCCGCAGCGGCGGGGGAGGGTCTCTTCCTCTCCTCGCATCAAGCGTAATGCTTCGCATTACGACCAATGGCCGTGAGCAATCTTCATACAGAAAAAGTGAAATATCTCTAAAACCACACCACCTAGAAGCAACCCACTTGGAACACATATAGAAAACATATTCAATGAATAGATTATATTAAATTTATAAGGGTAGGTTTCTGCATTTCTATTAATTTTGAATAAAACTAACGTTTTGCACTGCACATATCGACAAACTCAATGCATTGTCAATGGCTATGAGCAATCTTCATACAGAAAAAGTTAAATATCTCTAAAACTACACGACGTAGAAGCAACTCGCTTGGAAATTACATAGAAAACATATTCAGCGAATAGATTATATTAAATGTATAAGGTTAGCGTTCTGAATTTCTATGAATTTTGAATAAAATAAACGTTTTGCACTGCGCGTACCGGCAAACTCAGTGCATTGTCAATGGTCGTGAGCAATCTTCTTACAGAAAAAGTTAAATATCTCTAAAACCACACCACCTAGAGACAAACCGGTTGGTACACACAGAGAAAACATATTCACCGAATAGATTATATTAAATTCATAAGGTTAGACTTCTGCATTTCTATGAATTTTGAATAAAATAACCGTTTTACACTGCACGCACCGGCAAACTCAGTGGCAGTGTGCATTCGTTCTGCAGCCAAGCTGTGCGCGCATACACGATGTTTACAAACATTGAAATAGTTCTATAGGGAAGAGCGCTGTCTGCAGCAGGGCCTATATGTATGTGTCCGGGTTAGCGGTCGTAACCCTGCGTCGTGCGGATTTCCCGGGTTAGCGGTGAAAACTGCGTATGTATGTGTCGGGGTTAAACTAACTCGGGGAGCGTAAAGTCGCTTGCACTAACCCCATGCGAAAGGAGGGTTAAAGATGGGGTTAGGCACCTACTTTGGCCAAATCTATTCAATGCGACCATATTTAACAGAATTAGATACGCAATAAGTGAAATTTTATCAATTTAACCCTAAATTTGAAGCGTTATTAAGGCTACCGCCGCATTGGCGGCAATATTAATAGTGTCGAATCGACGAATGTAAAGTAAACAAATCGCCACCTCCGCAGGGACGTCGATATCCATACTGTCTAATGTAAAATAAAAATGGCTGCCGCCATCGCCACCGAATCGGCGGCTATATATTAGGCCCAAATCTATTCAATGCTATCATATTTAACAGAGTTACATAGTCAAATCGTGAAATTTCATTAAATTAACCCTAAATGCGAAGCATTATTAACGTAGCAGCTATATCGGTGGCGTTATTCATATTGTCCAATCGACAAATGTAAACAAGCACACAGGGGTTCCCCAAAATCTATAAATAACTGAAACGTTAATTAACTCGGGCGCGCTTTGGTCTCATACATCCCCCATGACACATTTGGAACACCGGGTTTAGGTAACCCGGGACCCTCCTTTAACCCGGGTATGGTTAAAAGTTGGCTCATACATATGGGCCCTGGTGCTTGCTCACGTCCAGCTGGTGCCAGGTGAATGTTAGTACTGTGTTCATAAAAACACAGGTACCATTGCTTTAGTGTTGTTAGGTTCAGTTGGCACATTCTTCAGTTTCGGCCTGTGAAATTGGGTGGTTGGTTGTTTGAGCTTTACGTCCTGTCAACATCTAAGCTCATACCAGGATGGGTACCGACTTGTGACAGTGCACACTCATGGCGACTTTCTAGTGCTGCCCCACTGGGAAATCAGGATGCTGGCACCATGACCTGATATCCCACTCAGTCACATTATCGTGACACTGAACTAACTAGTTCTTGCCGTAGCCTATTAATGCCGAGTGCCAGGCTAGGTAGCAACAAGTATCAAGTCATTGGTTTGACTCGACTGGGAACTGAACTCCTGATCTCCCACATGGTGTCTTATGAAGCATTTGTTGCCACATAGAAGGGAATACTGAGGCTATTTAATAGAACCTGCTACTGTATAAGCCTATGGTGTCAGAGTTTTGCCAAGTCTGGCAAAATTAATTTGGTATGTTTCCATTTCAAATATCCCTAAAGTTAGTCATTTAAACTAAAACTTACTTCAAAGTAAGGTAAGGTAGATTGTAACAAGCAATTTAATATATTTATCTAAGAAAAATGATAGAAACTCAAAACCATCAGACTACGCAACTTTAAGTGGGCGCATTCTCCAGCTTCAGCCTGTAAAATGTACATTTAAATTGGTGCATCATTTATTTACAACTAACACAACAGATTAAAATTGACTATCTAAAAATCAATCACAGTTGCTAAAAACCGACGGAAAGAGTGAGTGGGAAATTACATTTAGAATTTTATTATTGGTGTTTTTTTGCATGCATTCTTTGGGCCTTTGAATTCCACAGAGATCTGACGCAGGTACTGGAAACCGTTAGAACACTCTCCTCCCCGATAACTCACAAGGCCAGCCAAAATGAACTCCACTCTGCATACACATGTTGCAGCCTCTAACTGACACACTCACTACGTCTCCGGTTGGTGAGCGTTTCCGGCAACCTCTCATCTAAGACAAAAGCAGCAGCACCTACACCCAATCAATGGCTTCTATTTATAGCCTACTTCAAAACGAGGCAGCTAGTCGCCGTGTCGGCGTTTTAGTGCCGACTGGAAATCGATTCACACTGAGGCGCTGCGATCGGAATCGATACGGAATTCTACATCCGGTTCAAAGGGCTTATGAATCGTGAGTAAGAGCCGGGCGTCCTGGAATGCATAGCATTTGCTTGTTTGGGGTTTTATGTCCGAGCAACAACAAAATTATATGAAGATGGGTGCCGACTTGTGACAGTTTGTGCCTATGATGATGACTTTATAGTGCTGCCCCACAGGGAGACAAACCACTTCAACTAAGACCCGATCAGAGCTAAATTTTCACTGCAGAAGTCCTGGCACTCTTTCTTGCATTGGACCAGACGTTGGTGCCAAATCAGTAGACTGCAGGCCTCACATGCAGGAGATCGGGAGGTCGGTTCCCAGTCGAGTCAAACCAATGACTTCTAAAATTGATACTTGTCGCTTCCTAGACTGGCGCTTGATATTAAAAGGATAGGACAAGAACTGGTTAGCTCAGTGTCAGTGTCAATGTGATTGAGCGGGATATCGGGTCATGGTGTCAGTGGCCTGATTTCCCAGTGGGGCAGCACTATAAAGTCACCATGACTGCACACAGTCACAAGTCGGCACCCATCCCCAGGATATAAAATTCCAACAACCAACCAATCAACTTTCTTGCATTGGAGTACATCGCGGTTTCCAACCAAACAAATTTTGTTGTTTACAATTACAGTGATTCAGTTTCATGTCTCCTGGCTGTTGCTTGCCGCAAGACAGACCAACCTTTTGCAAAGAAGGTCATCAGGAAAATTAACTGTCAGCAGAGTGCCGGGTCATGTCTGCATCCCAGGAAATAAGTGCGCTGATCGACTACAAAAAAGGCTTTGAAATCTGACAATGCACCCCGTCTAATATCCCAATCTGATCTGAGACCACTCATTTTTGCTTCTATCAAATCCATATGGCAGCATGAGTGAGATGAAAACACGAATAACAAGTTGCATCAAATTGTCCTATTTGTGGGGAAACCACCACAGACTCATGCGGGGGGAGGGGGGGGGGGGGTGTCGGTGGGACCACCCTTAGCTGCTGCCACATTGGCCACCAGTGGCTTACACACTCTTTTCTGCTCAAGAGGGACCCCCCTCCCCCAAGTGTATTGCGTGTCACTGACAACTAACACTCAAACACATTTACTTAAACTATTTCGATTTTATGGCCTCGTGCTAACAATTTTACGATCAAACAGCACGCATCATATTTTTAACTAATGTAAAATAAGAAGAAAGGTTAGCCTTCCTAAGGATAACTGGACTGTACCACCTCATATAGCTTATTAAACCAATAATCTAGTAAGAATGATAGCATTGAATTTGACCTAGGATTTGGTTTTCCTTGGCCATAATTTTAATGATTGTAAACTCTGAACTTCATGAAGGTCTTCTGACACATAAGTCTAATTGTTTGTTTTTACATTCTATTTAAAAGCGATGGTTGAATACAACATAAAATACAACAGAATACAAGTTGAACATGTTCCACCATGAATATGACCTTTGCTGTTGACACAGTGCTAAACAACCAGCAATCAATCAATCAATCAATCAACCTTTCCCAATTCTATCCTACCATCTCTCACTCCTGCCTTCTTCCTTCCATCTCCCCCTCCCATATCCCACTCTCCCTCTCTCCTCCCCCATCACCCTCTCCCCAGCTCCACTATCCCACTCCCCCCTCCTTCCCTACCATATCCAACCA
Organism: Branchipolynoe longqiensis; assembly: GCA_030323885.1. NCBI lineage: Eukaryota > Metazoa > Annelida > Polychaeta > Phyllodocida > Polynoidae > Branchipolynoe > Branchipolynoe longqiensis. The sequence goes on from CM059203.1 coordinate 15,559,165, forward strand.
TCCATTCTCTCATCCTCCCCGACTCTCCCCTCCCACTTCTGCTCACCATCTATTACCCTCTCCCCACTGCATCCTACCCTACCCTACTCCACTTCCGGGCTACCATCTCTCACCCCTCTTTCCCCCCACCCTCCCATCTCTTCCCTTCTCTCCTCTGTCCCTCCCTTCCTCTCCATTCCCCCCTCCTCCCTCCCTTCCTCTCCCCCTCCCCATCCCTTCCCCCCATCTCTCTCCCTCTTCCTCCGACGTTACCATCTCCCCAATTTCCTAACTTCCGCTCTACCATCTCTCACCCCTCTCTCTCCTCTCTCTCCCAACCCTCCCATCTCTCACCTTCCTATCTCTGTTCCTCCCTTCCTCTCCCCCTCCTCCCTCCCTTCCCGCCACCCCTCTCCAGCTTCCCTCCCCACGCTACCATCTCCCCAATCTCCTAACTTCCGCTCTACCATCTCTCTCCCCCCCCCTCTCCCCACTCTCCCCCATCCTCCCATCTCTCCCCTTCCCAGCTGTCCCCCACTTCCTCTCCATTCCCCTCCTCCCTACCCCCTTCCACCCCCGCCCCCCGCGCCCACCCTACTACCATCTCTCAGTACTCCCACCTACAGAGGGCTCAACGTCACCTGTTCTGCGCATCTTCCCGCCAGGTGGCGTTAAAGGCAACGGAACGCCACCTGTCGCCCCTGAGGCAGTAGCAGACGACATTGCTTTCCCCGTCCCCACAGACCAGTTCTTCTGGGAATATGGTCAGTGTGTGTGTGTGTGTCTGTGTGTTTGTGTGTGTGTGTGTGTGTGTGTGTGTGTGTGTGTGTGTGTGTGTGTGTGTGCGATGAGTGTGTGTGCAGTGGTTGGTCAGTTGTTGGAGTTTTACATCCTGGGAACATCTATAGTCATATCAGGACAGGATACCGACTTGTGACTGTGCGCACTCATGGCAATTTATAATGCTGCTGCACTGGGAAATCAGGCCACTGGAACCATGACCTGATATCCCACTCTGTCACATTTTCCTGACACTGAGCCAACCAGTCCTTGCCATATACTCTCAATCCCAAGTGCCAGGCTAGGAAGCGATAAGTATTTATTTTTAAGTCATTGCTTTTCCTCGACCGGGAATAGAACTCCCAATCTCCCTCATGGGAAGCCTGCGCTCTACCGATTCGGCCACCGCGTCCGGTGCCAGGGACTGGACTATTGGCTGGTTGAACACCAACGTTGGCATCTTGGAAGTGACGTATTGAGTCACCAGTGAATGGATACCCAAACCCACGTTTACCTCGCAAACACCCCTCCCCGCTCCCCCCCCCCCCCCACGTCCAACATACATACACAAACCCTTCACATCTAGACACGCGGCATGCCATCCACATATATAACCCCCCACCCCATCCACACATAGTGAGAAGCCGACCCCAACCACAGTAACGATGGGAACGCGCCCACGTGACACTGTCCACTCTCCGGGCACAGCAGCAAGCAGCCTGTGTATGGAGAGCTGCACGATATTAGTCAGCATCAGAACCCCCATATGACTGACTGGTGGTGGCGCAGTCTCCGCGGGGTTGCCATGGCAACAGGCACATTCTCAGCGTTCTATTCGAATATTGTACATCAGAGGGTAGCAATTCTATTAAAAACCGTCTGTATATATATATGAATATATATGCATATATATTATATATGTGTGTACATATATAAATGGCATATAGTGCTTAGAGCCACAGGTGGCTTCAGTGTGGCCAATACTGTAACTACATGGCCAGTCAGATAGGATATAGTGAGTATACTATAAAGTATAGTGTCCTTGTTTATATTCTCATAACAGATTATAGAGCACACATATATATATATATGTAGACTGGAGCCACTCGCAGGTGGCGCCATAGTGGCAGAAGCAGGAACTAACTCCTATGATAGTAGGTAATAACAAATATATAGAAGAGAACTGATAAGTGGTAGTGTCCTTGTTTATATTCCCATAATAGATTATAGAGCACATATATATATATATAGTAACACCTCTCTAACCGACGACCTCCACGGATCTACCACTCCCCTATATGGATCACTTTATTCGGGTCTCAAACAATCATCCATACAATACCATTGTAACAATTAAAAAAACTCCCTAAACCGACCACCTCCCTAATGGACCATTTAAAGTCAGTCCCATGGTCGGTCGATTTAGTGAGGTTTTACTGTCCACATCGGCCATGCTATTTTTGGTAGTAGCAGTGTAGTGCAGGAGCACCAAATTCATAGCTACAATCGCACCTGCCGGATGTTGTAGGCTGTGTTGACCTGTTTTTAGCATGGTACGGAGAACCAAACTCTGAGCTACACTGACAGTGACAGTGACAGTGACAGTGACAGCCATGAGGTTTTATTTACCTCTTTATTAGGTAACACTAGTCATCCGGCCATAAGATATGTTGACTAACAATGGACATATCTACATACTTGTATCAATAATTAGTCTGTATTGGTGGGTGATATTACCAATTATTATCCTGGTTTGAGTTAAGAAGGTGGTTACTAGTCATGAGGAGAGGGTTAGGCTACATACGGGGAGGTCTTCTTTACTCCATCGTCTTGGCAGAAGGCCCTTGGTACTAGATATAATCATCATCATCATCATCATGCTGTCGGTCGCGATGCGACAAAGACTGCTTTCATTACTTGACTGCCGCTCTCCATTTAGCTATCTGCTGTGAGAGTTGCGTCCATGAGTCGGTCTTAATGTCTCTCAGCTTCAGGTTTCTCTTGATGGTATCCTGAACCGGAGACGGGGGCGCCCTCTCTTTCTGTAGCCAGAAGACAGTTGAGAATAAAGGATCTGCTTTGGTAGCCTGTCTGATGACATCCTCATGAGGTGTCCAGTCCACCGGAGATTCTTTTTGATCAGAAGATCTTCCATAGAGGGCAGCCCCATCCGTTTGAGTATTTCCTTATTCGTCACTTTGTCCTTCCAGGTTAGCCTCATGATTGAACGCAGATGTCGCATCATGAAGGCATGCAGCTTTTTCACCTGCCGTCTGTACACTGTCCAGGCCTCGGCTCTGTATAGTAGGGTGGATAGCACGATTGCACGGTAGATCTTACCTTTGACCCGAATGGACACATGGTGGTTGTTCCAGAGTCTCTGGCGTAGTCGGCCGAAAGATGCGCTAGCCTTGGCCATCCTCCTCTGTATCTCAGCATCAATGCGTCCATCACTTGATATAGTGCTTCCGAGATAGGTGAATTCCGGAACAGAGTTCAGCTTGTTTCCGTCAACCATGATCTCCTCCTCTCGGGTTCTTGTAGAGTTGGGTTGGTACAGCACCTCCGTCTTCTTGATGTTAATTTTCAGGCCAAACTTCTTTGATGCATTGGAGAAAGCGTCCACTATTTTCTGGGTCTCTTCAGCAGAGTGGGCAACCAGTGCACTGTCATCTGCGAATAGTAGCTCTCTCACCAGTATCTGAGTAGTCTTGGTCTTCGCTCTGAAGTGTGCGACATTGAATAGGTCAGCGCTCTGTCTGGACTGTATATAGATGCCATCCCCCATGTCTCGGAAGGCCTCATCTAGCATTGCTGATAGGAAGATGGAGAAGAGCGTGGGGGCCAGTACACAACCTTGCTTGACCCCATTGGTAACCCCGAACGATTCCGAGACTTCCCCTCCAGCACTAACGTTCGCCACCATTCCTGTATGTAGAGCCTCGATCATAGTTGTGAACTTCTCTGGGCATCCGTACTTCCTCAGTAGCTGCCATAGTAGCTGCATACTGTGTACAATAAAACCGGTCCTCCCGACTGTATCAAATGCCTTAGTGAAATCGACAAATACCATGTACAGTGGTCGGTCCTGCTCAATGCACTTTTCTTGTAGCTGTCGGAGACAAAATATCATATCCACAGTGCTCCAGTTACCTCTGAAGCCACACTGTGACTCCGGAACTACACCAGGTGTTATGTGAATAGATAGTCTGTTGAGTAGGATCCTGGCGAAGATCTTCCCTGCTATGGAAAGAAGAGAGATTCCTCTATAGTTCCCACAGTCTGTTCGATCACCTTTCTTGTAGATGGTTGACATTTCATGAAAGCTGCCTGCAAAAGTGTTGAAGTGCTGCTGGCTTTTGCAAGTTACCAGCGGCACTCTCTCGGGGAGCCAATAGAGGTTTAACACCGGCAAGAACATGTCAAGACAGGCGCAAAACTATTTGTCCCTGCAGTGGCTGGTCGGGAGATGTTGGGAGTTCCATACATCAACCGCCCTTAATGCTGCCACAGTGACTTGGTTTTCTGTTTAGGGTTTGCTCCCTTAGCCTTCGGTTCTGTCAAGGACCTGTACCACAAGGCAGTGGTTTACAACTCTGCAAGGCAGGGGCGTCAAACTCCCTGAGGTATTGCTATACCTGCAATACCTGCATACTAGATATAATAATGAACCATTATTAGGGAGTTGACTATGGTGGTTAGTGTATTTTTTTAGGTGACAGAAGCAGTTACTCGACAACACTAATTGGTACATGTAAAAGTATGTCTGAACACTTTGACTTCTGGATACTGAATGCTTTATTCACCGTCCAGGGTCCTGAACCGCCAGCACCCTTTGCCATGACGTCATCTCACCAGCATATTCCTTTGTTCTCCACACATGCCTGGATGTCTATTACGCATATATTACATCCCCCCTCAAAGTATTTCTGAGACATGAAATGCTTCAAAATCACCATACAGATACAAAGTTTACATGTTTAGCATACAATAATACAATAAAAAATACCAGGTACATAGCATTAACCATACCCAACCACGTTTATTATGTTGCTTGTTCCAAGAGGAAAACTTTATAGTATCCATTGAATTAAGATCATTTTTATCCTGAATAAGTAGGTAAAGATTGCTGGACCCGGGTGTGCTTCCTTCTCCCTAGCCCACGTCTATCCGAAGCTTATACCTCGGGAAAACAACAGTTATCCATCATCTATACCAAGGTAAGATTTGTCTAACTATACTAGTTGCTTTTACCTGTACAATAGGCCTGAAACGCATCTGTGAGCGGTCCGATCTTGTCTCGATTAGCGAGCGCGATGGACATATTGGCTAAGACCTTTTGCGCTTCCTCGCCGGCGACATGAAGAAAGATGCAGCATTGCACTAGTTCTGCCTTCGTTACGACATCTGCAGCAATGGCATATATATGATATGCTCTGATCCATGTTTTCCAGTTTGAACATGCGTTGTTGCTGAGGACGAGCTGTCCTGGTGGCCTGAGACCCGGCAGTGTATTAGCGGGCGGCATTCTTCCTCATCTGACACCATGTAAAAGTACAACGTCTGAACACTTTGACTTCTGGATACTGAATGCTTTATTCACCGTCCAGGGTCCTGAACCGCCGGCACCCTTTGCCATGACGACATCTCACCAGCATATTCCTTTGCTCTCCACACGTGCCTGGATGTCTATTATGCATATATTACAGTACACATGTTATGACCTTGACCTTTTCTGATCTAGATATCAGAACATTGCTTTGAATAACCTCCAGTTTGTTACTATGCATTTCTATTTTCATATATATGTCGCTTTAAAAAATATATTTATACATATAATATATATAAATTATATAATATAAATTATGTATATATAAAATATATATAGAGTACAGATATAAATATATATAATATTTTCTATATATAATTTATATATATTATATAATTTATTTTATATTTATAATTTATATTTATATTGTACAATTTATATTATATATATATTATATAGTTTACACATATTATACATATAATTTATATAATATAATATTATATATATATATTATATTTTCTCAGGCGATCGAGGCAGTTACTCGACAGCACTAAACGGTACACATGTAATGACCTTGACCTCAGTGACCTCAGTGACCTCAGTCTACAGTTGTGTTTACATTTCCATTTACTGAAAATTGTGATTGTCAGCCTTCCACTTTTCACTTCATCCGGGTCCCTTGTTCTGACAGCCTCTGCTTGGTGGCGACGCACTAACAGCCAACGCCCCCTAGCGCCACGGACCGGATGCAATGTCCGACCCGGTAGAGCGCAGACCTCCCGTGCGGAAGGTCGGGAGTTCATCTCCCGGTCGAGTCAAATCAATGACTTATATGATTTATACTTGTCGCTTTCTAGCCTGGCACTTGGCATTATTAGAATAGGGCAAGGACTGGTTGGTTCGGAGTCAGGATAATGTGACTGAGTTGGATATCAGGTCCTGGTCCTGGCAGCCTGGTTGACCCAGTGTGGCAACACTATAAATTCGCCATGTGTTCGCACTCTCACAAGTCCTGATATGACCTTAGATGTTGCCAGGATGTAAAACTCCAACAAGCAACCAACCTAGCGCCACCAGACATGTCCGCCATTACTTTATCAGGCCCAACCAATTTCATGCCACGCAAAATAAACAACAAAAAGAACCCAGCAACAACCTGCACCATCTAACCATATGGGTGCCAGGCTTGTTAGCAAACTAATCACATGCGACACACAAATTGGTGTGAAATTGTCTGTTAATATGGTCGTGTGGCTGTGTGGCTGTGGTAGGTGTGGAGGTGGGATTGGTGGTTTGTACTACTAAAGCTAGGATTTCCATATATGCGGCTTGCAATATGCGCTATGCGAATGCGACATGAAATGGAAAATGTAAATACAATAGCATTGATTCCATATGTCTGACTGCGAATGTGATTTACATAGATGGCAAACTGGATCGCTCTATGTAGTGATTGGTGCGAATGTGAACCAAGTGTGCTGTTGCAATACCTCAGGGAGTTTGATGCCCCTGCCATGCAGAGTTGTAAACCACTGCCTTGTGGTACAGGTTCTTAACAGAACCGAAGGCTAAGAGAGCAAACCCTAAACAGAAAACCATGTCACTCCGGCAGCATTAAGGGCGGTTGATGTATGGAACTCCCAACATCTCCCGACCAGCCACTGCAGGAACAAATAGTTTTGCGCCTGTCTGGACATGTTCTTGCCGGTCTGAAACCTCTATTTGCTCCTCGAGAGAGTGCCACTGGTAACTTGCAAAAGCCAGCAGCACTTCAACACTTTTGCAGGCAGCTTTCATGAAATGTACATTAAGACCGACTCATGGACATCACTCTCACAGCAGAGAACTAAATGGAGAGCGGCAGTCAAGTAATGAAAGCAGTCTTTGTCGCATCGCGACCGACAGCATGATGATGATGATGATGATGATGTGCTGTTTCAAATACAAACAGCGAAAAGTTACTACATACCTTGTACGCTTTTTCGTATACTGCATACTGTGTAGAATAAAACCTCTCTAAATCGACCGAGCACGGGACCGACTTTAAATGGCCCATTTATGGAGATGGTCGGTTTAGGGAGCTTTTGATTTCATTACAATGGTATTGTTTGGGCGATCATTTGGGACCCAAATAAAGCGATCGATAAAGGGGAGTGGTCGATCTGTGGAGGTGGTCAGTTAGAGAGGTTTTACTGTATATGGAATCCTAGCTTAAGTCGAGACGCCATTACACATTTCCGAGCTCTACCATTTTACCGACATGTGTCACATTCTCTTTCTCCTCCCCCTCCTCTGTCTCCTCATTCTCTTGGTCCTGATCCTCAATCCTCTTCTCCTTCTCCACCCTCTTCTCCTTTATCTCCTCTACCTCCTTATCCTCATTCTCCTGCTCCCCAATCCCAGTCTCCTTCTCCATCCTCTTCTCCTTTATCTCCTCTATCTCCTCATTCTCTTGCTCCTTAATCCCAGTCTCCTTCTCCATCCTCTCCTCCTTTATCTCCCCTATCTCCTCATTCTCTTGCTCCTGCTCCTCAATCCCCTTCTCCATCCTCCATCCTGTCCTTTATCTCCTCTATCTCCTTTTCCTCCTCCTCTTCTAACCTCCTCTTCTATCCCTTCTCCTTCTCCATCTCCAGAAATTGAACCATCTGTGGGAAAGCCACCACAGACTCATGCGGGAGGTCGGCGGGACCAAGTGGTCCTTAGCTGCTGCCGTATTGGCCGCTCGTGGCTTACACATGCTTTTCTGCTCAAGGGGGAACCTCCCCTTGAATGTATTGGGTGTCAGTCCCCGCTGACACTCAAACACATTTGACTAAGTTGCGATGATTTTTTGCCCCTGCGCCAACAGTTCTACGCTGCAGACAGTATGCATGACCTTTTTACTAAGGTAAAACAGGAAATCATTTTAGCCTTTTTGAGGGCAGCTGGACTCTACCACCTCATATAGTTTACGAAATAGATTCTATCAATTATTAATAAAACTTTTCTTTTTCTATGGGAATTTGTTTCCCTTGACCACAAATATATGATTGTGAGCTTTCTAATTTAATGAGTGTCTATTGGCACATAATTGATTGTCTGCTTTTACATGTAAAAGCGATGGTTTGAACAAAAAACAAACATTTCTCGCCGTGAATATAGCCTATGCTGCCGACACGGCGTAAAGCAACCATCAATCAATCAATCAATCAACCTTCTCCATCTTCTCTTCCTTTTTATCCTATCTCCTTCTCCTCTTCTTCTATCTCCTCCTCCCCCTCCTCCCCTCCTCCTCCTCCTTATCCTTCTCTTTTACCTCCTTTATCTCATGCTGCTCCTCCTTCTGCCCGCACGGAAGGCCTGCGCTCTACCGACTCGGCGACCGCGTCCAGTGATTACGGGACATGAACATATTGCATCACCTATAGATCCTGGATGCTGACATGTGTGTGTATCTGTGTGTGTATATATATGTATATATATATGCTGTATAAGAATTACACGAGTATAATAACCCGATATATCCCTCCTTTCCCCCATCGCTCACTCACCGCCACTATATATATATATATATATATGTAAATCCGATATATATATATATATATATCGGATTTACATATGATGTTGCCGTAGAAGATGAACTTGTAGCGGTATCGATAAGAACAGCCAAACACAGGCATGTTATATTTACTTCTATAAGGAATATTACCGTAAAAGCTGTAATATTAGCCATATGGATAATAGAAGCTGAACACGGGCATGCCTTGGGCGTGTACAGGGGATATTGCCGTAGAAGATGGAATCGTAGCTGTATCAATAATAGATGCTGAACACGGGCATGCTATATATTATGCACACACATCATCTGAGAATGATATCAGAATTATCTAAATACAGTAAAACCTCTCTAAATCGACCGACCATGGGACCGACTTTAAGTGGTCCATTTAGGGAGGTGGTCGGTTTAGAGAGGTAGAATATCATTACAATGGTATTGTTGGGACCCAAATAAAGCGATCGCAATAGGGCAGTGGTCGATCTGTGGAGGGGTCGGTATAGAGAGGTTTTACTGTATACCGAATATAATGTACTACAGCCAACCATACATCCTCTTCCTTTTGCCACACTAGATAGCGCCACCTTACACCACCAGTAACTTTCTCCCCTCCTCTTGCGTACATCGAAATTAACTGCAAATAGCGCCTGAGCCTGTTGCCATAGAAACAGATGGAGCGGCGAAAATTAATGTAGTCATTCAATTGAAATTGACGAGGTCGCAAAGTGGCAGCTTTACTAACTGTTAGAAGTTTCACGTAGTGCTCGATTCCCTAACAAATCAACACCCATTTTGGCGAATTGGCATGAGCATGTGCAGCAACATAATCACTTATAGCATCATGTTCCTGATCATCATTATTATTTTAGACAAATAAATTGTTAAAAGTTATATTGTTGTTTAACTCTAGTGCGCACTGTCACAAGTCGGTACCCGTCCTGATATGACCTCAGATGTTGCTAGGACGTAAAACAACAACCAACAACAACAACCTGTGGTGACACCGGGCGCCCTGGCCGAATCGGTAAAGTGCAGGTCTCTCGTGCGGGAGATCGGGAGTTCGATTCCCCGTCGAGTCAAACCAATGACTTTATAAAATTGGTATGTGTCCCTTCTTAGGCTAGCGCTTGGCATTATTAGGATAGGGTAAGGGCTGGTATGCTCAGTGTTAGGATAATGTGACTGAGTGGGATATCAAGTCATAGTTATTATTATAGATGTTGCCAGGAAGTAAAACCCCAACACATTTCCTAGTAGTGGGAAAGTGGGTCATCATGTCAGCGGCCTGGTCTCCCATTGGGACAGCACTATAAAGTCGCCATGAGTGTGCACTGTCACAAGTTGGTAACCATCCTGATATATTTATATTTTGTTGGTCCATTAGTTGTTTAAGCAGGGTAAATTTCAGTCACAGACGACTGGTCTTCCTCATTCCACTGCTGGTCGATAGAAAGCCTGAGTCTACACTTTTACCGACCCAAGGGATTTTTAACCTCCCACACCACATAGACATGGTATGAGAGCAACCGGCCTTTGATGATGCTGTAAGTTATACACAGCGGTGGAAATCCAAATTGGCAGAGCTGGGGGCACGGGGAATCGAACCGCCGACCCTCAGATTAGGAGTCTGACCTAGAAAAAAGTCAGACACTCTAACCACTCCGCCACAGAGAACGCCACAAATGACCTTAGATGTTGCCAGGATGTAAAACTCCAACAACCAACCAACCTTCCTTTTTTTTTTTTAAAGAAAATGAAAAGGTTTTGATGATATTTCGGTGGTGTTAGATTACATTATGGGTAACACGGCGGCCATTTTGCCCTGCTACCTGGCCACTGGGGGTTCCAGGCCCGGCAGTGACTGGGCGGGGCACGGCATCATAAATCACCCGGGCCTTAGTCGGCGCAATGGCGGCCAAAGGCGGGTGGGAGGGGGGGGGGGGGTGATGTTAGTTACCGTAAAAGCTGTAATAATAGCTGTATGGATAAATAGAAGCTGAACACGAACATGTTTTGTCTATTTTTACAGAGGATGTTGCCGTAGAAGATGCAATTGTAGCAGTATCGATAATAACAGCCAAACACAGGCATGTTTTGTTTACTTCTATAAGCGATGTTACCGTAAAAGCTGTAATATTAGCCATATGGATAATAGAAGCTGAACACGGGCATGCCTTGTCCATTTGTACAGGGGATATTGCTGTAAAAGATGGAATCATAGCTGTATCGATAATAGATGCTGAACACGGGCATGCTACCGTAAAAGCCGAAATAGCATACGGTATAACCCCATTAAACCAAACTTGAAAGGACCATAGAACATTTTTTTGATTAACCAATCATTGGTTTAACCGAGCTTTGTCTTCGACTTTGACTTGGCCTTGGCAAAAACGTGGGTGCATTATGAATGTAATATACATACAATGTATGTAGACACTTTGATTGTTGTTTTCTATGTATCGATCGTTTGGTTTAACCGAGCTTGGTTTATCCAAACTTTTTTCGGCGGCCCGGCAAAATACTACCATTTTTCATATAAAAAAGTTGGTGGGGTCTCAGATGACCTTATAACCTCATGAAAGTGTGGTTTAACCATACTGGTACAGTTAAGCCGAACTGTCATGTGGTTATAAGGTCACCTGAGACTTTTTTATATGATAAATGGCAGTATTTTGCCAGGCTGCTGAAAAAAAGTTTGGATTAACCGATTGTTTGGTTTAAACCGAGCTTGGTTTAACGGGGTTATCCTGTATATGGATAATAGATGCTGAACACAGGATATGCTTTGTATATTCTTAAAGGTGATGTTACTGTAAAAGCTGCAATAGTAGCCAAATGGATAATAGAAGCTGAACACGGGCATGATTTGTCTATTTTTAAAGGGATGTTACTGTAAAGCCGAAATAGTAGCTGTATCGATAATAACAGCCAAACACAGGCGTGCTTTGTCTACAAGGGATGTTACCGTAAAAGCTGTAATGATAGCCATATGGGTAATAATGCCGAACACGGGCATGTTTTGTCTATTTTTGACAGGGGATGTTACCGTAAAAGCCACAATAGTAGCTGTATCAATAATCGTTTGTTTAATGACACCCCCAGCACAAAAAGTAGACATCGGCTATTGGGGGGTATCAATAATAGAAGCCAAACACGAGCACACTTTGTTTACTTCTATACTTCAGCTATTGGGGGTCATACAGTGGTTAAACATTCAATCTGACAAAAAATTACATTTCAAACAGGCCAAATAGAGCACAGAAATGTATGCCAAAAGAGCGTACAACTGTGGTAAAATCACAAGTGATATATGATCAATAAAATCAACAGTAAAAGACTTTTCACATTGAAAATGGAAAATGAATCGTTGGTAAAAACCAGTTTCCTTAGAAAATTTAATAATGAGTTGCAGATGGAATCGGAACGACTCCATCACACTCTCATTTCCGAACACTACATATCTATTATGATGCACTGTCAGTATATACCGGCAGTGCTCACACTGAGGTGGACAGTCCCCAGCCAAAATAAAACTATGTCAACATATGACCAATACGGGAGCGACAGAGGATAGCGTCATCCCATCTCGACCGTCTGTAGGAGGATGCCAATTCCCGAAGACTCAGCAATTTGCAACTCTTCGGTTTGCCTCGGTCGGGGATTGAACCCATCACCACCCAGCTTTTATTTTACCATCCGTTTCAATTCCCCTTTTAAAATCCCAAATCCCAGATGCGCATTAACACAAACCCAGAGTTTATAGCGGTGGTAGTCTGAGCAGTCTTCTGTACATTTACCCGAACATACCCTAAAAACCTAGTTTTCCTGGGGTCCTGTCAATATGTTTACCCCCCACTCCCCCACTCCCTCACCCCCCCCCCCCCCACCTCGCTCCTTCAATATATCTCCCTCCTTGCACCTGAACCCTTACATCTATATGAATAGTGGTCGCGACACCTCTGCTTTGCTACTCTGGGGTTGGGGAACTAACTCTGTACCGAGCGCGGTGGCCGAATTGGCAGAGCGCGCGCCTCGCGTGCGGGAGATCGGGAGTTCGACTCCCAGTCGAGTCAAACCAATGACATATCAAATTGATACTCGTAGCTTCCTAGCTTGGCGCTCAGCAGTAATAGTATAGTGCAAGGACTGGTTAGCTCAGTGTCAGGATAATGTGACTGAGTGGGATATCGGGTCATGGTGCTGGTGGGCTGGACTCCCAGTGGGGCAGCATTATAAAGTGGCCATGAGTGTGCACTGTCACAAGTTAGTAGTCGTCCTGATATGACCTTAGATGTTGCCAGGACGTAAAACTCCGGAAAGGGAGAGAGAGGAAAGAGACTGAGAGAGGGGAGAGAGTGAGAAGGAGTGAGGGGACGAGAGAACATGGTTACTACTTGTGTTTTCATATCGCCGTGAATATGGCCGATGCTGCCGACACGGCGGAAAGCAACCACCAATCAATCAACTTGTGTTTTCTAATTAAATAAATCCCGTGGGATGATTAGTTTGCTCCTTCAGCATTATTAGAAGGCACATTGTTTCTTCAGCCATTGTCTATTACCAATTGTACTGCCATTGATTTTCAAGTTAAAAATAACAAATGTTTACAGACACCCAGAGGATATACCTGTGATAGACACTTCAAAGGTGTGTTATTTAGCACTAGGCAATGTGTCATTCCGGGAATTTGCTGCTACGTACTTGATGTCTGTTTTTTTTTTTTAAAGAAAGAGTTTTTGTGCAATTATTTTGGGGGGTAGGGGGGTGGTAGGTTTGCGGACGTTGGTTATCACGTCGTACATAATATGCTGAACTATGAGTATGTTTGTGACTGGAATAGGTGTCCATTCATCACACGTGAAGGTGCTCAGTGAACTAATATACAGCAAGAGCACCTGCATATGATAAGCTACTCGGTATCACATGGGAACTGATAACATTCTGGTATCACATGGACGTGGGCCATACTGCTATATGTAATAGCAGTGCTACACTCTCCCAGCAGATTGTTAATGGTGGATAAAAGTAGTCCCACAGTCTCCACGCAGATGTTTAATTGCGAACAAAAGTAGTCACACATTCTGCACGCAGATTGTTAATTGTGAACAAAAGTAATCCCATACTATATTATTACTACCCATGTACAGTACAACCCCGTTAAACCAAGCTCGGTTAAACCAAACCACCGGTTAATCCAAAGTTTTTTCGGCGGCCCAGCAAAATACTACCATTTACTACCATATAAAAAAGTTGGTTAAACCAAAGTCGGATTATCCAAACTATCGGTTAATTCAAACAAAATTGTCGGGCCCCAGGCCACTTCCGGTACGGTTAAACCAAACTTTCATGTGATTATAAGGTCATCTGAGACCCCACCAACTTTTTTTATATGATAAATGGTAGTATTTTGCCGGGCCGCCGAAAACAGTTTGGAATAACCGATGGTTTGGTTTAACCAAGCTTGGTTTGATGGGGGTTATACTGTATATACATAAAAAAAACAATAATCAAAGTGTCCACCTGCCTACATTGTATATTACATTCATAATGCACCTGCGTTTTTGCCAAAGCCAAGTCAAAGTTGAAGCCAGAGCTCGGTTAAACCAATGATTAATTTTCTAGGGTCCCTTCAAGTTTGGTTTAACGGGGTTATACTGTATGTGGTTAGCTTTGAGAGAGAAAGACTTATTCAGCAGAATAAACATATTTACCAACAAAATCCTCACAAAAACACCAAATCAAACAGATATTTATTAAACATTCTATGATTGCACTATATATGCACACAGAAACCATATCCATGCCTATGTACATGGCCACATGAATCAAAAAGCTAAGTGAGAGATGACTCTGACCTTTTGACCTTGGTGATGGAGATGGTGATAAGGACTACAAGATGCCTTCTTGCTGACGCTATTAAAGGTCAAGAACACATTTTAGTGAAGATGGAGAGGCACCAGGTGATAGTGATGGAACATTTCCCACCAGAGGGATTGAGAACAATTTGGAGAATTTACAAATGAAGCTCCACCTGTCCACGTGGTCTCTCAAAAATAGCGAACCCGAAATTCATCGGTCATTAATTATTGCGTTGCAATGATGGATGGCATTTGAATTATCTAGACCCCAGAAGCTACATATTTGTTATTTCCACATCCTCCCTGATGGTGCTGACGGGGGGGGGGGGGGGGGTTAGCAGTGTTAAATGGGGTTTTCCACCCGTTGGTTGCTTGTTGGAGTTTTACGTCCTAGCAAGATCTAAGGTCAATTTTCCCACCAGTAGATGAAACGAGTAAGGCAAAAGGCTAGAAACTAGGTTTTAAACAGCAGGCTTTCAACTACTTGCAGATGCAAATCTTGCACCAAAAGAGACGGAAAGAGAGGGAAATGGAAAGACAAAAAGAGGGGGGAAAGAACGGTGAGAGAGAGGGGAAGAGAGAGCGGAAGAGAGAGTGGGAATGAGTGAGGGGCGAGAGAGGGGTTAATATAGTGGGAAATGGAGTGAGAAAGAGAGTGGGAAAGAGAGTGAGACTAAGAGAGGGAGGGAGAGAGGGAAAAGAAGAAAGAGGGGACAAGAGAGGGAAATGAGAGGATACAGAGGGAAGGACGGAGGGAGGGAGAGAGGGAAGAGGGAGGGGAGGGGGAGAAGAGAGTGAGTAAAGGGGAGGGGAGAAGAGAGAGGGAAGAGGGAGGGGAGGGAGAAGATGAGAGTGAGGGAAGGACGCAGGGAGGGAGAGAGGGAAGAGGGAGGGGAGGGGAGAAGAGAGTGAGTGAAGGGGAGGTGGGAAGAGGGAGGGAAGGGGAAGAAGAGAGTGAGTGAAGGGGAGGGGGGAAGAGAGAGGGAAGAGGGAGGGAAGGGGAGAAGAATAGAGTGAGTGAAGGGGAGGGGGAAGAGAGAGGGAAGAGGGGGGAGGGGGGGAGAAGAAGAGAGTGAGTGAAGGGGAGGGGGAAGAGAGAGGGAAGGGGGAAGAAGAGAGTGAGTGAAGGGGAGGGGGAAGAGAGAGGGAAGAGGGAGGGAAGGGGGAAAGAAGAGAGTGAGTGAAGGGGAGGGGAAAGAGAGAGGGAAGGGGGGAAGAAGAGAGTGAGTGAAGGGGAGGGGGGAAGAGAGAGGAAGAGGAGGGAAGGGGGAAGAAGAGAGTGAGTGAAGGGGAGGGGGGGAAGAGAGAGAGGGAAGGAGGGGGAAGAAGAGAGTGAGTGAAGGGGAGGGGGGAAGAGAGAGGGAAGAGGGAGGGAAGGGGGAAAGAAGAGAGTGAGTGAAGGGGAGGGGGAAGAGAGAGGGAAGAGGGAGGGAAGGGGGAAGAAGAGAGTGAGTGAAGGGGAGGGGGAAGAGAGAGGGAAGAGGGAGGGAAGGGGAAAGAAGAGAGTGAGTGAAGGGGAGGGGGGAAGAGAGAGGGAAGGGGGGAAGAAGAGAGTGAGTGAAGGGGAGGGGGGAAGAGAGAGGGAGAGAGAGTGATATAGGGAGAGTGGGGGAGAGAATGAGATATAGGGAAAAGAGGGACAAAGAGAGGGAGAGAGAGCGGGAGAGAGAGGGCAGAGAGAGAGAGGCAGAGAGAGATGGAGAGAGGGGAGAGAGAGTGAGAGAGAGTGAGAGAGGGGGAGAAATAGAGAGGGGGACAGAGAAAGGGAGAGAGAGGGATAGGGAGAGTGGGGGGGGGGGAGAAGGAGAGAATGAGATATAGGGAAAGAGGGGGCGAGAGGGACAGAGAGAGAGACAGAGGGAGAGGGAGAGGGAGCACGAGAGGGAGCGAGAGGGAGAGAGAGAAATAGAGAGGGAGAGAGAGAAAGGGAGAGAGAGAAGGGAAGTCGATGTGAGCGTTCTTAGTGTTGGGTGGCTGCAGTTGGCTTCACATGAGCCCGTTACTAACGGGGGATGTGACGGGGGAGGAGGGGGGTATACAGCCTCTCTTTGACAATGAGGGGGCGGGGTGAGGGGGGTTGAGATTTTTTTTTTTTTTTCTTGAAGATTTATACTGCCTATCATGGATAAGTCTGAATATACTTGGTTTCACCATTAGACAGTTTGTCGATAGAAAGCCTGAGCCTACACTTTTACCGACCCAAGGGATTGTTAACCTCTCACACCACATAGACATGGTATGAGAGCAACTGGCCTTTGATGATGCTGTAAGTTATACACAGCAGTGGAAATCCAAATTGGCAGAGGTGGGGGGGGGGGGGGGGGGGGGGGGCACAGGGAATCGAACCATTGACCTTCAGATTAGGAGTCTGACCTAGAAAAAAGTCACACTCTAACCACTCCGTCACAGAGAACACCACGAGATATATGAACCAGGAACTTTGACAATGAGGGGTGAGAGCCATATAAACCAGGGATGGGATCGAATTACCACGGAGCCTGGTAACTACAAGGAACCGCCACAAACCAGGATGTACACTATATAAACATGGGAGCACAGACTCAAGTCAAACCAGTGACTTAAGGGTGCATTCCTTACATGTGTAATGAGTAATGCAAATGCAAATGCGACAAAAAATCGAAACGCCTTGAAACATATGAGCTACATTCCTTACATGTGTAATGCGTAATGCGTTTTTCCGATCGGTCCATGTAGCGATCGGCGCGTCATGCGTTTTGCGTCAAGCTGGGTGTGAATAGAAACCTGAGTCTGATGTGTCCATTAGTTTAACACTAGGAGAGGCGACTGAGCATTACGGAACGGTCACCCACAAGGCTTCTGAGTGGAAACCATATGGTAGTGGTGGTGTGTGGGGGTTCGAGATGGGTTCGGGTTGGTAAAAATGCTACCAGAGCCACAAAAATATGAATACTTATCTATAATTTGGTTATAATAAAGGTAGGAACCCCCATGTGACGTACACAAAGTTACATAGATATAAATGCAATATTTGGTCATATACAGAGCAGTATGGAGAATAATTGTTTATTTTTATTTTTTAAATATATCTAGTCGTGTGCTGCATTACGCATGCGGCATTACGCGTGTAAGGAATGCTGGCATTCTCATACCGCATTACGCATTATGCATGTAAGGAATGCCCGCTTTACACAATTAATACTTGTCCCTTCCTAGCCAGGCGCTCAGCATTATTAGGATAGAGCAAGGACTGGTTTGTTCAGTGTCAGGATAATGTGACTGAGTTGGATATCAGGTCATGGTGCTGGCAGCCTGATCTCCCAGTGGGGCATCACTATAAAGTCACTATGAGTGCACACTATAATGTCATCCGGAGTGTGCGTTGTCATAAGTCGCTACCCGTCCTGATATGACCTTAGATGTTACCAGGACAATACAACTCCAAGAACCAAACAAACTCAAGTTACTTGTGATGCCATCTTATTTCTCCGAATCTCACTGAATCAAGGGAACATTTTCCACATCATATCAAAGAGCAAAGGGCTGGTTAGTACTGAGGCCAAAAAACCCCATAAATTGGTGATCGCCACTGCCCGTGCCTGAAAAATCACCCGCCCCTAAAAAATGTCAACAACAAAATGTGTTGGGGGAGCAGCAATTCAACTTTCGTAAGCACACAATACATTCCAAGCTGTTGTTGTTGTTTTACGGCCTAGCAACATCGAAGGTCATATCAGGACGGGTACCGACTTGTGACAGTGCGCACTCATAACGACTTTATAGTGCTGTCCCACTGGGAAACCAGGCCGCCGGCACCATGACCTGGTATCCCACTCAGTCACATTATCCTGACACTGAGCACACCAGTCCTTGCCCTGTCCTAATAATGCCGAGTGCCTGGCTAGGAAGCGACAAGTATCAATTTTTAAGTCATTGGTTTGACTCGACCAGGGTTCGAACCCACGACCCCACGATCTACCGGCACGGGAGACGGACGCTCTAACACATTCGGCACATTCCAAGCAGACAATATATTCCAAATTTGAAACTTTTAGAACTGTATGATATAATAAATTTCGAAATGAGAATACATTGTGATGTGTACATGAATGACTTGGGGGGAAAAAACCCCCAAAAAACACACCCGCCCGACCCAGATTATAGTTCCAAAGGGACGATCACCGACATTTAATTGGCCTAATATTAGCGATGGGTAGATTTTATTTTGTTATTTACCAGGTAAATATAAGTCAAATTAGAAGAATGCGATATACTTCGTATGGTAGTGAATCGGAGAAATGATAAATAACATATTTATCTATTTTGGAGAAAATGGTCGGCAAACTGCTAGTGTGACATGGTGCTTGATGCGCAGACTCAATCCATTTCAATCAGGAGCATCTTAGTAAGACCGGACGCGATGGCCCAATCGGTAGAGCGGAGGCTTCCCGTGCAGAAGGTCGGAAGTTAGAATCCAGGCCGAGTCAATCCAATGACTTACAAAATTGATAGTTGTCACTACGTAGCCTAGCGCCTAGCATTACTAGGGTACAGCAAGGACTGGCTACCTCAGTAACAGGATAATATGATTAAGTGGGATATCAGGTCATGGTGCCAGCAGCCTGGTCTCCCAGTGGGGCAGTACTATGAAGTCGCCATGAGTGCGCACTGTCACAAGTTGGTAACCATCCTGATATGACCTTAGGTGTTAAAAGGATGTAAAACGACAACAAACTAAATATGGACTACAGTTAAATTGTCCCAGCAAATATTTTACATGAGACAAAATAAAAATACCACTTTGTCATCACTTTGTCCCCAACCATTTGACACAAAGTAAACAATTCTACGACATTTGCCACCCACGAGTTGCCACCCGCTGTTTGCCAGCTGATGCTAACCACCAAGCACTTTCCCGGCCAGGACTTTTGCCAGCCGGGACTTTTCCCAGCTGAATAGATTCCAGCACAACGATCGAGAGTATTGACACTAGAATATGTATACACACACATGCACACATGCACACTAACACACACACACTAACATAACACACATATGCACATACACATGCACACACACTCTTTGGCACACCCACACACATGCATATACACACATTCTGGCGCATAGCAATATAATCTGCTGACATATAAATCCTGGCTGGCGAAAGTCGCGTCTGGCAAAAGTCCCAGTCGTGAAAGTGTTGGGTGGCACTTATCGACTGGCAAATAGTGGGAGGAAAATCACGGGATGCAAATGTCATGACAGCACAGTAACCACAATAACCACAATAATCGCTCACTCACCCACTCATGTAGGCTCAAACCCTGGTAGAGTCAAACCAATGATTTAAAAATTGATACTGGCCAGGCGCTCGGCATTATTAGGAAAGGGCAAGGACTGGTTGGCTCAGTGTCAGGATAATGTGACTGAGTGGGATATCAGGTCATTGTGCTGGTAGCCTGGTCTCCCAGTGGGGAAGCACTATAAAGTCACGATGAGTGCACACTGTCACACGTCGGTACCCAGTCTGATATGACCTTAGCTGTTATCAGGATGTAAAACTCCAACAACCAACCAACCAACTTTGGCTCGTATGAAATGAGCGAAACAAGAAAAGTATGCTACTTGAGAAACTGTATTTTACCTATCCTATGCAAAAATATTTATTATATCATAATTGCAATTTCCTCTTTCATATGAGAACCCACTCACCTTTTTTTCACACTCAAAACCATCGGATTATGCAACTTTAAATAGCATTTATTCTAAAATTGAATGATTAAACACTAGGAACTTCAATCACAGATGATTGATTAGTGTTCCTCAATCCATTGCTCTTTGCCATATCCTATTAATGCCAAGAGGCAGGATAGGTTTGTTTGTTGTTGTTTTACGTCCTAGCAACATCTAAGGTCATATCAGGACGGGAGCAGGATAAGTAGCGATAAGTATAAATGTTTAAAGTTGCATAGTCCGATGGTTTTGAGTTTCTGACATTTTTCCGAGATAAATATATTAAATTGATCATTATAATCTACCTTAATTTAGTTTGAAGTAACTTTTAATTGAAATGGCTACCTTTTGAGATATTTGAAATTCAAACATGTGAAAATAATGTTGGCAAGCACGCCAAAACTCTGATACCATAGGCTTCTGCAGTAACAGGTTCTATTAAATTGTCTCAGTGTTCCCTTCTATGTGGTCACAAATCCTTAATAAGTGCATCAGTATCTAAGTTAGATATGTAGAATCAAATCTAGATAATTGTTTTGATTTTGACAAATTGATGCTTCATCGGACTATGCAGCAAGATTCAAATCCCACAACCTGTCACATTACACAGGAAGAATTCAACTCGGTCGGTCCTCCCATCTGGAGTAGTACAAATACCCTGTACTTATTCAAAATAATAATCTGCCTAGTGAGTAAGATACTATTTCGTTATCATATTAGCACCACTAACTTACACTTTAGAGTCAAGTAAATTTCAAATTTTATTTATGTTTACGCAATTTATTTTATGCATTTCATTGAAACAGATTTGCAGGGATGAAAGCGGTATCTGGCAAAAAAATGCGGAAATCAGGCCAAGACCTTGATGCCACTGTGCAGGTTCCAGCAAAACCAAGCCGTGGTTATTATACCAACTGCGAATTTCCACGAAAACCTCGATATGCCCCCATAAGATTAGTACTGTCAGGGAATCGTGGACAAATGTCGGAAGTCAGGTTTCAACCATCCTCACTGCGACTGTATTATCATCCATGCCAAACTCTTTCTTGTTTGGGTTTTATGTTCTAGCAACATCTAACATCATGTAAGAATGGGATTCAAACTAACTAATTGCTGTCGGATATACATACATTGGCATTTTGTGAAGTTAATCGGTGAATATAAAGAATCGCAGAAACCCGCGACATCGCTGAGATTTGACAGAAACATCCTTTCATTGACAACTTAGAATTATGCGGATAATTTTGGGAGTGAAGTATGGTAGAAAAGAAAGAAGGAATCAGCACTCTCTCCAGGACACGCACATTTCCCGCCATTCCTGTCACGTGATAGCCCAGTCCAATCACGTGGGCGTGGTCCGCTCTCCGCGGGAACTGCAATCTGCGTCTCAGGATCACGTGACAGACCACGTGGTATGGCTTGTGTGCGCGTGTGGATGAGCGTGGTTTTAAAGGTGCATAGTCCAATGAAAATATCAAATTTTCAAACCCAAAGCAATTATCTGGATTTCATTCTACATATCTAACTTGGATACTAGTGGTGTTGGTCATCCTATTGATCCTTTTTAGTGGACATATTTGCAGTTTGGGCTATTTTCCGTTGCCAACAGTGGTCCACAAATGGTTCATCAAAGGTTGTGGTGTGTGCTGTCCTGTCTGTGGGAAAGTGCATATAAAAGACCCTTGCTGCTTATCGGAAAGACTAGCCTATGTGGCGGCAGCGAGTTTCCTCCAAAAGAAATATATCAGAATGACCATACCTTTGACGTCCAATAGCCAATGATAAAAATCAATGCGCTCTAGAGGCATCATTAAATAAAACACGCTTTTTCTTCTTCTGGATTCTGGTGTATTTAGCAAACATTTGTCACCACATAGAAGTGAATGCTGATGCAATTTAAGAGAACCTGTTACTGCAGAAGCCTATGGAGTTTTGGTGTGCTTTCCAAAACTAATGTTACATGTTTGCACTTCAAATATACCAAAAGATATCCGTTTAAAATAAAAGTTAATTCAAACTAAAAGTAAGGTAGATATAATTATCAATCTAATGTATTTAGGTCAGAAAATTACAGCAACTCAAAACCATCGGAGTATGCACCTTTAATTCGCTTATTTGCGGGGAGAGAACAGGAAGAACGCGTGTAAACATGAAGAGCAAATTACTGTTTCATACTGCCTTGGTTTTATGTTTCTGCCATATTTCTTTTTAGATAAATATGTTATCTATCATAGCTCGTTACCTTTGAGATGCAACATTGATGAAATCGTGTTTGTTTGGGTGTTTACATCCTGGCAACATCTAAGGTTATATAATGAACTCATCCCCTCCTGAGTATTGTGCATGTCGTTCTGCGATAAAAGAATAGAAAAACTCACGCAAGCAACTGCTAGTGTGGAGACACCAATTGGCAGCAATTGGTGTCTCCACCAAGCAACTGCTAGTGTGGAGACACCAATTCGCAGCAATTGGTGTCTCCACCAAGCAACTGCTAGAGTGGAGACACCAATTCGCAGCAATTTTCAGCCTTGAGCATTGCACTCAGTTCAGATTTAAACAAAATCTAATATTAATAACCATGGTAACCGCTCACCCACCCTTGTGTGGAGATAATGCACCACAAACAGAATTAAATAACACAGTGAGTGTCACCACTGTGTATGTATGCTCCCTGTGTCTTACCGGACGCAGTGGCCGAATTGGTAGAGCGCAGGACTCCCGGGAATTCGATTCTCTATCGAGTCAAACAAATCATTTACAAAATAGATAGTAGTGGCTACCTAGCCTGACGCTTAGCATTATTATGATAGGTCAAGCACTGGATAGCTCAGTGGCAGGATAATGGGACTGAGTGGCATATCAGGTCATGGTGTCAGCGACCTGGTCTCTCAGGGGCAGCACTATAAAGTCGCCATAAAGGCGCACTGTCACAAGTCGGTACCCATCCTGATATGACCTTAGATGTTGCCAGGATGTAAAACTCTACCAACCAAACAAACAAATCCTCATGTTTAGCATAATGTACACCACATCCAGACCGGACGTGGTCGCTAAATCGGTAGAGCGCAGGCTTCCCATGCGGAAGGTTGGCATTTCGATTCCTGGTTGAGTCAAACCAATGACTTACAAAATTGATACTTGTGGCTACCTAGCCTGACACTCGGCATTATTAGGATAGAGCAAGGACTGGTTAGCTCAGTGTCAGGATCAGTGTATGACCTTAGATGTTGCCAGTACATAAAGCAACAAGAAGCAAACAAAAGCATGCTGTCACAAGTCGGTACCGTCCTGATATGACATTAGATGTTGCCAGGACGTAAAACTCCAACACCCAACCAACAAAGTCTTCGGGTTTCACTCAGTCGGGGATCAATCGCACATGACTGCTCACGTACAAAGCGGACGCCCTAACCGATCAGCCATCTCGTCGATCTTGTCACACAAATACCATAACAGCTAAGCCGATGGGCTCGCTTTCCCATAACAAGCAAACAAGCCTTGACCATTTTTCTCTCTATGCAGAAAATGACAAATAAAATAATTTAAAGAAGAAAGAAAGGTGGGATAAAAACACCACAACAAAACCAAATGACGAGCTTTTAAATCTCCAAGTCCCATATAAAATAGATGAGTGCCCACCCAGCTGTTGTGACACTGTCCTAAGAGCAGGTTGTGTGCACATGTATCTAGTTTAACACCCACATGGGGCAAGTTCTGGCAACGACTCACCAAATGATACCCCTCCGAACACATCCAAAATGGTCGCCACTGATTCACCAACAAACCGCCATCAGAGCAACATGCTAAAAGTAAAACCAGTTCGCAGAAACATATTCGGCTAAAGGATGCAAAATATTCATCCGCGCTATAATAAAAGAGCAAATATTAGATGGCCTATTGCATCAGCGAACCCTATTGCTGTAGGTGATAAGGATATACAGTATAACCCCGTTAAACCAAGCTCGGTTAAACCGAACGATTGGTGAGTCCAAACTTTTTTCAGCGACCCGGCAAAATAATACCATTTATCATATAAAAAAGTTGGTTAAACCAAAGTCGGTTAATCCAAATTATCGGTTAATCCAAACAAAATTGTTGGACCCCAGGCCATTCCGGTATGGTTAAACCAAACTTTCATGTGGTTATAAGGTCATCTGAGACCCCACTGACATAAAAAACAATAATCAAAGTGTCCACATACATTGTATATTACATGCGCAATACACACTTACTCAAAGTCAAAGTCAAAGCCAAAGCTCGGTTAAACCAATGATCGGTTAATCCAAACATATTTCTATGGTCCCTTCAAGTTTGGTTTAACGGGATTATACTGTAGTGGGGAAAAAAGTAGGAAATACAGGGTCCATACAAACATGAAGATATGGAAGTCAAGGCTTTTCAGGGTGGTTTTTGATAGGAATTCAAGGCTATTTTCATTTGGATTTCAGAGGGAAAATAACAATAGTGAATGGCGATTACAGCCTAATCTAGATCAGTGGGGACAGTTGAATCGAATTCAAGGCTTTTCAAGACTAATTACCCAAAATAGGTTCAATTCAAGACTTTTCAAGCCCTTTTCAAGGACTTTCCAGGCCCCATATGGACCCTGGAAATGCGTGAGACAAAAACAGAGATTACTGAGGTTAAGGCACCATAGTATTTTCTAACATAGCTAGGCCATTCATGGACAGTTTCGGTTCCGGGAGAGATAACGCTTCCGGTGTGCATGAAAGGGTGGGCTTGGTTACTGAGTGTGTTTTAGTAGCGGAGGCTATAGGTGTGGATTTTTCTTGGGGTTGTGGTCTATAGCAGGGGTACCGGAAGCAGCAGGGGACGCCGCCTCATGTCCACTTCCTACCGGGAGAGTAATCAGTGCGCATGTCTGGGTGGCGGACTGAACCTGCGCCGGGCTGGTACGGCGCTGCAGGGGGCGGGGGGGGGGGGGGGGCGGGGATAGGATGGTGGGAGCGGGGACAGAACGTCAAAAGGGAGGGAGGGAAGGGTGGGAGGGGAAGAGGGGGATGAAGGGAAGAGAATTGAGAGAAAGGAGAGAAGGCTGGAAGTGAGGGAAGGGAGGGAATGGAAGAAAGGGATGAAAATGGGAGGGAAGAGAAGGGAAACGGAAGAAAGGGAAGGTGAGGGAAGAGAAGGGAGGGAAGGAAGGGAAGAGAATGGATATAAGGGAGGGAAGGGAGAGAAGGAAGGAAAGCAGGGAGGGAGGGAAGGAAGGAGGAAAGGAAGGAGGAAAGGAAGGGAGAAAGGAGGAAAGGAGGGAGAATGAGAGGTAAAGGAGAGAAGGAGAGATGGAACAAAGGGAGGGGAGAGGAGGGAGAAGGAATGAGGGCAGGGAGGGAAGGGCGGGGAGAGAAAGAAGCAATGGAGGGAATGGAATGAGGGGAGGGAGGACAAGAAGAGGGAAGGAAAGGTATGGGTCGAAGGGGAAGAATGGGGAAATGGAAGAGGAAGAGAGGGTGAAGAGGGAAGTGATGGAACAGATGGAAAGGGAGGGGGAAGGTAGGTCCTTGCCCTATCCTAATAACACCCAATGCCTGGCTAGGAAACGACAAGTATACATTTTTAAGTCATTGCTTTAACTCGACCAGGGTTCAAACCCATGGGTTCGAATCCCACGATCTAGCAATACGGGAGACGGACGCTCAACTCATTCGCCCATCCCGTCTGGTTTGGAAAGTCCTATCAGAATGGCATGGACATCTAGTGTGCACAAGACCTCACAGCAGACGACATTCGGCGTGGGGAGGAGCGGGACGTACCTCAGGCGGTAGGGTGTCCACCTGTGAAGGTGTCAATCTCCTATCAATCCTGCTCAGTGGACCCATTTGCATTTTTGGCTATTTTCCGTTCCAACCAGTGGTCGACAACTGGTTCATCAACAGCTGTGGTATGTGCTGTCCTGTCTGTGGGAAAGTGCATATAAAAGACCGCTTGATACTTATCAGAAAGAGAAGCCAAAGTGGCAGCAGCGGGTTTGCTCCAAAGAAATAGCAGCGGGTTTGCTCCAAAGATGATAAAAATCAATATGCTCTAGAGGCATCGTTAAATCAAATAAACTTCACTTTACATTCGCACGGAGAGGACGCTGAGTGGATCGTGACGTCACGTTCGACGTGCGGGTTTTGAGCTGCGGCGAGATTCCAATACCAGCCACACCATGGCAGCACAGTCATTAATTAGTAACCATCTGATGGCAACATCCCGTGTGAAGTCACGCCCTCCCCCACCCAACCCCACCCCCCACACCCCCCATGACCACCTCCAATCAATCAGTAGTTCCGTCCTCTAGTCGAGGGTTGGATGCAATGGTTCTCCACTTGTCCCGATGGTGTGCTGTTCTGATAGACTGTGAATAATTCAAGCCTGTCCACTGTGAAATATTTGTAAACCATGATGTTCTTGGTCTCCCTCTCCCTCTGCTGCCATTCACCTTCCCTTCCAACAATGTACGGTATATTGAACTCTGACGAATGATGTGGCCAAAATAAATAAGTTTCTTTGTCTGTATAGTGGCAAACAAGCTTTTCTTATTTTTAATTTTTCTGAGAACTTCTTTGTTGGTGATCTTCTTTGTCCATGATATTTTCATCATCTTCGATAAGCCCACATCTCAAATGCTGCTAAACGTTTGTACATTTTCTTAGAGATTGTCCATATCTCAGCCCCATACATTAGAGTAGACCACACATAACACTGAAGAATACGATTCCTTGTTTGTATTAATATCTTATGGGGCTGTCACACTACGACGTAACGACGTCTCAACGTAGGTGAGAAAACGTGGAAAAAAAAAAAGAAAAAAAAAAAAAAAAAAGAAAAAAAAAAAAAAAAAAAAAAAAAAAAAAAAAAGAAAAAAAAAGAAAAAAAAAAAAAAAAAAAAAAAAAAAAAAAAAAAAGAAAAAAAAAAAAAAAAAAAAAAAAAAAAAGAAAAAAAAAAAAAAAAAAAAAAAAAAGAAAAAAAAAAAAAAAAAAAGAAAAAAAAAAAAAAAAAAAAAGAAAAAAATAAAAAAAAAAAAAAAAAAAAGAAAAAAAAAAAAAAAAAAAAAAAAAGAAAAAAAAAAAAAAAAAAAGAAAAAAAAGAAAAAAAAAAAAAAAAAAAAAAAAAAGAAAAAAAAAAAAAAAGAAAAAAAAAAAAAAAAAAAAAAAAAAAAAAAAAAAAAAAAAAAAAAAAAAAAGAAAAAAAAAAAAAAAAAAAAAAAAAGAAAAAAGAAAAAAAAAAGAAAAAAAAAAAAAAAAAGAAAAAAAAAAAAAAAAAAAAAAAAAAAAAAAAGAAAGAACGTTGTAACTTCTCGGCGTAGTATGCAAATTTTGGGCACAAGTGTGAAGTGGATGCAGCGTAGTGGACGACGAGAGAGTAACGTCGGTATAAGGCGTAGTGATACTGTCGTTCGACGAGGAGAGAGGTCAACGTATATGACGCTGACGGAACGTTATGAACGTTATTCCATCGTCAGAAGAACGTTACGTGACGTTAGCTACGTCATCAGACGTTGAACGTACGTTGAATTGCACGTTCCTCCTGACGTTCTCCTGACGTTGTCCTGACGTTCCCATTACGCCCCGTGGGCATTTGCACTTGGTTTAATGGGGGTCAACGTAGTGGAACGTAGTGGAACGTAGTGAGGAGCGTTGGAATAACGTCCGTTTAACGTCATTGACGTTCGCTGAACGTGAACAGAACGTACGGCGAACGTAAACCCTTACGTTCGACCTACGTCGAAACTTTTGAACATGTCCAAAACCTCGACGTAACTTGATGTAACACGACGTAATGTGACGTAGCTCGACGTCACTCTAACGTCATTATGACGTCATCATAACGTAATCCAACGTATATCAACATAATGACGAAATATCACCACGTTAGGCTCACGTTGGCTCATTACGTCGTAGTGTGACAGGGGTATTAGACCACCTCCAGCAGATTAAAAAAGGGCAAAAAGCCGCAGCCATCTCCCCATGGGGCAACCCGTTCCTTGGTCCCCATGCCATAACCTATTCATGAGCACCATATGGTCACGACTGGACCATCATGTGGCAATGTGTGTGTTTTTTAAAATTATATTTTGTTATAACGTTGGCATTTCACAATGAAAGCGACTGAGGTAAATTATCTCTTGCTCCAATTCCCACTATTTTTTGTTAAAAGCCCCATTTTTTTTGGTGCCAGTGAACCTCTCAAGTTGGGAGTGCGGCATTGGTGGAGATTTGCACAAACTAGTCGATTTCATGATATACGACAGTGGCGATCACCGATCTACGAGCTTCAATATTGCTTGAGGCGAGCAGTGTATTGAATTAAAAGCGGCAGGCAAGGACTTGTTAGCTCAGTGTCAGGATAATGTGACTGAGTGGGATATCGGGGCATGTACCAATGGTGCTGGCGGCCTGATTTTCCAGTGGGGCAGCACTATAAAGTCGCTATGAGTGCGCACTGTCACAGGTTGGTACCCGTCCTTATATGACCATAGAAGTTGCCATGATGTAAAATTCAAACAACCAAGCAACCCCCCCCCCCTCTCCCCCCACCTCCCTGTACTGCGTAATCAACTAATGTACCCCAAAAAGGGAGAAAAAAACGTGACTGGGAGAAATTGACCATATTCTTCTCGGAATACAAGTGGACTAGCGGACACGTCAACTAGCAGACACAATTGTCGGAGGACTAGCGGTCAGGTTATGTTATGTGACAGTGTTGTTTGGTATTAGTATGACTTAAGTTAAAGCCTAGGTCACACCAACCCGGATCAGGGGCCGGACGAGCCCCGACCCGGGATCCGGCGTGGTCCGTGGTGATACGGCGTGGTGCTGGTGACCTGGTTTCCAAGTGGGGCAGCACTATAAAGTCGCCATGAGTGGGAATTCAATCATTATCATTATAAAAAAGTATATTAAACAATTTTTTGAATAAAAATTCTCTAATCATATGACTAACCTGCGGTGTTGCGATTTTCCGAAGTTAAGATAACTTCAACTGAAAACAACCACAACCCCTTGCGGCGAGCAAAAAACCGTATGGTCACCGTACGGCGACCGTAACCCACCGTACGGTCGCCGTACGGTCTGGCCGATGCGGCGACTTATGGTCGCCACAAGCACGCCGTAAGGCATTTGTGACCAAGGCTAACTTGATGACGGAGTTAGTGCAAGAGCTGGGTGAAAGATAATAGTTAGCGAGCTTAAAGAAAAGCCTCTAGATCCGGTTATGTGTAGTGCGCTGGTACCGGTGTCGCAGTTTGAGCGTCCTGCCAGTTTGAGCGCCCTGCCAGTGGGTGTATACTTTTTTTGTAAAATAGATTTAAAAGCTTTCATTGGATCGATTAAAAATATCTTAATGCGCAATTGAAGAGGAAGATCTGAAGTATTTAATGTAACCTAAGAGCAATTTACTCTGAAAGTATTAAACAGAGATAATAGTGAAAGTTGGGATATTCTGAGTGTCAGTGCCAGTGTTAGCCTTAACAGATCATGGCCTCAGGAACTATTTTCGCAAAATAAATTCAAGAACTTCCAATTGGCTAATAAAAAAAAAAGGCTGAATGTGAAATTGTAGAGAAAGATCTGAACTATTTAATAGAAACAAGAGAAATTTGCTTTCAAAGCACCAAAAATCACAAATTACTGTGATAGTTAGGGTGGTTTTAATGTTGTCTCTATCCGTGCATGCGCAGAAGCAACAGAAGGGCGCTCAAACTGGCCGGGCGCTCAAACTGCGACACCGGCGTGGTATAGGGTAGGCATGGCGCTGGGGCTGGGTAGTGCTGGGGTTGGACAGCGGCCGAATCGGTACAGCGCAGGCTTCCTGTGCGGAAGGTTGGGAGTTTTAAAACCGATTCAAACCAATGACTAACAAAATTGATACGTGTTGCTCCGTAGCCTGGATAGCTCAATATCAGGATAAAGTGACTGAGTGGGAAATCGATTCATGGTGCCAGGGGTCGAGTCTCTATAAAATTACCATGAGAGCACACTGTCACAAGTTGGACCATCCTGATATGACATTAGATGTTGCCAGGATGCAAAACCCCAACAAACAAATAAACAAAGACAAAATGGCTGCAACCACCGGAGCCAAGAGCGGCAAGCCGAGTCAGGGGCTAGATTCAGATTAGCGCCACCTGCACCACACCGCCACAGCTTTTATTGTTCGAACCCCGGTCGAGTCAAACCAATGACGTAAAAAATTATACTTGTTGCTTCCTTGCCAGGCGCTCGGCATCATTAGGATAAGGCAAGGATTGGTTGGTTCGGTGTCAGGATAATGTGACTGAGTGGGACATTAGGTCACGGTGCTGGTGGCCTGGTCTCCCAGTTGGGTAAAGTCGACATGAGTGCGCAGTGTCACAAGTTGGTACCCGTCCTGATATGACCTTAGATGTTGGCAGGATTTAAAACTCCAGCTTTTATTTCCCCGGGACACACTTCACCACGCGATGACGCAATAACCTAATCTGGTCTAATTGCATTGGAATCAAATGAGGTCAGAAGCGTGTCCTAATTACATAATCAATTACCATGAACCGGTCATGGAGTCGAGGCGACCTACTGATCTCACCAGGGATGCAAAAAAAAAAATTCGATTGGGAAACCCACCAGTCCGTTGCCATGGCAACTAGCAAAGCGAGGTGGTTAGAGTGTCTGAATTTTTTCTAGGTCGGACTCATAATCTGAAGGTCGGTGGTTCGATTCCCCATGCCCCCACTTCTGCCAATTTGGATTTCCACTGCTGTGTATAACTTACAGTGTCATCAAAGGCCAGTTGCTTTCATACCATGTATATGTGGTGCGGGAGGTTAACATCCCTTGTGTCAGTAAAAATGTAGGCTCGGGCTTTCTATCGACAAACTGTCTAATGGGGAAAACAAGTCTATTCAGACTTATCCATGATAGGCAGTATACATCTTCAAGAAGAATTTTGGATGGTGTTCAATTGTAGCTAAAATGCCCACCTTCAACTAACCCGACTAACTAAATTTACTTGTCGGTGTGTCCGACTGTTTGTTCCCCCTGTTTTTCTTTGTGTTTCCCATCCTGATATGACCTTAGGTGTTGCTAGGATGTGTTTTTGTATTTTGTATACGTTAAGGCTCTGTCACACATCACCGGATTGGGGAAACGGAAAGAAACCGAACAAAGTCTGTTGATATCCGGCAAAGTCTGGTTTGTGTCCGTTGCATATCCGTTGATATCCTGCATGATCCGTTACAAGTTTTGAGCATGCACAAAACTTGTAACGGATTGCGCCGGACTGACCTATGCGGTTATTATCTGTTACCGTCCATTCCCGTCCGTTCCCATCCGTTCCCGCGCATTACATTCCGTTCCCTGTCCGTTACATAATCGATACATTTCAAGTCCGAATAACCCCGGACTAGAATATTCTTTGTCCGGTTCTGTCCGTTGCTCAATCCGCCATAGTGTGACAGGCACTTACAGCTTGTTTCGTACAAATATCAATGTTGTTAGGTTGTCTTTGTGTTTTGTGCAGCTGTTTTCGTTTAAGACACGGATCGGAAACGCCCAGCTGCCATCAAATTCTCGCTTCAGCCGAAATCCTAGGTGTTCATGAGCAGTTTGATTTGCTTAATTTGGGGTTTTACCTCCTTACAACATCTAAAGCCCCAGTCACACATACCCGATCAGGGGCCGGACGAGTCCCGGACCACCATCCGGGGTGGTCCGGGGCGATCCGGGGTGATCCATGGCTCGTCCGTGGCTCGTCTGTGCTGACACCCACTGATCCATGGCTCGTCCAGCGCCATCTGGGCTCAGCCCCGAATGTTTTTAAATGTTTTAAACATCCGGGGTGGTCTGGGTGATTTTGCGATCCAGGCTCAATCCGGCCTGATCCGGGGGTGGTCCGGGGGTGGTCCGGGTATTTCAGGGGTGGTCCGGGGTGGACCGGGGTCATTTTGAGCCACGTTTGACCCGGACCATCCCCGGACTATCCAGGACTACCCCCGGCCTAGCCACGGACTGCCCCCATAAGACCGGGGGTGATCCGGGATAGTCTGGGGGTGATCCGGGATAGTCCGGGGGTGGTCCGGGGCAGTCCGGGGGTGGTCCGGCCTCATCCGGGGGCCGGTCCGGCCCAGTCCTGGGTGGTACGGGGCGGTCCGGGGCTTGTCCGGGGCTCATCTGGGAAAGTGTGACTGCGAGGCAAAAATCAACGAAAACAGTGATTTTATCCGTGGCAGTCCGGGACAGTCTGGGCCGTTGGTCCGTGGGTGGTCCGGCTCAAAATCCGGGGCTCATCTGGCTATGTGTGACTGGGGCTTAAGGAGGTGATATCAAGACGGTTCCTGATGTGCATATGAGAGTGTGATTGATGGTAGGATTTGAGGTCATGCATCTACATACATTAAACTGACATTGCATTTTCATAATGATGCCCTTTATGTGTAGTCTAAGTTCCACTAGTCCCTCAGTCAGGACTGAAGCTGGTACCCACTTCAGCTAAAGGCCCTGTCACACTATACCATATTGCGTCAGCGTATGCCGACGTATGTGACATATGCTGTCATATAGTTGAATTTTGAACATGCTAAAAAATACTACTTATG
The DNA here is from genome assembly GCA_030323885.1 of Branchipolynoe longqiensis. Classification (NCBI taxonomy): domain Eukaryota; kingdom Metazoa; phylum Annelida; class Polychaeta; order Phyllodocida; family Polynoidae; genus Branchipolynoe; species Branchipolynoe longqiensis. The sequence goes on from CM059203.1 coordinate 15,592,159, forward strand.
CCAAACTTACCCATAACTTATCTCAGCGTACATCAGTGGGCTGTTACCGAATACTACATATGCCAAACGTACCCATAACTTGTCTCAGCATACACCAGCGTGCACCAACGTGTTGGTGCAAAATCATATACGTCGGCACACGCTGATGCAATACGGCATAGTGTGACAGGGGTTTAACTCACAGTGTCAGGAAGTTCAGGATGGTCCCCTATCCTTCACTATAGACCTGAATGTGTTGAGCGTCCGTCTTCTGTTTTGGTAGATCGTGGGGGTTCGACCCCTGGTTTGACTTAACCTATGGCCTAGCAACAATCTCTGGTCACATCAGGACGAGTACCGACTTGGGACAGCGCGCACTCATGGCGACTTTATAGTGCTGCCCCACTGGGAGATCAGGCACCGACACCATGACCCGATATTCCACTCATCCACTATATATATATATAAATTTGTCTAGTTGTCCATCAATCCATGAGACAAAAGATGACAGTGTGGTGGAAGCCCTCGTTTTATTTTCTCGGGCTATGGCCGAGCAAAAACGCCCTACCTAGTACATAAAGGTAAAATCTCGTAGGGGAATGGCGATTTGGCGGGCGATTGGGACCGAAGTGACAGCGGCGGCAATAGGCCCGGAGCAAATCGGATATGTAAATGTGTGGAATAATAATATAAATAAATAAATGAGCAATAAAAAGGCAGCGCCACCAATTTATATATATATAATTCTTATATCTCACATAAATTTGTCTAGCTGTAAAGTCCATCAATCCAATAGACAAAAGATGACAGTGTGGTGGAAGCCCTCATTTTATTTTCTCGGGCTATGGCCGAGCAAAAACGCCAACCGGGCCTGCCTGCAGGCCCCCCCCACCCAACACACTAGTCATCGTCCAAATCACCCGCTGCCAGCGCAGTGGCCACCCGCATGTCATTGACAATCATGACCTGAAGGGGGGGGGGGGGGGGAGGTGTCCTTAAATAAGCGAAAATTGTATCTGAAGCCCAGTGGCCCCTCACCCGAAGTATGTGCAGCCTCCACGACGCAGGGAGTGGGATGAGAAATCCTGGTCCCCCAACAGCGCCCTATTGGCGAAGATCTTGAGGGTCTCGTGGTAAATTTGGTAAGTTAATGGTAAGGAACGCCCCCCCCCCCCCCCCCCAGGGCAGGGACACGGAAAGCGAAGTCCGTTGGTGATGCTTCCAGCTGCGCGAAGTGGAGCTCAGTCCAATACACTGCACAGAGGCCCCGCCTGGGGGACCTTGCCACGGGGATTTCTAGCACTCGCTCACGGAACTGGATCGTCTTCGACTTAGTGATAGTAATAATCATTCCCCACGGATAGAATTTAAAATGCCCGCGATGTAAGGTGGAATCTGATGAGGTCACCTGTGCTTTCCTCAAAAGCACTCTAAATGAGCATAGGACCACAGCCCTCCAATTTACATGGCCTTTGTTATTAGTGAGACCAGCAAATATTTTTAATAACATGGCCGGGAGCAAGGGGGGGGGGGGTGCCCGACGTGGAGCGTCCCCATTCTCCTGCCTTATTCCCTTATACCCCTGTCACACTACAACGTAATGAGTGAACGTGAGCCTAACGTGGTGATATTTCGTCATTACGTTGATGGACGTTGGATTACGTTATGATGACGTCATAATGACGTTAGAGTGACGTCGAGCTACGTCACATTACGTCGTGTAACGTCGATTAACGTCGAGGTTTTGGACATGTTCAAAAGTGTCGACGTAGGACAAACGTAATGGTTTACGTTCACCGTACGTTCTGTTCACGTTCAGCGAACGTCAATGACGTTAAACGGACGTTATTCCAACGCTCCTCACTACGTTCAACTACGTTCCACTACGTTGACCCCCATTAAACTGAGTGCAAATGCCCACGGGGCGTAATGGGAATGTCAGGAGAACGTCATGAGAACGTCATGAGAACGTCAGGAGAACGTCAGGAGAACGTCAGGAGAACGTATTATGACATAGCTAACGTCACGTAACGTTCTTCTCGCGATGGAATAACGTTCATAACGTTCCGTGAGCGTCATTACATTGACCTCTCTCGTTGAATGACGGTATCACTACGCTTTACCGACGTTACGCTCTCGTCCACTACGCTGCATCCACGTTCAACTTCTGCCCAAATTTGCATACTACGCCGAGAAGTTCAACGTTCTTCACGTTCTCCCTACGGCGACGTCCTTACGTCGTAGTGTGACAGGGCCATAAAGGGTAGCAGCAATGACATAAGAATCATAAGCAATAGGCGGCTGAGCATTTTGCCGCATAAAGAAGCTCAACGCGCTCAAGTAGTTCACAACCGAGCGATACGTCAGTGTCCTAGCCAGCCAGGTCACGTAAAGCGCGACAGTTTCCGGGGAGCAGGGAAATGGTGAGCGTCCTGGCACAAATTCATCAACAAACTCCAAGTACCGCTGAATTTGCACTCCCCGTGTTGCCCATGAGTTGTTTTTAATAATACCCAGCTTCAAAACTCCGCTGCTCCCTCCGAAGGTCCTCCCTCCCTGGAATAGTCCAAAAATGGGGTCTTAAAGACATGACTACAACACATAGCTCCAGCCTTATTGACATTAGCTATTCTCTCGACACTATCAAGCCTGTCCAGGCGACTCAGGGCATCGCATGTGACGTTTAACTTAGTATTTATATATGTTGAGACGAACACAAGATTGTGCTCGACCGACAACCAAAATAATTTCTGTAGCAACCGCATAATTTCGGGTGAACTAGATCTACCCGAGTTTCAGTGTCAGGATAATGTGACTGAGTGGGATACCAGGTCATGGTGCCGGCGGCCTGGTTTCCCAGTGGGACAGCATTATAAAGTCGCCATGAGTGCGCACTGTCACAAGTCGGTACCCGTCCTGATATGACCCTAGATGTTGCTAGGATGTAAAACAACAACAAACAAACAATCTACCGGAGTTTAGTGCTGCCTGGACGACTGCACTATCGGTAATGAAGATGACCGACAAGGCCGTCCAGCTGCCAGACCATCTAGCAGCTGCCGTGAAAACACCCCACATTTCCTTTATGTTAATGGTGCAGTCACACTACGATGCTTCTCCCGGCGACCCGTCAGCGTTGAAAATAAAATATTGCGCGTCGAGAAATGTTAAAGAAATCGGGGAAATATGGGAAAATTTGACGTTGGTGCAGCGTGTGGGTAGCGTGTGAGTAGCGCGCGGCCAACGTGTGTCGACGCGTTGGGGAAAAAAAAAAAGAAGTTTGGCGCGACGTCTTCATATAACCTTAAATGTTGCTAGGACGTAAAACAACAATGCCCCAGTTTGCCGCAACGGGTGGGAACGACCCTCCCGCGCGTGTGGCGTCTGCCTAGCATTCCCATAACGTTATTCCGGCGCGTCCAACGGAGCTCGACGACCGCCTAACGTCCTCCTAACGTCCTTACCCATATATTTGCGCGTGCTGCCGGTCGTTGGTTGTTTTTGACATGCTTAAAACATTGGGCGACTGGCAACGCGCGCCGACGTTGTCCGTCGACCATCAACGTCAAGGGTAGTGTACCGACGTGTACCGACGCGCTCATAACGCGCCACCAGCGCGTCCATACGTTTCACATATTATCGCCCAAAATCACAACACGTTTCCGTGTCGCCGGCGAGAAGCTTCGTAGTGTGACTGCACCATAATATGGGTGTTCCCCGAGACCATTATCTGGCTTGCAATGGTGATGCCTAGCATATCCGGCTAAAGCCCCATCCGCCTCCCCATCGAAAGAGCCAACCAACCAGTTGTTCAGATGTGTAGCCCCAAACGCCCAATTCGATGCATCGCTGTAATACCCCTGTCACATTACAACGTTTCTGCCGGCGTGCCGGCAATGCACAAAATATTTGCAACCCGTCAAGAGACGTCCAACTTTTCGGCGTTTTGGGAGAAAACTGGACGGGTTAGTAGCATGGTATTAGCGTGCAGCCAACGAGGTTCGACGCGCGGTGGACGACAGTGTCCACGTCCCGCCAGCGGGTTCCCAGCATGTCGTCAGCGTGTTGTCGGCGTGCTGTCGACGAGTTGACGGCATGGAGGCAGCGAGTTGGTATTGTATTAGTATTGTGTGAACCTGTACACACCCGCACCCAACACGTCAGGACGCACTGGCAGCGCGTCCAGACCCGCCGCCAATGCATCCAGGCACGCTGGCAACACATCCAATACGCTGAGAAACACTGGCAGAGTGCCGACAACGTGCCGATAACATGCTGATGGCACGCTGGGAACCCACTGACGGGACGTTGCAGACGCGCCGACGGAACGGTCGCAGTTTGGCGAAAGAAATGCCAACGTTAACCGCCGTTGATCAACGTCCTGCCAGCGTTCCGCCGGCGCGCCCCCAACGGGTTCGACGTGTTGCTAACGTGTCCGTAACGCCCCCTCCAACACGTCGGCGTGCATCGGTCCGCGCCGAAAGTTTTGTGCAAGCACAAAACTTTCACCCCGGACCGACGCGCACCGACGGCCGCTGACGTCTGCATTCACATGTTGCTATGTACCGACGCGCCGGAAACGTCCCGGTAACGTACCGGTAACGTACCGGAGATGTACCGACGTTTCGCCCAAAATTGCAACACGTCAGCACGCGTCGACCCTCGTTGGGCCAAAACGTTGTAATGTGACAGGGCCATAAACGGCCTCGACCGGGGAAAACTTCCCGATCATAGCTGCTTTACCATTAAACCTTCGTGAGAAATTTGTCCACCATGATATATCCTCCCTGAAGCTCCGAGACAGGCGTACCTTATAATATTGTTTCCTAACCGTTGCCAAACACTGCCAAAGGTCATATATCCTTCGACAGAACGTGCGGCCACCACGTATTACCTTTGAGCAGTGGGCTAGCAAATCCCCGAGGCTCTCTAATTGTCTCTTAGTCGCCTTACGTATATTAAGAAACCATGCTAATAAAGATTGGAGCTTCTCTAGCTTATCTTCCGGGAGACTCAGTTCGAGGGTTGAAGAATCAATATTAATACCTAAGAACCGTATCCTAGAAGTTGGGGCTATTAGTTTTTTATAACTCAGATAAAACCCTAGTCGCCTTAGAATTGATAAGACCTTCAACTGATTCCCTTCGGCCTCATCCCGTGTTTGACCTAAAATACAAAAATCGTCTAAATAGTTTACCACCCGCAGGGCGCACCGAACTACAAAGTCTGATATTTGGGTAAAGATGAAAAGACTCGATGAGAGGCCCATACAGAGCCTATTGTCGACCATATAAGTGTTGTGTTCGTCAGTACTAAAACGCCAACGGATACCTTGCTTAACCCGATCCACTGGGTGGATGGCAACCGCTCTGTAGGCGTCTTTTATATCTATAGAACTAATAAAATCCCCCATGACAAGTTTATCGACCACATCGTCCACACCTTGGTAGGAGAACTTAGTACAGACGGTCCCGGTAGCGCTGTTCACAGGCTCAAACACTGACTGATAATCTTGTAAAGACATGTCTTTCTTGTCCAACACCCACTCTGCCATAGCGCCTATTAGTTCATAGCAATTCACTTTTTTCAAGTCCTTTTCTTCACTAACACATTTTTTCAAAGCCCACTTATGTTTGCGTCGTCGTGAGGCGATACGGCTGGAGGAACTGCTGGATCTAGATCTGCGGTGTCTCCTCCTCCTCTCTCTGGGTCTCCTTTGTCGAGTTGACGTACGTGTGTCGTCCGAAGACGCATCCGGCTCGTCATCCCGTGATGGCTCCTGCTTCGATTAGTGCGAAATGGAGGTGCCCTTCATCCCTCCACCGCCGGTCTTCCTACGTCCCTTTGCCAGTCTGAGCTTGTTCCTCTTCTCGATAAGCGCACCCACTTCTTCTTCTAATTCTAGCTCCTCTATCTCTTTCTGTGCCAACTTTTTTTTCTCAGTTATCGTCAACGTCGACAGATCGATGCTGGGGTCGGACGTATCGGAGTCTAGCGGTTTCCTGTCATGATTTGCTTTGGTGCTACTTCTAGTCTTCCTTTTTACGGGGCTATCGTCCGCCATTTGACTACAGTGTCCCGGACTACCTGTCTGTGTAAAGTACCACAACTGCTGCAATAACCTATAAGCATAACAGGCCAAGCCGCAGGTTGGCAAGTATCGGCCGAAGGCCTCCTATGCTAAGCCCGTCAAGCTCAACATTTCGAAGCTAACACCGACACCTGTGGCTCATTAATATGTCCGACACCTGTCAACTGACATTATTGGCAAACAGCAAAAAAAAAAAACCCCAAAAACATGGAATGGTAATATTAATCCTGGCAGAAGCACACTAATAATGTCAATGAACATAATTCGATACTCGCCCCGTCTTGTAAAGGTGTGTCGACGGTCTCACTATGTTGTCCGGTCCTTGCAAGCGTGTTACACCAGTAAATGACGTCCAGGTCCTCTGTGCAGTCAGAAGCAGCCTACGTTGCGCGTTCTATGGAGTCTTGTCTGTTCCTCTTCTGTTTAGCGAGCTACACTCGCGTAAATCATCACATCGCGTAAACACGGCACAATATCCACTAGGCGCTAGACGGTACACACTAGGCATAAAACACTAGGCTTTTTCCAGTAGTCGCTGGTCCTGAATTATCACACACGTGTAGGTATGGCGTAGTATGTACACACACAACTCGAAGGTAAAATCTCATAGGGGAATGGCGATTTGGCGGGCGATTGGCACCGGAAGTGACAGCGGCGGCAATAGGCCCGGAGCAAATCGGATATGTAAATGTGTGGAATAATAATATAAATAAATAAATGAGCAATAAAAAGGCAGCGCCGCCAATTTATATATATATAATTCTTATATCTCACATATATATATATACATATATATAGATTAGTTAGACGAATCTTACCTGGGTATAGATGATGGATAACTATTGTTTTACCGAGGTAGGAGCCTCGGGTAGACGTGGGCGAGGGAGAAGGAAGCACATCCGGGTCCAGCAATCTTTACCTACTAATTCAGGATAAAAATGATTTAAAAAAAACAAAAAACTATGGTCATGTGACCTAATCTTGGTACAAGTGATTGAATAGACGTGGCATTGTCGACAGGGGATCACCTAAACGATTTGATTTCAACAAAGTTGTTAGATCAAACGTTGCTTCCTTGTTATCGATTTCAAGACCATTGAGCGACAGGGCGACTATTGTTTGGCCCCTGTGTCCTGTAACGAGCAGAAGGAGCAAAGCTACTTTGAAGCCTAATAGCTTAACGTCCAGGAACTTATTCTCTGGCCAGTCCTTGAAGAGTTTAAACACAAGAGAAACATCCCAAAACCTATTATATTTGGGTTTGGGAGGGTTCCTCTGATAAATTGATCGTACGATCCAGCAAATAACATGATGTTTTCCCATTGTTTCTCCATTAATCCTAGGTAGGATTATTGAGAGCGCACATCTGGCTGCATTGATAGCGCCATACCCTAAACCTTCGTCTTCCAAAAAACGTAGGAAACGTCCTACCTGGGATATTGTTGGGTTCATAGGCTTAACTTTCTTAAGTAAGCAATAAATACCCCATTTCTTTAAATACGTGGTATACATTTTCACAGTTCCCTTCCTCCAGGCGTGAGAGACCAAACGTTGTTGTGTAATCTTATCCAAGCCGAATTGTTCCAAATATTTATTTAAAAAGGAATGCTACCAAAGGAGTCGTCGACACGTTTCCGTGGCGTGCTAACGGTCCCTGATGTTTCAGATTTCCTCGGTATCTTGTGAAGCGTAGCATGCTTTTGGCCGTCGCGACTAGTCTCGCTAGCCTGGGTTGAGTGTCCCATTCGGGGACGATGAGGATGGCGTGTGTTTTCTCCATTAGTATCTTTCGGGCGACTTTGCTAATAATGGTAAAAGGGGGGAAAATGTAAAAGAAATGATTTTGCCAAGTTAGCGAGAAGGCATCTATGTGCCAAGCATTTGGTTCTGGGTGCCACGAAACATATTTCTCCAGTTTAAAGTTATTACGTGAAGCAAATAAATCTATATCCGGCCAGCCCCATAATTGACAGATTTGTTTGAAAATTGATGGGTTTAATGACCACTCTAAGTGGTCATGGAAATGGCGACTCATCTTATCGGCAAGGCAATTCTGCGTTCCGGGTATGTGTGTTATTGTTAACCAGACGTCAAACTTTTGCGCCCAATTCCAAATGAGTAGTGCCAACTCGTTACACTTAATAGATTTTGTACCTCCCATATTTCTGACATAAGCCATGGCTGTGGTGTTATCCGTAAGGATACGAACATTATTTTTGGGTACTTTAACAAGGCTGGTTAAACCTAAGTAAATGGCTCGTAATTCTAAAACATTAATATGTTCAGAAATTTCCGATTCTAGCCATCTTCCCCCCGTTGCTACATCATTGCGATGTGCCCCCCAACCTTGGAGTGACGCGTCAGTCGTAACTGTAGTATTGGGCTCACCCATTCGAATGGGATTGGGGGAGTTATCAAAGTGACTTAGCCACCAAAAAATGTCGGCTAGTCCACTTTCAGAGATAAACATTGTCTTTTCAAAGTTTCCCTTGGCGCGGGCCAAAGCTAGATTTTTATCGATTTCCAGGGACTTAATGTGTGCGGCCCCATATAGAATAGCAGGGCTGTATGAAATCATTATACCGATTAAGACTGCGACCTGTCTTATCTTTGGCCTAGAAATGTCTAACAGCTGTATCGCTGTGTCCCGCAGCTTATCTTTCTTTTGTTGTGTAAGTGACACGGTCATGGCCGTCGTGTTCAAAATGAAGCCTAGACACTTAAGCTGCTTAGTAGGATAAAACACGGATTTCTTAGCATGGATGAAGAAACCCAAGTTTGAGAACAGTTGACATAAATCTTGAACGGCGAGCTCGCATTGTTCGAAAGATTGTCCCATAATGAAAGAATCATCAATGTATGGAAACATACAATGACCCAGTTTAGCCATGTTTGAAAAAAACGGTTTCAACAACTTAGTAAAAAGTCGTGGCGCACACGCCAAACCATTAGGTACGCAGGTAAATTCAAAAAGCTGGTCATTCCAAACAAACCGTAAATATTTGCGAAACCCCTCTTGAATAGGGACGTATAGTAAGCATCTCTTAAATCAACACTCGCTAGCCAACACTCTGGGGTGATCAGATCGCGAGCTGTTTCTAAAGAAAACATTTTGAAATGTTGGTATTCAATGATTTCATTCAATTTAGTTAAGTCTAAAATCATGCGAATAAACCCATCTGGTTTAGGAGTGGAGAAAATATTGGAAATGAATTCACCTCTAGTATGTTGTACTCGTTTGACAATGCCTTTGGCTTCAAAAACCCCAACCTGTTCATTTAGTTGGAATTTTTCGTGTGAATTGAACTTATATGGAAAAGGTGCTCTTTTCTGTACAGGGAATTCTGTGAAAGGAATAGCAATGCCTCTAACAATACTAAGAACCTCTGGGTTAGCGGTTAATTGTTGCCATTGTTCTAAACAATTAACAATGTTGCCCGCTTGAAAAAGGCTTACGTCAGTTTGAGTTTCCTCTGTGACCATGTCAGGGCCAGGCTGCTGAAAAGTTTGTGTGGCGTTCTCTACTTGTTCCCTGGTTTGGGGAACTGCGGCTTGGGGACAAAGTCCCGTTTGTAACCGCGGTTGTCGTTCCAGTTTGAGGATTGTCTGTCGCCACGACCTCTTCCCCTCTGGCTGAATGCGAAGGATGGGCCTCCCCGGAACGGCCTTCCTCCTCGGCGGAAGCGAAAATCCGTGCGGCTGCGGCGGAACCCGAGTGGGTTTTGTGACTTACGGCCCTTGAGTTCCGTGTTCTTAGCACTCTTAGTGTCCACTTCTACCTGCTTGTACAAATAAGCAAGCTGACCCCCAAACATCTTGGACTTGTCCAGAGGTTTGCCTTTGATGGGGGTAGGTCCGGAATAGACGGTGTATTCCTTGCCGTCATGGTCCGTCATCTTCTTTGACCTGGCGACCTCAAAGCCCGCGTCGGTAGTGACGGATTTAAAGACATTTTCGAAGCGGCGATGTGTCATATAGTTGCTCGCTGCAGCGAGCAAGGCAATGCCCCTATCCATTACCCGAGCTAAGGACGAGAACTTATTCTCGGTCTGCATGCGGTTAGCAATGGGGATAATAGAGGTCAAGGAGCCCAAAACTGCCTTATGAATTACAGAAAGGGCAGTTTCATAGCGGCGACGTTCGTCGGACAGATGGATGCCAGCATCCATCTCCTTACACACCGTAGCGGGAATACCTTTGACGCCGGAAATCAGTTCCGTCAATTTATTAATGACCTCAACTGGCTTGAACGTTGTAAAGTGGCCATTGACGGTATTCCTCATCATGGTTGTGGTACGCACCTTCTTTGCCTTTTTCTTGACAATCTTCTTGCCAACCTTAGCGCCTATTTTGGCGTACACTCCCGCGCGTTCCGTATCGGAATCTGATTCCGTGGAAGAGGAGTCGTTTGACGAGTCCGAGGACGAGTCTTTCTTTTTCTTTTTCTTTTTCTTTGACTTCTTAGGGCGTTTAGCGTTTGAGGCTTTGGTGAACTCGTCACCTGAGCTGCTCACAGTGCGGCGTTTCTTGCCGCGCGCTTTCGGTTTCGGAACCTCGGGGGCCGACACCGTGTCCTCCTCATCTTCCGAAAAGTCCTCCCAATCCTCATCAGGGATTTGGGGAGGGCCGGTTAAGGAAAGAGCCTGGAATTGGCGCATCTTGTCCTCCATCATGGCTGCCATCTTAGCCTCCCAATCACTTGGTTGAGGTGGCTGGTCACTGTCCCGGTCGGAAACTGTGGAGACGGCGGAGCCGTAGGCGCTGGTGACGAATCGTAATCCGTAGGGGCAATGCCCTCTGCTGCCGCAGGCTGCTTATTCCGCCGAGTGGCCATCGGTTCCTGTAACGACAAAAGTGGCACTTAACCGGAATCATCTCAACAACACAAAGTGTAGCCAGTAAACTGGGTTGAGGTATATGGTACAGAATAGCGTGTATTACAACGTTTCAGTACAGGCGTGAAGCTAAGTTTTGCCATAGGGTTATGGTAATGAAACCAACCAAACGGGGGGAATCGATCCGAAGATCGCCCACTCTCTCTGTTCCGTACACTTCTCCCACCCGCGGCTACGACGCCAGCAAGTTGGAGAAAATATTACGAAACTCGGAGGTTCGCCTTAAAACCGGTCTGGGGTGTTTATAAAAAACACCCAGAAGCATCCCCAACAACATCCTCTAGTCAGGATCCGGGAGAATTTTCTTAGGAAATGATCAACTCGGGTTACCATTTCTCCCTGTCTCAAAAACAGGTGTCGATAGAACAAAGGACTATCGGTTTCATAAGTGCCAGCGGCACGCAGTGTTCTATCCTCAAGTAAAAAACACGTACAAAGTCCAAAGTGGACCTGAGAAAGTTCTGAACTTTCATAATGTGATGCTATAAGGCATCATACACAGTTTATACTAAATTTCCATTACTTACTTTGTGATTAAGTAGAGTTAGTAGATAAATCCTGTTGGAGCAACTCACAAACGTCCTCCCGTTGTGAGTCACTTATGCTAATTGCTGGACCCGGATGTGCTTCCTTCTCCCTAGCCTGCGGCTAGCCAGAGGCGGTATACCGAGGTAAAATATATATATATCTGGCAAACAGTCACATTATCCTGACAATGAGCTAACCAGACCTTGCTGTATCCTATTAATGCCAGGGCCAGGCTAGGAAGCGACAAGTAAAAATTTGTATAACTATACGTCATTGGTTTGACTTGATCGGGAATCAAACTCCCGACCTTCCGCATGAGAAATCTGCACTGTACCCATTTGGCCACCGAATCCAATTGATTAGAATAATGTGACTGAGTGGAATATCGGGTCAGGGTGCCGATGGCCTGATCTTCCAGTAGGGCAGCA